>JAQPZY010001451.1:2427500-2667500 GCA_029931535.1 Margaritifera margaritifera | reverse complement strand
ATTCATAGCAGTGTCGAAACACATATTTTGCCAAAAAGGCATGGTGACTGGTGGTGTTCTGCAGGTGGTTGTTCACTACTGCATTTATAAAATAAAATCTATCTGTGAATTATGATTGTGGTTGTAAATGACAGGTGGTCACTCATAGCAGAGGTCACTCAAGATAGGTTTTAATATATATATATTTAATCAATAATACCTGTGTAATTTAGGTGGAGAAATAATGTACATGTATGTATGCATGTTTTTAATGTATGGAGGTGGATAGATAGATGTTCCACAAGTATGATACGTTGCTTGTTCATTTCCGGTTCTTCCATTCTTCTGTTAATGAACCATTATTATGAATTGTAGCAACTATATTTATTTTTATGTGATTTATTTACCTGCATATATATATATATATATTTATATATATAGATATATATATATATATATATATATATATATATATATATATATATATATACAGGTATAATAATGCATAACTTTATCTATTTCATCTATTTACTTGATGCTAGCCTTCAGACATGATGCAGTTATCAAAAAAAAAAATTAAATTTTTCAGGAAGCTACTCTCCAAAGATTTCGGGATATCATATTTCAGCGCATCATGCCAGAACTTCCAAAATACTTCAGAAATCTTCCAAACTTACCAATAGTGTAAGTATTACTCAAAAATAATGTAAGTGATAAAAAAGATACAAGTTGTTTATGATCTTTGAATTGTTTATTCAGCTATTTAATGTTCTGGCATATATTCAAATACTGTATATACTCACGTATAAGTCGGGTCCAAATGCAAACAACATAGACCCTGATTTGCCATTGCATAATGCACTGGCAGACCAGGGTCTATGTTGTTTGTTCTACTGATTAGGCCTTACAAACTGCATAGACCCAGATCTGCTGGCACATTATGCGATGGCAGATCTGGGTCTATCCAGTTTGCAGTTGGTATAAGCTTATACGCGAGTATAAGGGTACCTCATTCACTTTTTTCTTTGTTATTGTATTTGAGGAAAGGAATCATAAGAAACATGAGTTTCTCCTTCAGGAGGATTTTCTGTTGGAAAAAAGTGTTATGCAAAGAATGGAAAGCTTTGTTTGTTTTAACTTATAGCTTCAATTAGTATAATTTATGAGTAATCTATCTCAATTGATATATGATCCATTTGATGATTACATGTATTATCATTAGATGTTGCCCATATGATGGCTAAAATGTTATGTATACATATTTGAATAATTTTTCTTTGGACCCCAATGAATCTTTAAAATACTAATTTCAATAATGTGTTAAGAAAGCAATGTCAAGAAATATTGTGGTAAATTCTACTTCGTTTTTTAACTTTATTAACTGATAATTGCTATAGGCTACAACATATCAACATAACTAATTACAGTGTTCAGAATTCCCCACAGGATGGTGTTAATGGTATTTATCAAAGGGGGTCTGCAGATGGCACAAGACCAGGTACTTTCTATGCCAATGTTAGAAGACCTGAAGATAAGTAAGTTTTATTTTTTGTCACTAATTAATAATTCACAGAAATGCACTACTGTTTACCTAATTTTTTGCAACTACTAAATTTCAGTATTTTCAGATGTAAAACAATTTAGCTGCAATAAGGTTTCATTAATCTGTCATGGTTTCTCTATCTAATAGTCCCAAAAGTTTTGTATTTGCAGCTGTTTAATTTTGCTTATGAGATCCACTCATGAACTCTGAGAAAAGTAAATAGCCAAATACAAAGTATATTTAAACTATATACCAGGGGAAGTAGTATTTTTCTTTCTCATCATGATATCCAGTGTTTGTCAGTGGTATTATGGTTCGTACAGATGATGAAAGGCATTAAGTTTATGTAGACATTAGTATGGTTACAAATGCATTTTGTTCTCTTTTCATGTGACAATAATACCCTGTTTGTAAAGAGCAAAATCTGTTTCTTGACGTTGATTGCTCACTTCAAATAAAATCATTTTATGTAGAATTTTTTTCAAAATTAAGTTCATCATAGCAGTATGTGACATCATTGTGGTCAATTTAGAATATGAATTCCATAACATTCATAGTTTATTCAGCTATAGTTGAATTCACTTACTGTAGTATCAGAAAATTTTGTGGGGGACCAATTTTCGTGGTTTTCGTTGTTGCCCCGAACCACGAATTTAAATACCCAATGAAAAATTAGCCATGTATGATGATGACACCCCCTCCACTCATTTTCTTACTGTGTGTTGTTCCTAGAGATTAAGAAACCTGCTAGTATTTCATAAATCAACGTCAATAGTGTAATTTTGTAATAAAATATTACTTTTTACACATTTTTGTGTTATTTTAACCCTTTGAAAAAAGAATTATAAAGCATTTTATATTGTTTCAATGCACACATGTCAATAAGGTATCCGATAGCTGTAATTTCCACTCACTGCCTTAAATCGATATGTGAGATAAGTAAGGATAGAGAGAAACGAGAAAAAGCATAAGGTATTCAAACACTAGTAATGCTGAAAATGAAAGAAAGAATAATAACAAATACAAGTAACTGAAAATTTAATTTAATACTTATTCAAATCGACCCTTCACTCTAGTACAACTGTTGAAAAATTTAAATCCTCCTGAAACCACATTTCATTTTATCCATGCATTTTTAATCCAAAAGAACAACAAGCCTGTAAAATACTAGACTTATTGCTTGAAGCACTATTAATAATGAAACACTATGTATATACAATAATTACAGCAGAGTATTAAATCTCACACTTCACTGATTGTCGGACAAAGCCACTGTATAAACATCATGTCAATCAAGTCTCAAGGTACACAAAAATGCTTGCCAGGTAAATAATCCCCAAATTGCCGAATTAAACAAGTCAAGCTTTCTCCAAACCACTGATAATTAGGTCCTATCTTTCACTCATTGTCGCATGAGCTGCACTTATCCATACAGCCCAAACTGGCTTGATTAATGAGGTTGCAATCAGTGATCATCACCAGTAACATCTTCCTTTTTTTTGTGATGGCCTTCATGACCCGTTTAGCATACCAGTTGCGGAAGTGTTATTTTAATTTTTCTTTGTACTCTACAAACAAACACGTGATTCCACTGTTTCAATTTCATTAGCATCTTCTCACATTGATGGACTCTAAACATATCAAATATTGCCACCGTCTGCTGATTGCATTGAGCAAGGGTCAGCCAGTCATGTGTTTAGTTCCTTTATGGACAGTGGTTCAAGTAAGAGATCAGACAGGTGTACTTTAATAACTGATTGACTTAGTGTTGTTGCCCGCGTTGGCTTCTTTTGATGTTTAGCACTCACTAAAACACGGTGTAAGTGATTGATCTTCACATGCGTTTTATTTGTGATCATATAGGCTGGTAGAATTCTTTTAGTGTTGTTGGCTGCGTCGGCCTCCATTGATGTTATTCACTTGGACAAAAACACGGTGTAAGTATTGAACTTGTCAGGTCTTTGATTTGTGCTCATACATGTGGAACTATTGTTATAAACATTTAAGTGACTGCCGTTTGTGGCGGCATAGTTTTATTCTTATTTATTATTTATTTTGGCTATTTGTAGAGGTTAAACCACGATATTAAACACTTAGTAATATGCAAACTTTGACAGGCAAAACCACGAATTTAGGTACCCACGAAAATGTATTTTTTTACAAAACCACAAAAATTGAGCCCCACGAAAATAAATGATATTACAGTATATGTTTTTTTTTATCCTTTTTTTTAACTTTATGTAGCTTCTTTATGTACAAATGGACAACTTTACTTTATATTTCATTCATATTTTTACAAATAAATAAAATGCAGAACTAGATGATTTCTGTACTTTAATTGACAGGACTTGTTCCATAAACAAATCTGTAATTTTTTTAATTTGAAGCTTGCTTTTTTAGCAGTTTCATGCAGTATTTGAGAAACAGAAGATGGAAATTATCATGACTTTATCTTAGCTTTTTTTTACTTCTTATTGCTGTTCACTCTATAATGTCAGTGTGGAAATCATACATAGAAAAAGGTTACATTTTATTGAAGCAATATTTATCATGACAGAAATCATAAATTGGGCAAGTTACAAAAAGTCAAAAGTAAGACCTGTCTTGAGTAAAATGTGGCAATACAAAAAGTCAAAAATAAGACCTGTCTTGAGTAAAATGTGGCAATACAAAAGTCAAAAGTAAGACCTGTCTTGAGTAAAATGTGGCAATACAAAAAGTCAAAAGTAATGCATACTGATATATAACATGCACCCTGATTTTCAACACAGAATGAGGCAAAAAACTTAGTTCTGTCATATAACGCGCATGTGATATAATACATTTTAAAATCGTGATAATTTTGCTTTGTTGTGTGCCAATAGTCAGCCAGTTTGGATAGTGCATGTGGATCATTTGTTACACAACGTTTGAATATTGTACAATAAATCAGTGCTTTACTGTTTCTCTGGTCTTTCCTGTCAGTACAAGGCACCCAATCATGACAAATAATTTTTGCTTTAAAAATAAAGAATGAAAAAAGGTGGCAACATTGAAAGTACATCTTCTGACTTTTTGGTTGGCCGTTAAAAGATCACTTTTAAGGTTTGCTTGCTTCATGGAGTTCAGTCTGTTGCATTAAATCCCTCTTCATTGTCCTCATCTGTCATTCTTCTCCACTCCATAGCAGAAAACTCTCCTACAATGAACTTCCTCCCAGCAGCTCTTTTACCATATGCTTATGCCAAAGGCATATTTAAATATTCACAATATTTATAACCATATAAACTCCAATTAGTTTAAATCCCAAGAGTGATCATTTAGAATGCTGTGTTGTTTTCTTTGCAAGTAAAATAATGCCTCCATTCCCATCAAAAAGATTACCCTTTGTCAGTAAGTGCATGAACACATCCTGCAGTTAGGCGGCATTTGCTCTGATCTTTGGTCAGGCTAAACATAGTTGTTACTTTAAATTCAAAGACCTGACACTTCTGTCTGCGAGTACAAAGGCATCACTGCTTAAGAAACTTACATGACTAAACACCTGGAATTACACTGTACTGTATGTATCAAAGTAAATTAACATCATTAAATGAAACCAAAAAAGATTGAAAATATATACCAAGCAGCACATGTCCAAAAACTAATTCAAAATAAATACATTAATTAGTAAACTGTGCTAATTGCCTTAATAGTTGGGTCTAAAAAATAAAGGTTGGATATAATATGGGCTCAGTAGAGAAAATGAATTAATCTTGGTATATGTACAGTAATTAAAGAACTTAAGACTGCAGATGTGAACTGTTGTCAAAATGAACTCACACAAGCTTTAGGTATTGATACTCCAATATCACCAATCAAATGGAACATGTATTAAGCTGATTCATTAGGGAAAAAAAAATGTCTCCTAAATGTGCCTCTGATGAGAAACTTAAATATTATATTTCAATTTAACCATGTGTATTTTGGACATTACTTGTGCTTTTTCAATTGTAGTCTTACGTTCTCAATGGTTTCTTTGGCATTACATGAAACTGTTCCCGGCCACCATTTAGCGGTATGTACTTCTTAATGTTTTTAATTAATTTTAACTTTTCAGAAATACAGTCCCTGGTCCATTAGGTGTAACCAGTGTTCAATAATGAAATAGAAAAAGTGGTGCCCAATGCAAAAAGTGGGGTCATTTAGAAAATATCAAGGCTTGCAAATACCCTTAACTGTTCCTCATAGAGTCAGAAAACAGCAGGATTTCTAGTTTCCTTGTCCACTAAAATAAACATGTCTGCTGTTCCGGACACAGTTAGTTTAGTGAGCAAGGAAATCGCAGAAAACTGTGCTATAGTCTGACTAAAGAGTGATGGATTCAAAATATATAATGCTGATAAAGTGAATATTTATTGCACAAATTAATAAATCCACAAACCAAGTGCCTTTGAACATCACTATTCTCCCCTGTCACAAGTCTTCCATTCTGGATTTGAATTCCTCATGCTCAAGTAATCATTCCCCTCTAGAAGTTATTTTGGACATTTTAATCTACTGTTTTATCCTCCATGTACATTACTATTGCAGTGATTTTTTTTAAGCTTTCATTTTCTCTTCATTACATTTTCTATCAGTGATCATAGACCATATCAGGGTTGCATCTAGGACGCGCGATCATGAAAATCTCCCCCCCCCTCCCAAATTTAAGATTTCCTGCAAAATTTCAAATTCTATGCGGGCAAAATCGCACAAAAAAAAGAATTGTGTGCATTTTGTTATGAAGAATGCGCTATTTTTATATATGTTTTCTTTTAATGTAAAAGTCCCAGTGCTCACTTTCAGCAGATATGTTGTCCTTGTGTAGTTGTGAACAATGTCATGTAATTCCTGTGTGTCATGTGCTCAATTCTGATTGGTTACTAAGAAAGGTCAGGAGAGCACCTGTTTGATGCAATGGGAACATCCTTTGCCTTTTCTGTCGAATCGAGAAAGACCTATTTCACGGCCTGATGGAAATGGACGATCGATGTTTGATGCTAAGGCTAGCTTGGCGGATCAATGCATTAAATAGCAAAACCAGTTAAAACTCAGACACTTTTTCATTATTTTATCAGTAATACTTTCAATAATAGTCAGAGTGCAGATTTTTCTGTCAATAGGCACAGCAACAGTGAACAAACAAATCCTAATATCAGACAATGCTAAAGATGGCTGCGCTGAAACTGAGGTGTCCTTCCAACGTCAAGAAAAAAAAATCTTTCAATTCAGACTGGAAAAAAATATCAATTGGTGTGTAAAAACTGGCAAAGAAAATTCCTTCATACTTGGAATTGCTAATTTTAGGACATCAACCTCTGACAGACACATTTAATTCACCTCACAAATGGGTTACTCAGATTTGAAACAAAGTGAAAAGCTTAAAACTACATGCATGAAATTTATCAAGTGACACAGTAAATACGTGACACTTTTCTAAGATATAAGAATGGACAGAGGAGTGACATTATTTGCAGTGTATGGTTTGATTCTTCAATGGTTAGTGTGTAGAGAAAATACTGTTCTTAGAAAACACAAGATTTTGGTTTCAATTTTAAGTGTTATACTGCAATATATAGAACACATGATATGTATTTAGTGTTGTATGATAATATACAGAACTCATGCTATGCATTAAGTGTTATACTGTAATATACAGAACACAATATGCATTTAGTGTTGTACTGTAATATACAGAACACATATGTATTTAATGTTATACTGTAATATTCAGAACACATTGTATGCATTTAATACACTTATTACACTTGCTATTGCTCTGTTTGAATGTTATTTCTTTTTTACATCATCATGTAGGCCCCCCTTGTCATTATGTTGGCCCCCCTTTTTCAGATTCAGTGGGGGCAAGTGCCCACATTAACCAAATCCTAGATGCAACCCTGCCATATGTTCTAGATTGGTGCCCAACTAATCAAAATCAGTAAGACACTTACGTCAGTCAATGAAGTCAATCGTCTTATGTTTCCTTGGCAATAAGCACACTCAATTCAATAAGCTTGAGTTACGCTTTGTTCAGTCAGTCTAAAATCAGACATAACAATCTTTTATCTTTGTTTTCTTGGGTCTTTTTTATGTGCCCTATGGGTACCATAGGTGAAACTTTCTCTTCTGCGAATGATGAAATATAACGGTCATTGGCGCAAGGGTGCAGGTTAAACTGAATCCTGTGAAACATTAACAGTGGTAATGCAATGCAATGATAACACAATGCAACAGAAATGCAGTTATGCAAAATTTGGTCTCTTGATTGCAGGTGATGATCTCAGCACTTGATAATGGTTGTAACCATTGTTATGCAACAATCGAGGATAGTCACAAAGGTCCAGATCATTTGTAATGGTTGAACTACAATACTCAATGTAACTTTGGTTTCCAATGCTGAATAGCAGGTATAACGATTATTCTGCAAGTGAAAAGACTCATACATATGCAGAAATAATATCAGCAAATTATTTAATTGCCAATAATTCATCATTTTTCCTGAAGACACCTGTATCTTGCAAGTCCCTATCCACCATCAAAAAACCAATTTAACCATGCTTATAGGAGTGGAAATAATAATCAGTTCAGTTAAGACATCAACTGTAGATAGTACATGTAGTAGTAGAAGTAGCAGCACTAATAGTTTTGCTGTTACAGTTGTTGTTTTTGTTGTCATCATCATCATCATTGTTAATATTGTTATACTAGAAGATACGGTAATAGTCTATTTACTACTACTACTAATAATAATACTACTACTGCTTAAATGATAACAATGACTGCTACTACTAGTGTGACTATGACAACTACAAATATTATCATTACTCCCTCTCCACCATCACAAATTTCACCAGGCTTATAGGGACACGAATAATATTCTGTGAAATACTACTGTTGTTTTCTTAATAATAATGATGATAAATGCAGTTATATTTTTAATCAGTATTTCAGTGTTTGGATCATCACACCAGAATATATTGTAAATAAATAAATAAATGTATTAATTAATAATATCCAATTGACTAGGTGATATATTTATCAGTGGAATGAAAGAATGCAAAATTTGAAGCTCTACATTGTAAATTTTTTTATATTTTGCTATAGTATTTTGGTACAAAACATAATTGCATCAGAAATGTGGGTGCTTATCCTTGCTGGGCATAATAAGTATGATTTTGTTTATTTGTTTTTACTGTTTGATCAGTCACTAGCAGCCAATATTGTGAATAGCATAATTTATGTACAGTGAAACCCCGCTATAATGCACCCTGCTATAACGCGAATTCGGATATAACGCGATCGTGGTTTGGCTCCCAAAATTTCGTGTATTTATTTGCACATGAAAATTTTTTTTTTTAAACTACGAGAAATAGTGTATAAAATGTGTATGTTACAGTATCCTTTTGGGGAAGAGATCACATATGAATTCGAGTATAATACATTTGTGGCGTGGTTCCTGAAATTTATATACATGTACATGTATTTTTCTCGTACACTGAATTTTTTATTTTTTTTTAAGTACGAGAAATAGTGTATAAAAAGTTTATTATCATTTTGGGGAAGAGATCACGTATGAATTCGATCGTGGTGTGGCTTCTGAAATTTAACAATTTCACCAATTTCTTGAAGTGTTATGCCAAAATAAACATTATCGGAAATGTTACTTATTACTGATCCATGAGTAAAGCCAGTAAGTCTTCTTTGTGTTTGTCTTCAATTCATTCTGTATACACTCATTGCTCAAACAATAGCCGACATGTTTTTCTTCTTTAACTGCATACACAACGGAGCATAAGACAATGTTGTGGTTGATAAAAGATTCTCACGATTTAATAAACATAAAAAAACGTAAGCCGCCAACACGTGCACTGGACTTCAATTCATCCTGTATACAATCATTGCGCAAACAATAGCCGACTTACGTTTCTTCTTTAACTGCATACACAACCAAGCACCAGACAATGCGGTGGTTGATCAAAGATTGTCATATGTGGGTGCTTATGTAGAGACTGAGCTTGGGCGGCAAGATCAAAGATTGTCATATGTGGGTGCTTATGTAGGGACTGAGCTTGGGCGGCAAGATCACAGGGAGTTCAAATAACCACTCTCTGTTACTTGGCACTGAACATACTCGTGGCTCAATCAAAGGGTTGTCATGTGGGAAAACAAAGACGGATCGATATCAGATAGTAAACGGTGTTGATACCCTATTCATGCTATACTTTAGACGTGTATACATTGTTCTCTGAATAAAGTAATATATAGTAAAACCCCGCAATAACGCGACCCCACTTTTTCCGCGATCGAATTTTATGGACCCCAAATATCGTGTTATAGCGGGGTTTCACTGTACTATGTTATTAAAACAGTGATAGAGTATTAAACATGAAGTTATTGGATGCAATTAGCACTTTGCAGTATTTAAGTATATAAAAGCCTGTATGCAGTATTTAAGTATATAAAAGCCTGTATGCAGTATTTAAGTATATAAAAGCCTGTATGCAGTATTTAAGTATATAAAAGCCTGTATGCAGTATTTAAGTATATAAAAGCCTGTATGCAGGGCCATTAAGCATATAATGTCATGTTTTCTTTCTGTCTTCCTATCTTACTTCCTTCCCTTCATCCTAATCTTGCTGATATCTGCCAAATGGAAAAGTATGGACGAAACAAAAAAAATGGCCTGAGAACTTCAGTTTCCATAACAGTTGTTTATAGTGATATGTATTGAGGAATGGTGCATTGCTCTTAAAATTGAAAATAAAGAATACATTGCCAATAGGGCTATAATGCTTGAAAACAGAAGCTATAAGATGATAAAGATCTCGATTTTTATAATTAAAGAGTACCGTCTATACTTGTGTATAATCCGATACCAACTGCAAACTGCATAGACCCAGATCTGCCATCGCATAATGCGCTGGCAGATCTGGGTCTATGCAGTTTGTAAGGACTAATCAGTAGAACAAGCAACATAGACCCTGGTCTGCTGGCACATTATGTGATGGCAGTCAGGGTCTATGTTGTTTGCATTTGGACCCAGATTATACATGAGTCTATCTGGTACATTTAGTCATTTTAAATGCTTGTTGCATCAGTTGATACTGCTTCAGCATTCAGTTTTTCTTAATATATCACCAGCTCTAACAAAATTTGAGTGCACATTGAGGCACTTAGCTATGTTTACACATTATTTAAGTTGTTAAGTGTAGTAAAAAAAATTCCTTCAAAATGCAAATCATTTTCTGAAGTTTAAAGTTTAAATGTAGTTTTTAAAAATTAAAGATTTCAGCCAGTACTTTTTACCCAGTGAAAGTTACCTCAGCATATACAATTCTAACATGTACAAATTTTAAATTGCATTTAAAGTGCACATTGAAAATGAATATAATGGACCTGCAATTTAATATGACAATTGCACTGGTTGCAACTGCGAAACAGTTGGTACACACCACAACTCTGCATTGCTTGTACAGCAGTTGTAATGCATCAAAATGGTTGTAACTCTAACAGAGTCACACCATGACAGTCATCTTCATGGACTTGTAACATTAATGCAGTGCCAAGCAGTGGAAATGCAAAATAATGCAGTGGAAATGCATTGCATCTAAAACTTAATGCTGCCTTTGTTTCTAGTACAAATATTAGACTAGGGACTGTAGAACCTAGATGATTTGCATATAATAATAAAATACCAGAGTTTCTCATAGTTTCATACTTTGTGAAAAAAGTGAGATGGTTGTTCAGAATGTCTTTACTTTGATACAACATACAGTTGAGTGAGTAATATCTTTTGTCACTGATTGTAACAATCCTCTAGCATCACATTGTAACAATCCTCTAGCATCACATTGTAACAATCCTCTAGCATCACATTGTAACAATCCTCTAGCATCACATTGTAACAATCCTCTAGCATCACATTGTAACAATCCTCTAGCATCACATTCATCTTCATGTCACTGATTGTAACAATCCTCTAGCATCACATTCATCTTCATGTCACTGATTGTAACAATCCTCTAGCATCACATTCATCTTTATGTCACTGATTGTAACGATCCTCTAGCATCACATTCATCTTTATGTCACTGATTGTAACAATCCTCTAGCATCACATTCATCTTTATGTCACTTATTGTAACAATCCTCTAGCATCACATTCATCTTTATGTCACTTATTGTAACAATCCTCTAGCATCACATTCATCTTCATGTCACTTATTGTAACAATCATCTAGCATCACATTATAACAATCCTCTTGCATCACATTAATCTTCATGTCACTGATTGTAACAATCCTCTAGCATCACATTTATCTTCATTTCACTGATTGTAACAATCCTCTAGCATCACATTCGTCTTCACGTCACTGATTGAAACAATCCTCTAGCATCACATTTATCTTCATTTCACTGATTGTAACAATCCTCTAGCATCACATTTATCTTCATTTCACTGATTGTAACAATCCTCTAGCATCACATTTATCTTCATTTCACTGATTGTAACAATCCTCTAGCATCACATTTATCTTCATTTCACTGATTGTAACAATCCTCTAGCATCACATTGTAACAATCCTCTAGCATAACTTTCATCTTCATGTCACTGATTGTAACAATCCTCTAGCATCACATTCATCTTCATGTCAGTGATTGAAACAATCCTCTAGCATCACATTTATCTTCATTTCACTGATTGTAACAATCCTCTAGCATCACATTTATCTTCATTTAACTGATTGTAACAATCCTCTAGCATCACATTCATCTTCATGTCACTGATTGTAACAATCCTCTTGCATCACATTGTAACAATCCTCTAGCATCACATTCATCTTCATGTCACTGATTGTAACAATCCTCTAGCATCACATTGTAACAATCCTCTAGCATAACTTTCATCTTCATGTCACTGATTGTAACAATCCTCTAGCAACACATTTATCTTCATTTCACTGATTGTAACAATCCTCTAGCATCACATTCATCTTCATGTCACTGATTGTAACAATCCTCTTGCATCACATTGTAACAATCCTCTAGCATCACATTCATCTTCATGTCACTGATTGTAACAATCCTCTAGCATCACATTGTAACAATCCTCTAGCATAACTTTCATCTTCATGTCACTGATTGTAACAATCCTCTAGCAACACATTTATCTTCATTTCACTGATTGTAACAATCCTCTAGCATCACATTGTAACAATCCTCTAGCATCACATTTATCTTCATTTCACTGATTGTAACAATCCTCTAGCATCACATTGTAACAGTCCTCTAGCATCACATTCATCTTCATGAAGATTTTTGCATTACATGTATATCTGAACGTCTTTTTGCAAGTTTATCAAGGAGACACCTATAGTATTTTTAAAAAATATTTAATTGGTTTCATATGACCTTAGCACCAAGGTTATAGACAGTTGAAATTATATACTCGTGTATAAGCCGTTACCAACTGCAAACTGCATAGACCCAGATCTGCGGTCACATAATGCACCAGCAGATCTGGGTCTATACATTTTGTAAGGACTAATCAGTAGAACAAACAACATAGACCCTGGTCTGCCGGTGCATTATGCGACAGCAGATCAGGGTTTATGTTGTTTTCATTTGGATCCGGATTATACACGGGTATAGACAGTAAGATAAAGATGTAGTACCAAGCTGTGTACAGTAATCCACATTTGCTCTTAAATTACCAAATAATGCCTGCACAAGTTCATATTATGACATTAGTTGCAAAAGAAAATAAATTTATTATATTTATGTGAGTGATTTTATTGAACTATGGATAACAAATTTGTTTATATTTCTAACAGGAGAGCTATGGCCTGGTGTCTGATTTGCCTCCCTTTAGGAAGCACATTAACTGGAGAGTTTGCAGTGCACCTTTCTACTTTCCATTTTTCAATTCATATGCAGAGGTAAATAAAGATTCAATGCATCATAATCAAATTGAAATAAAAAATGCATAATTCACACTTCAGTAAACACTGGATATAATGATGTAAAAGGAATAATCATATTGTTATATTCAAATACAGTTTTTAACAGATGTCATACATTTTATAAGAAGGAATCATGCAATGTGCATTGTAATATCAAACATATCGAATGTGAAATCGTTATGGGGGGAAGTTGCTATATAATACAAGTGTAAAACTATGACCTAAAGATCGAAGATCTCGTGTTTTACATGCAGAAATAGCCAGTAAATGCTCTTGGTTTCAGCGAAGAAGACCACAACAATTTGCCACTTCAGAAAATGGAAATCTACCATGTCAGTGTATTTCTGTGGACATTCTTTCATTAAAATTCCTTTCAAAGTGTGTGTCATGAATTCACTCATATGTCTTTTTGCAAGTATTTAACTTTTTTATTTTACTGTAGAAAATATAGCAAGTTATAACATAAATTTTGCCAGGATAAGAGCCGTTATATTTTCTTTTAATTTGATAATGATTAGGGAAACAGTAATGAGTTCAAAGGTATGTAATGTATGCACCTTTCTCTCTGTCCTCTGGCTGTTGATTTCTCTCTGTCCTCTTGCTGTTGATTTATCTCTACCTACTCCACATTGCAAGTAATAACAGTATTCATTTAAAATAAAAATATTTTTTTGTTAATTAAATTTTGTTTCTTGCGAATTTGAATATTTTTAATGTAAACTCCATAGCCCATAATATCCTTTGTTTTTCCCAGGGCTGGGCCTTATATGCTGAATATCTGGGAGAAGAAATGGGCATATACCAGGATGACTTTGAATTGTAAGCTGTCCAGTTTTAGGGAAACCTACAGTGATAGTTAGCTCATAGGTTTTAGTTTGCTTTCAAAACTAGCTACAATAAATAAACTGCATTTAGAGTTGCCTCCTATTGCAGGGACAGCCTGTGTACTATTCCTGCTCATTTCAAAGTTTTAACAGGAATAAGACAGTATGTTTCCACATTGTGGTCGTTTTGCAGTGATGGCCAATATACATACATGCATACTTTTAATTATTTTTAATATGATATGCACCACTTGTTTTGATCAGTGGTGTGCATTGACAAAAATGTCTTGCTTAAACCTGCTTTGTAGCATATATATATGTGTGTGTGTGTGTGTGTAGATGTCAGTAAATGTCATAAAGTGACACTTACCAGCATTTGTGACATTTATTGGCTCTTTTCTGGCTGTTAAAAATGTCACAGTGGCATTTACTGATGACCCATAAAGCAATGTTGCCAGTAAAAGGACTAACTTGCAACATTTACCATTCTTGTGATACTTACTGTTGACACTGCAAAAAAATAAAAATTACCACTTTATTCACAGATGTACTGTACATAATTTCAGAAATGGGTAAAAGTGTTTATAAAATATTAATTGCTCATTTCAACTGGTCCTCTTTGTCAAGAAAAGGTAAGCTTAATGGTGTGATAGCACCTTTAGAGGGTAAGATAAAGTTGTGAAGGTCTAGTGGCAAAATCAATGAATATATATTAGCTGAAAATAAAATATGTAGGGGAACTGAAGTTTTTGAAATGGATAAACATACTGACACCAACTGTACTTAAACTGCAAGGACAGAAAATCTATGAAAATTTTTGTTGTTGGTTTTCACACTCACTATTCAATGTCACCTATTAAGACATTCACCAGCATTGTGTCATTGCCTGGGTCTTTAGCATACATTGATAAAGCTTTAGGAACAGAACTGTCAGTAAATGTCAGAAATTTTCGGAACGACATTTGCCAGCAATAATGTCACTAGTAAACTTTATGATGTGACATTTACCAGTAACTTTGCATGCATTCTTACCATTAAATGTCACTTGTGATATTTACTGGCATTTGTGACATTCATTGGCTCTGCAGCACTTTATTCAACAGTGCTTGGCATGGGTTGCTTGGGTTGTCAGTTTCATGTATGACAAAGGTGGTCACTGCAGTGCAAATTCCAAGGTGATAGTAAACAAAATTAAAGTATATAATTTATTGTGAAATACTACGGGAATGATTCATATTTACTAGAATAGTACGTGTCTCCAATCAGTGCATTGGTAGACCATTAGAGTATGAAACTAATAATATGTCCCAGACAGTTTTCATTGGACAAAAAAAGGTTGAATTATAAAATATACTGTTGTCCAGATAGAGAAAAACATGCATTGTGTTTATGAAATTCTGAAATATGATGCCATATTATACTTCAAACCTTAGACCTATTACAATAAATGTGAACAGATATAAGATTCTGTGATTGTTTAATGACATTAAAATAGATATAACCACCTTATAATTCATGGATCTGTCTATGGAATCAAATGTTTAAAATGAAATAAATGTAGTCTTCATTTATAATGCATGTAAAATATTTACATTCTGAATATCCCTTAGAGGAAACAGTTACTAATTACATTGATTATTCCTTAGTTTAACAGTTGTCTTATATATGTAATTCAATTTTTTAGAATTGGGCGATACAGTTATGAAATATTTCGAGCTTGCAGACTTGTTGTTGACACGGGACTGCACTACTTTGGGTATGTCACACATGCTGTTAATATTTCTATTTCTCAAAATCACACATATTTGCCTCTTAGAAATAGAGATTTCTGCTTTAAAATTAAAATAAGTATCCATGGTCAAATGTACTAAATATATGATGCTTAGATGAAAATAAGGGTGTGTGGTGGAAGTGATAAAAAGATAGATTCCAAATACAGTAGGACCCCGCTATAACACGATGGTCGGGGTCCACAAAACGAGATCGTGCTATGTCCCGAACCGTGCTATAACCAACCTAGACAAAACCAAGTCATTTAGCTGAAGAAAATGATACATGCACCAAAAAAATGGGGGGTGGGGGGATTGTGGGCTCAAAACAATGTGCTTCATTGGCACAGTTACTATCTTAAATCAATGCATATTAAAAGAGAAATACACATACAGTGAAAACAGAGATTGCACATATAATATTTTACTTTATTCAGAGAACCATGCATTGGTACATTTACATGTTTATATGTATATGTCTATTGTATAGCATGAATAGTTAAAGGATCAACACGTGCACTCACCAACCGATCTCATGGCATACGTAGGAGTGAGTCCATAATAATTCCATCGAAAATATACACACAAAAGTATAATATCATTGTCTGATAAAGTTCTGAAATCCTACATCGTCGTCTAGTCATTGTAAATCGTCGTCGTCTAGTCATCGTAAATCACGTCCGACTCCGATTCCTCAGTTTTACTGTCGTATGCAGGTGCTTATGCAGAGACTGAGCTTGGGCTCTGCAAGTAACACTTTGATCATAAAGTCAGAAATCTATTAAAGGTTGCAACTGGACACGTGTCAATTGTGCGGCAAGATCACAGAGAGTTCAAATAACCACCCTCTGTTACTTGGCACTGAACAAGTATCAAACGAAGCTTGATCAAAGGGTTGTCACGTGGGAAAACAACTTGAAAACAAAGTGAGTGCTTTTACAAGCCAAAGGCTTATCGGCCTATGTGCACTGGCAGATAACTTTGGAAATATCACTTGGGAATTAAATCTGACTTGTGGAAACACCGGACTTAATCCTGTCCATGGCTTCAAGCTTCTCTTTAATAGTAAAAGCTTTATGTTTCGGTGTACTGTTATCCATTGTAAATAACTACTAATTAAAATTCTGACACCTATTTGTTTGAATTACTACAGCAAGAATAATGGTTAATCAACAATGTGGTCATTTTTAAAGGGAATGTACAATATTATTCACTGGTCAACTGATTGCATGGCGATTGTCTAACAACACTGCCAAGCCACGTGTGCGCGTTGGCGGCTTTCGTTTTTTTGATGTTTTATAAATCATTGCCGCATGGTTTGAACAACCTTTAGCTCTGAGATCGACTTTGATGATTGTCAATGACTTAAATTAATTGATTTATAAATTCAGGTGTGAATCTTTTAGCAACCACCGCATTGTTTGGTGCTTGGCTGTGTGTGCAGTTGAATGAGCAAACATATGTCAGCTATTGTTTGAGCAACGATTGTACACAGAATGTATTGAAGACAAACACAAAGAAGACTTAATGACTTTATTGTTCAAGTATCAGTAATAATAAGATTAACACTTATCAGCTTTAAAATGAGCTGACATCTTTCAAAAATAAACTAAGATCAAAGTTCAGTGATTGACTACTGACACATTTGAAATGAACATTCACAAATAGAAATGTTCAGCATCTTTATTCAATACAGCTTGCCAAATTATTAAATCAAACTCTTGTTTATTTTGGCACAAAACTTTGCCAAATTTCGGTAGCCATGCCACGATCGTATTATATCCGAATTCATACACGATCTCTTCCTCAAAGTGATAATTAATTTTTTACATATTATTTTTCGTCCTTTGAAATTTTTTTAAAAAAATTTCATGGACGAAATTTCGGGAGCCATGCCACGATCGTGTTATATCCGAATTCGTGCTATAACGAAGAGTGCTATAGCGGGGTCCTACTGTATATGACAAATGGATGCATACATACCTACCGACATACTTAACCCTTCTTACCTATCCATCTACATACCTATTCTTACCTACCCATCTACATACCTATTCTTACCTACCCATCTAAATACCTATTCTTACCTACCCATCTACATACCCTTCTTACCTACCCATCTACATACCTATTCTTACCTATCCATCTACATACCAATTCTTACCTACCCATCTACATACCCTTCTTACCTACCCATCTAAATACCTATTCTTACCTACCCATCTACATATCCTTCTTACCTACCCATCTACATACCTATTCTTACCCACCCATCTACATACCTATTCTTACCTACCCATCTACATACCCTTCTTACCTACCCATCTACATACCTATTCTTACCTATCCATCTACATATCTATTCTTACCTACCCATCTACATGCCTATTCTTACCTATCCATCTACATACCTATTCTTACCCACCCATCTACACACCTATTCTTACCCACCCATCTACATACCTATTCTTACCCACCCATCTACATACCTATTCTTACCTACCCATCTACATACCTATTCTCACCTACCCATCTACATACCTATTCTTACCTACCTATCTATATACCTATTCTTACCTACCCATCTACATACCTATTCTTCTTTCCATGTCAGTGTTGGCTTTCATTTATGCAGAGTGTACATGGGAAACAAGCACACACATTTTTAATTTGACATTTATATTATATTTTATTGAAGCTGGGACCGAGACCGAGCAATAGAGTACCTTCTGTACTACACTGGTATCACGAGGGAAGCTGCCGTGATAGATATTGACCGCTATATCACCTGTCCAGGACAGGCATGTGGATATAAGATAGGGGAACTGAAGATAAAAGAATTGAGACAGAAGGCAATGAAAGAATTAGGTATGTATATCTACTTGTTTTCCTTGTTTAGTGGTGACTAAATACAACTAGCTCCATTACAATAGCCATGACAGTAAATAGGACTTGAGTAATGACTAAATACAACTAGCCCCATGACAATAGCCAAGACAGTAAATAGGACTTGAGTGATAACTAAATACAACTATCCCCATGACAAATAAATAGTACTTTAGTGGTGACTAAATATAACTAACCCCATTATGTTAGCCATGACAGTGAATATGACTTTAGTGGTGACTAAATATAACTAGTCCCATTATATTAGCCATGGTAAATAGGACAGTGACTTCCTCATTAAAATTTTAACTTTTTGTGAGGAAAAAAAAAATTGAGAAACCTTCTTACTTCACAACAGTAATACTGTACATGCATTGCTAATCTTTGTCAAGTATGCCCACATATTCATGAGCTAACAAAATTTATCTAGACGAACATTCAAAATTAAAAAGCCTATGTAGAAAGAGGGTTTATGCATAGAGTAAACTAGTTGAAGGTTTCTCCTTTCTGCTTTGCCCATAAGTATCGTAGAGGAACATGGAGTATTTCAAACACCCATATGTTCAGAAGAGGATCACAGAACATTTGATATGCCCATGAGTTCCCAAGGGGAACATAACACATTAGAAATGTTTAATGCCAATAAATGAACTAGAGGTACATACAATATTTCCAAAGCCAATAATTTCAAAAAGGGTGGTGGTGGTGGTTGGGAAACTGGAGGCAGAAATTTCAAGTTGAATGCCATTCCTTGTTTTCAGAAGAAAGATTATCTCAGTTCAAATCATTGCTCTCAAATTACAAAGGAACAACTTGTCATTTTTAGTTCATTTTTGGGGTTTCTTAAAAAATTTTAAAATATTGTTTTCCAGGTCCACTGTTTGATTTGCCTGAATTCCATTATGTCATTCTTAGCAATGGCCCAATGCCCTTGGGCATACTGGAAAATGTAATAGACAACTGGATCAAAGATGTCAAATCGGCGACCAAGTCTTAGATGAAGCTGCATAACACTACCAGCAGCATGAACATGCTCAAGACAATGGTTGTGATCTAATGTTTTATCTTTTTTTTGTTTATTTTTTTAATGTAAGTTTTAAGTCATCACAAATTGGATAAAACAGCAGCCATTCTGTTTAGAATTCATTCAGAGGAAACTTTTCATCTGTAAATATTTCATTAGATATTATGAGTTGCATAATTGAAGCAAAATAAAAACCAGTATCTTTAACTATGTACAATACATAAAAATTTTTTTTTTAAATATTTCATATTTTGTTGGTTATCTTTTATATTAATTTCATAATCAGTATGATGATTTTACTATTGTGAATTATTTTAAAATTAAAAATTAGAAGTTCTTATTATTCTATTTTAGAAATGTTATTTTTTTTCAAAATGTTTCCATCTTCACATATATCTATCACTTAGCAGAGCTAAAAAAACGGAGAGCCTGAAGCCCGGGTCCTTCTAAATCTAGATCAGGTCCCTCCTGTATTCTATTTGACTTGCCTGAAAGAAACCTTGAGCACGCCAACAAGATTGGGCATTTTCATTTTGAAGTTCTTTAAAGACACTGGTAAATAATCAATGCTCAGCCCTCTGCTGAAGCTCCATTTGTAGGCCCTCCCACCTTATGAAGATCATCTGTTTAATTGTATCAAAGCTTTAATTTGGGTACCTGTGAATGTGGGGAACAGTACTATTTCTGTTCTCCGTATTTCATTGGTTACTTATAATTAACGGTCACTTCTCTTGCATGAATGTCAATGAGCTGTCCCTTGCTCAAGCCGACTTGGTAATGCATCGCTGGTTAAATATATCAAGCACTACCTTTGCGATTGTTTGAATATTAAGCAAAGCACAGGGATTAGTGACTTATAAAAGCCTCCAGTACAATGCTTTTCACCCTAAGGGAACTGAGTTCATTACATTGTATTTTAATCCATTTAGTTCAGAGAGTTGGTAGCCGCTGATTCTATCGATACAGAGTGAGTATTTTCTGTGATTGTGACACATGTACAGTACTATCACATGATACTTGAATCTACTGCTTTTACTGATTGATTTAGCAAAAATAAGAGGACCAATGCCACTCTGACTTCATTTCTGTTTTCAGCCTAACTTGAGAAACATTGAGATTTTTGCACCATTCAAAAATGAAACTACTCCCGAATACTCATTGCTACAGATCGTGATGAAATACATTGACTGTATATCGACCCGAAGGCAAAACGGAAGGCATACCATCAGGAATCACAAGAGCAGTGGTGTATGCCACAATTATTCAGAATTGCACACCTGAGCATGCAAAAATTGTTAAATTGTTGGAAATCACATTAGTTGTGAGCTCCTGTATAGCAGAATGTAAACTTGGGTTTAGTCTCGTGAACATTATCACAAGTACCAACCATTGAATTTTCTGGGAGGATTTGGGTGTGTCAAAATAATGGTTAAAAATATTGCCTTGTCAGGCTTGTGGATTTTAAGTCTGGGCAAATGATTTGTTTTAAGGCCACTTGCCCTGAGCCTGTGTCAGCAATACAATTTCTTTGAGCACTGCTTAGGCACGCACTTTTTGTAATTCTTATTGTTTTGTTCAAAGTATATGTTGTACTATTGTGAAGTAATTGGATGAAATTACATAAGAGTGAATGTTCTTTATTGGCTATTCCAGTAAAACATACTTGGGACCCACGGAATGCACTTTCAATGTGGAGTAGTCACCCAAAGATGCAATTTATAACTTTACATCATTTTCATGTGAATGCTTAGAGTAATCAGAGTACCCTGGCATATATTAAAAAAGCACTGCCTCCCTGGGCATATATTAAAAAAGCACTGCCTCCCTGGGCATATATTAAAAAAGCACTGCCTCCCTGGGCATATATTAAAAAAGCACTGCCTCCCTGGGTACCATGTATGTTTAGATGGAACAGCCATAAGTTTTCTATGTGAATTATTTTAGGTTTCACTTTGATATTTTTCATTGCACTCTCTTGTGCTGTATTTTAGTAACTTTCAGTATTCTACGCACTGAATCTATTCAGTGATCCACCTTAGTCGGATGAGTTTTTTTTTTACATTTTCATTGACTTAACATAATGTGAAGCCTCTTTATTTGAGGCATTTTTACAGCTAAAAATATGTAGCAAATCATGGCATTAATTCTTTGTTTATCTGATAGATAGGAACAAGTTAATTTGCATTGATATAAGCATTCAATCAATCAATCATACCTATGAATTTTAAATGATTGAGTTGAAAAGAGGTATATATTAACTTAAGCATGGATAGCAGATACAGTGCAGGGTTGGAGAATATATAGATCATATATTATCATACAGGTTAGAGAATGTTTTCATTCATTCCTTACTGTAACCCGCAGACCTGGGTTTGAGTCTCAATGCGGAAAAAATTAAAGAATTTTCTAAACTGTATGGTAATACAGGATTTGCATGGTTATTAAGGGTCATTGAAAATCATTGAGGAATCAACACCTCATTTCAAGGCATTGAAAGTCATTGATTTTTCACCTAGGTCATTGAAAGTCCCTTGAATTTGGGAGATTTTGCTTAAACCTAAAATATGATGGATCATTTTGCTTTCCAGTAATTTATTTAATGTTGTGCAATGATTGGAAGTAGAGTATGATTTTTCTGTCATCTGCTAGCCATTCTGCCAACATCAGAATCCACTGGAAGTAATCCGACATTGTGCGTATCGTCCCTTTCACATGATGTAATTGACGCATGTGCACTCTTTCACTTCACTGCATTTTTCCACTAAGCAAGGATGGTTCATTAGTGACAGATCTTTCTAACAAGCAATCATCACAAAATGCTTGGAAAGTGCACATTCAGCAATAGTTGGCTGCAAGACAAAGATTTTATTAAGTGGCTGAGAAAAGTTGTGACCTTGAAATACATGGCACTTTGCATAGTGTGCAAGGATAGCATCGACATTGCAGGAATGGGCATTGTTGCCCAAAGTTGGAACTAATGAAAACATGAGCCTGCCATTTCAATGTCATTGCTCATAGGGTCAGCCCAAACAATGTCATTTAATTCTTTGTCATCACTGTCATCTGCATCAATTTCATCAGTGGGTTCTACAAATTCAGCAACTGACAATAGGGATGCAGTTTTTGTGACAGGTTTCATGCAAAGCAGTGATGTCTTGAAGGCTGAAATATTATGGATGTTAGCAGCCTTTTCCAGGCAGCAGACAAACTGGCAGATGAAGCAGAAGAGAAAGGGACAATCACACTAATGTCTCAGTCCAATGGACTCAGAAGAAAAGGAAAAGGAAATGAAGAGCATTTGAAAGCACTAGAATTGTAGCTGGAGGAGAAAATATGGCAGCTAAAGAGTAGTGTTTAATATTTGGGTCTATTCAAAATGACTTTTTTGTATCATTTGCGTTTCATATTTCATTACATTTATTTATGTCTTTATTGTGTTTATTTTTCTTTTTTGTATTTAAATTAGTAACTGGAAGTAGAACACTTGATACTGAGAGTAGTCATTGAAAACTGGTCATTAAAAGGTCATTGAAAAGTCATTGAATTTCAGTTCTTTTGATCTTCTGTATGAACCCTGTAATAATCTCTCCCTCTCTCTCTCTCTCTCTCTCTCTCTCTCTCTCTCTCTCTCTCTATATATATATATATATATATATATATATATATATATATATATATATATATATATATATATGTTATGTTACACTAGCTTGCAAAAGCTATAGATTGTTATATATTAGGTTTAATTTAATATCCTAAAAACCCAAGTAGCATTTAAGTATTCATTGCCCATTCTTGATTCTTTCTCATTTTCTTCTGGGTTTTTTGTGTGCATGTCTCATTTTGTCATTTATGCATTTTTCTGTCAGAACAGGACAATATAGATTTTCAAATACTCAAAAAGTTAAAGAATAAGTCACATGTTTATATTATTCATTATTAAGTTTTTTCTGGCTTATTTTGGAGGCAGCATTACTTTTGATATAGATATACTTTTGAGTGGAAATATCTGTACATGTTCAATACAAAAATCATTTCTGATGTATCTAAAATTATGGATGTATATCAAAATCAAAATTTTTTTTTAGACGTTTTGAAGACTGTTTGCTTTGTCCTAATTGGCATACTATTGGACCTGTATATATCATTCAAAATATTTGTGTCCCCTCTATGAAGACACTTTAATATAATGCAGATTTTTTTTTAGGCTGCTTATTTTTTTATAAGAAATATAATAGGAATCTGACTGCTGACTTTCAATGTAGGCCTATTACTTTTGATGCAGATTAATTTCGAATTTGCAGGTATGTACACATGAAGATAAATGCTTGTTTAAAAGTGTTTTTCATTTTTATGTTTGTTTGCTTAGAAATTTTGTATCATATATTATGCTTGTCCAAAGCATCTTCAAAGGCCAAAGTTCAACACCAGTCTATCACTAGTACACTAGGGGGTAGGCAGTATAAGATACATATGAATAAGGATTAGTTATCTGACTGTATTTAACAAGGTATAATAAGAAAAAATATATTTCACTCTTGTGAAATACTGAAAATTGTACTGTATTTAACAAGGTATAATAAGAAAAAATATATTTCAATCTTGTGAAATACTGAAAATTTGCCTAATTAGTCTCATATAGCCAATTAACATTGACAGGTGGTCAGTTAGGTGTTAAGCTTCACCTGTCAGTCATTGTGTAAGATAGTTTCCTATGTCCAATAGACAAAATCAGGCCACAATAAGGAGATGTGTTCTTGATGAAAGCCTATTTCACACTGAAGGAAAGGTATAACCCCATCATTTTTATAGTTCAAAGATTTTTGTTTCCTATTGCAGAACAAAATAATGTGTATCAAATAAGAGGATTGCAGATCATATTAAAAGCTATGATGACAGTTAACTTTGGCTACACTGATATTATTATCCAGCTTTTTCTGTATATTTCTCCAGTACTTTCTATTCGAGTCTCTTCAAGTTTTTGAATATGCATAAAATATACTCTCACTCTTCTCTCTCTTTCATTCTCTCTCACTTTCTCTCTCTCTCTCTCTCTCTCTCTCTCTCTCTCTCTCTCTCTCTCTCTCCCTAGTGTTTCGAAAATTCATATTTCAGTCTCTCCACAAATTCAAGCATTTAGTAGTTAATCAACATGACACTATTCTTTCTTAATTAAAATCCCATGTCAACACATTTGGTTTCACTATCTGGCTGATAAAGTCAAGTTTTAATATTATTCCAAAAAGCCATTCCTTTTTAAGACAGAGAATACTTCAATTGAAATCCTCCGAAAATGTCCATAAAAATTGTATAGTAAATCAAGGAATATACACTAGCCCTTATCTTCTCTCTTCATTGCTTTTCTTTATATTTCAGTGAACGGGACTGATTAGAAAAACATTGATTTAGGAAAAATAGTGTTGGTTTGTTTTATTTAAACAAAAACTTTCTCATGCACATACTTTTTTATATTCTCTCTGCCGATCTTTAAATTTTTCTAAGAGATGTTTTCCTTCACGTCCGCGCCTCCTTTGAGTTTTCGTTCGTTAGTAAATGTGGGGTGTTGGTCACTCAAAACAGACAGAAATTTTAGTTTTTCTTTATACATATGTCTCACAATTTGTAAACTTTTTCACGATATTATTTTTTTTTTTACAATTTGCAGACAATTTTCTTTAATTTTATTACATTTTAGGGAGATTTGTTTTTAATCCCCGCTAAATTCAGTATTAATTAGAAACTTTAGTATCACTTTTAGTCTAGGCCAAACGTTTTGAGATTTTTTCCGGATTTGTTTCAATCTGCACTAAAATCCGTTTTTTTTTTTTTAGTTTTTTTTTTTTCCAGTCTCCGCTAGAATCCTGTACATTTTCGGAATTTTAAAACTATCTTTAGTCAAGGCCAAATTTTTGTTTTAAATTTTTATTCGTATAGTTTTCAGTGACAGTTTCGGAATGTTAGTATTACTTCGGTCTATACCAATATCTTTTCGTCTCACTGGACAGTTGTTATGGTGAATTTTCATCCGACACTGACAGATTGCAGAAAAATGAGAATAATTTGACATTAAGGATACAAATACAGACTAATGATTTTTGTAGAAAGCATGCTTGTAAGATTTTGATTGAGGTATTCAGGTTAATTCCTTATGCAACTGGTGGCTTTTATACTGAACCCACACTACCACCAACCCCTCTTTCTTACATTCATTTTTGACAGAAAAGAATTTTTTGAATATTTTCCTGTGAGAAGGCGGCTGAAAGAATCAGTATGAGCCTTATGCATGATTAAAGTTCACTGGTATTATAACAAATTAGCATACTTATCATCACCCCTTAACCATCTTGATTTTGAGGTTTTTATCTCTGTAGCAGACATACGTACATACGTAATCCAAGTCGACTGTTCATTTGCAGCCCAAGTTACGCATTTGATCTCCAAAGCTAGTCTAACTGTGACAGGCAGTCAACAAACAGGCTTCTGTGTGAATGTATAGACACTAGGCTTATGCTAATTAGGCTCATGCCTTATAACTTAAAAATTAGGTGAGTGTCAAAATACGAAACTACCCAGTGAGACCTTTTTACACTTTTATCGGACTTTTTTCAGTCTCTGGTAAAGTCCGGTACCGTTTCGAAACTTGATTTTTTTTTTTTTTTTTTTTTTTTTTTTTTTTTTTTTTACGTTTTCTCCAGATACTTTTCAGTTTCCACTAAAATCCGTGACAGTCTGGGAATTTTAGTACTACTTTTAGTCTAGGCAAATTTTTTTTTTATACATTTGTTTCGGATTTTGTTTAGTTTCAGCTAAAATCTGGTACAGTTTTGGAACCTTAGCACTACGTTTAGTCTAGGCCAAAAAGATATTTAACATTTTTCCGGATATTTTGTATTTTTTTCTAAAATCCGTGACAGTTTTGGAATTTTAGTGCTACTTTTAGTCACGAATATTTTATTGTTATTATGAGTTGGTTCCCTTGATTGAAGCTATTTATTACACCAGTACAATATATGCATATTTACTGACACCTTCAACATGATCTGAGGTATAGGGAATGTTTTATATATAAATCTTGAATGTATGCATATAGCCACTAGGCAGCAGGTCACTACACACGGCGTGTTGATTGTATAATTTGGGATGTTGAATAGTAGATGATTGAGAGTTTGTCATTACACCCTTCATGTTGGATAGTATATGTGGGGTTACTGATCACAACACATGACTTATTGATGGATATTATGGGCTGTTAGATAATAGATGACTGGGTGTTGGTCACTACATATGGCGTGTTGGATAGTATATGTGGGGTATTAGTCACTACGCACGGTGTGTTGATGGTATAATGTGGGATGTTGGATAGTGGATGATTGTATGTTGGTCACAGCACACGGCGTGTTGGATAGTATATGTGGGGTACTGGTCAGTACACACGTCGTGTTTAACCCCATACATTTTTTCCAATGTTAAATCCACGTTTTAACCCATAAATTGTTCCCATGTTGCTAAAACCATTTGACCCCATATCACCCCCCACATGTAAACCAATGGACAGTTTTAGCATAGGATTTGCCGTAGGCCCCCATATGCCTCCTCCCCCCCCACCCCCATGTAAACTATGGTGTATTGTTAATTCCGTCAGTTCCCCAATAGTCACATATTACCACTTACATTCCACGTGTCTACTTAAAAATGTGGAAAACAATCAATCAGACTTCAACTTAGAATTTGGTTCAAACTTTGTTGTTGTTTCTGTGTAAACGCATACTTTGCTAATTCCCGCAGGATCCTATTGAAATAAATACGGGGGGGGGGGGGGGGCTTTTTCTGAAAGCTCACACTCATTCTTTTCATTGCTAGTGCGCAAATACCTTGACCCACTTGGCCGATTTCTAACACTTCTGCGTACAAATGTTGTTACACTAAACCGTATGTAACTGTATATCAGATTAAACTACAACGGCACTTGAATACATTACGTTTAATTGGGTTGAACTCAAAAGATCTGTTTAAATGGTCTTGTCCATCGGAGTAGCAATATGCCGTCAGTAATTTCACAACATACATTGACTTCTGCTTGTGGTTACGTCCATGTACATAATTGAATGTACTAGACACATTCATGGACACAATGGACACCATAACAAATGTAGCACAGATAGTGTTGTCTCCAAAATCACTGCGGAGGACGACAAAGTAAAAGCCACAGAATTCAATGACGAGGGCATTTAATGTATAGGGCATGCTGGTTTCTATTATAATTTCAATAGATTTTCATCTGCATTTTTTTAATTAATTTTTTTTTTTTCATTTTATTTTCGGAACTATTTCTTATTTACTAATTTTACGCAGTGCACGAGGGAAGGACAGTGGTTGCTATCTACCTTTAAACATTAACATCTATCCGTTTACTCTATCTGGCTTTAAGATTTTATCGAGTATGAACACATAAATTCGTAGAATCGTCGTGATGTTAAAATATTGGCAGGTTTTGCTCGATGTAAAACACCGCACAGATGTTTCCTTTACGGATGACCCCCGTATTAGATGCAGGTCGTGGTAAGCCTTATACATTTCCAAACATATGAAGCAAGCATTTTCATTAAATAAATACGAATTGTACATTTAATGTTGACATTTTAATCACAAATAAGTTTTTGTGATACTTTTCGAACAATATATCAGCAAATCGTACGTTTGTGTCTGTACAGTTAGGTCCCATTACCAATAATGACGACTGTGGCAGGTATAAAGCCTCGAGAAAATGATTACCTTAAAAAAAAAATACTGGATGACAAAAAAAGGCCCTATGTGTAAAGACCTGACGAATACATATTTGCGACGCCACTTAAAATGTATGTATAATGAAATATTACCCAAGAATGGGAGATTGGGGGGGGGGGGGAATCGGGCAGGACCAACACAATTGATCGGTTGGTTTGTTGGTTTCTACCGGCACTTTGTGCACATTACTGGCTATATAATGCCGAAGAAAATGGAAGCTAAGCCCCTTTCCTAAGGCCCCAATGAGGCAACTAACCCGGGATGGGCCTAAATGGGTATCGAACCCACCACCCTTGGATTACGAGCATGACACTCTAGCAACTGAGGGGGGCCGAGTGGACTAAGGCGCTCGCCTTTACAGATCACTGACATCTCACCTCTGTTCGCGTGGGTTCGAGTCTCGGGCTCGGCCAACTAGGTAATGTGAGAAAGTTTGCCAGTAGCTTCCCGTGGGTCGGTAGTTCTTCCCGGGGTTTTCTCGGGTTCTTCCTCCACCAGATAGACTGGCCGCCATGTATAGCCTATCATATGCTGAAAAATGGCGTTAAATCCATAACAACCAACCAACCAACCAACTCTAGCAACTGAGCTACCGCGGCTCCCGAATTCAACGGTAGAAGTGACTGGTGGATATGAGCTCTAGCCAGCTCCCATCTGAGACTCACTTTACCTTCACGCCATTTTCTTCGATGCATATTTACATTATAGGTTTTTGTCCCATTTAAACTGTAATGCACCACTCCACCCCACCCCACCCCACCCCCGGTTCAAGCCCTTCATTTCCTTTAAGTAATCTAGGTCGAGTATCGTTGCAATCAGTAACGTTTCACTGTAAACATTTACGCGGAGGCTTGTTCGAGTCGGAATATATCCAATCGTAAATTGAATGATAATTGTCAGCAAGAGTGGTAAGAATATGAAGAGGGAATGGTAAATACAACAATTTATTAATGGTCTTACCGGGGTCTTGCTAAGGCGACAGAAAGTGGTCATTGACTTAATTAGTATTAGTTACGTGTGCGTACAAGCCGGTGCTTTGTTAGCGAGACTTTGAGTCTTCGTAGAGGGGAAATCACTTATGACCACTTCCGTCTTGTGTCGCATTTCTCTAATTAAATTGCCTGACTCCATTGTAAATTTATAACATTCAAATTTAGTGTAGAAAATGTCATAACGATGGCAGCTATTTGGAAGTTAATCGTTGAAGTTTATTTAACTGTTTTGATTGTTACATCCATTCAAGCCAGTAAGTATTTCATTTTTTATATCCCTTTGGGAATGATATTGTTTGCATGTCACCATAGTAATATATATTTCTTGAAAATGTGATTTCAAATTCATAAAATATGTTGAAGAATATCTACCAATATTATTTGGATAGAAGACTCCTGATTTTCCAAATTTGAAAAAAAATAAACAACGTTGAAATGATTTAGAAATTTGCAGAAGATAGCGATTGAAACCTTACATGCATTAGTCTTGACTCAATAATATATTAATTGACATGGATTATTCCTTTGCACATTTATTTAAAGTGTTTGAATGATGCAATGCAGAATGTTGGTTTAGACAATATTTATTTGTCACTATTATGGAATACGTCGATATAAAAAGTGTTTACACGTCGAGGATCGAGCAACAAGCAAATTTACTTCTGTAAAGATCTCTCACGAGTGATAATAAGATAAACGTGCGTACTATTTTCCATTGATCTGACAGGTTTTAAGGAATAAGTACAAAAAAGTTACAAACACTGAAAATATGCAACAGAATGATGCAAACTGTAGTAATAGCAGCAACTGTAATAATAATAATAATAATAATAATAATAATAATAATAATAATAAAAATAATAATAATAACAATATTAGATGGTTAAAAGTATGCCCTGGAAACGCTTAAATGCAGGCGCTGCCGGGGACTTCGCCCTCTTGGCTCCCCCTGGGAATTCCTTCCCACAGACCCCTCGCCATAAACGATATTTCTGGAATTGACCCTGACAATATGCGTAATATTTGTAAGGAAAGAAATGCTATCTACGCAAAATGTGAATGATATCAACAATTCTTTGATGTTTAATGCACCCTTTTCACGATACAGAGACGAAAACCCCAACATTTCTGATGTGCATGATAAAATATCAAAATAAAATTAAGGTCCACCTTACCCAAATGCTTAAACGTACATAAAATTCTGCACGTGACCAAAATAAATATCGCATATATATATATATATATATATATATATATATATATATATATATATATATATATATATATATCATAAATTGCATCATCTCATAATATTTCAAGATTATTTATATCTACAAATTTGGGCGAAAGTTTGGGTTATAACTAAACTAAACCACTTGCACGCAAGTCTTTTTCGTGTGGAAAAAAGAAATGAAAGTAATTTTTACAAATTCAACGTTTCGAATGTCTATATTCTTACAGTTCGGCATGGACAGAACTTGATATGGACACAGACTCCCCTGTTCAAGCTGGGCGTCTCCAGAATAGTAGGGATCGAAGGAGACCCTTCCCAATGGGTGCCAAGTGGCGACGTGCAGGTACGCCACATCAGTGCGCCACACATCGGGTGGCAGTTCTGTGGACTGAGCTATCATTATGGGTACAATACCCTATACTGGAGCGAGAAAAGCAGCAAGAAAATACAAGGACTCCTTCTTAATGGGACCACAGAAACATTGACCCTATATACGGGGACTTCCAAGTTATCAGAAGGAATTGCGGTTGATTGGATTTCCAACAACCTTTATTGGACTGACTCTCTTTACGACTGGATTGTTATGACCCCACTTTCTACCGCCGATGGCAATGAGAATGTTTATAAGTTGGTTGTGCGAACTACATTGACGAACCCACACAGTGTGGCAGTGTATCCTCAGAAAGGGTACAAAGTCTCTCTCTCTCTCTCTCTCTCTCTCTCTCTCTCTCTCTCTCTCTCTCTCTCTCTCTCTCTCTCTCTCTCTCTCTCTCTCATTGTTGCTTGTAATCAGAGATGATGAGAGAACGTTACGAACGTACATGTAGTGTTTCATACGCCTTATACACTGTACGCCTGGAAAAAGGAAGACAGCCAGTTTGCGTTAATATTTTGTCCTGGGAGCCACATACAATTGCGAGTGTTCTTCTTAGTTATCATACAGATATCATTTCTTCAGGAAACCTATGGTTATGGTTTTAGCAAATAGGAAACCCGTTTTCTCGAAATAAGTTTTGGATCATTTCTCCTTTCTTGGAATATCCCACTCTAGATACTAACATTAAATTGAAAACACTTAGACCACTTTATTAAAAGCCCAAATAAGCATAACATTAATTACGTCTTCCTGATACACATTTTAAAATGAATCATATCTGAATGGAACGTCGCTTTTAGTTTGTCCCATTTAAATAATTCGTCTATAAACAAACAATATGACGCTATATTTGTTTGTTCGCGATAAAGTGCTGTTGTTATATTCACGCTGTTGTAAAATCAACTGTAATGTTTTACTTGAAGTCATAAGCGAATGCAACGATCTATTGATTTATCTATCTGCATGTAGTCTTTCTTGAGCATATTTATATGAGATACGAATTCAGCTAAATAAATTACAGAATGCTTAAATTAGAATCAGACAACTTTGTAAATATTAGTTGTCACTTTTTTAAAAGCACGGGTTACAGAGTTAAGTAACATGCAAGCTCTTTAATTTCAATCATTAACAAGGGTAGGGGAGTGCAATACAAGCCCCCCCCCCTCTCCCCTCCTCTCTCTCTCTCTCTCTCTCTCTCTCTCTCTCTCTCTCTCTCTCGGAATGATTCCTGGTTTCTCTTTACAATTGTATTTTCGTCATTGTCAGTCACAATGTAGAGAGTAACACATTACAGCTGAATGAACGGACGCTTTAAAATTGTTAAATTACGTATCATAAATAACTTCCCACGCTTTAAATTTATTAAATTACTTATCAGAAATAACTTCCCACTAAATCTACTTTCGTTCTTATTTAGCTATGGTTTGGTTAGGTGTTTTATAGCTATACACTGAATGCAACAGACTTGAAATGAATGAGTCCAGCATTTTTTTCATATCAATTATAATTATACATAGTTGGAATTGATTTTAGCATTAGTATTTTAGCTCAAGCGGAATCGTTAGTAATCAAAAAGTAGTGGTGTCAGTAGCAACAGCAACAAAGTCAGTAAAGTTACAGAGTCTAACTAATAGTTTTTATATTATGAAAGTAGCAGATGAAATTGTAACCCTAAGATTATTTTGATCATGATGAATGGTAACAGAGTTTATTATTGTTTTTGTGGAGTTTAAAGGACATTTTTATAGCACATGCTAGGCAATACATGGCGGCCATTATGTCTCCTGGCGGAAAAATCCGGGAAGACCCCGGAAGAACAACCGACCCACGGGAAGCTCCTGGCAAGCTTTCTCACATAACCACGTTGTTCATGCTGAGTGATCTGTAAAGGCGAGCGCCTTAGACCACTTGGTCAGCCGGGGCCCGGAATGGTAACAGAGGCAACAACACAGTATCAAAGTATATGCGATTTTGTTTTATTTCCGCTACTCCGATTGGAACATCCTCGGATTTTTCCGTTACATGCTAGAATATAACTAGTGGCCATTTTGAACTGTCCTCAAGTCGGCGGTTGTTTTTACGTCGTATTAACTTAATATACGTTACGAGGACTCGATGACGTATCATGAGTAATGGTAAAATTGAAGCGATAATTTTTTCAATACTTTTAATTCACAGTTCCAGGAATAAAGTAAAAATTATGCAGTGCATGTATTTCTTTGATTGTTGAAAAGTCGTCAAATGTTATTTTTCAACCCTCGTGTTTATGAGGCTCTTGTCTTTGTCGATTTGCCGGATATCTTTCCGCCCAAAAAATTACCAATTTGGAAGCATCACTGCGATTTCCCACGAGTCTCTTACAGAGAGTTGAAGTTATTCGACTCGCATCGGAAAGAGATCAGGATGTTATGAGTGCCGTTACTCTTTGCGGGAAAGGGTGCATTATTTCCGTTAATTTTTATTTTTTTAAATTTATATATATATATTTTTTTATATATATATTTTTAATACTTGTTGTCGTTTTCTTAAACTCACAGTCTCAAAACCTGCGAGATTTTGTTTTATTTTCTTTACTCTGTGCGCAAGGCGTGCCTTATGTTCGTGATAATTTTTTTTTTTTTTTTTTTTGCGACATTTTGTCCTTTTCTTATATAGGTAGTGTAACTTTCTTTTAAATATCTAGAAACCGGTAAAACGTCGCACAAAAGTCAATGGAAATAAAACAAGTCAGGCGCACAAGTCCCGATAGTATCAACAATACCAATAGTATTAGTACAACTAACTGTACATGTGGAAGAAGTAGCTGTGATAGTGAATGTTTTTATTTATTTTTGTGGTGATAGCACATTAGTAGCTGTTGTTGTTATTATAAACGTTGCTGTATCAGCAGCAGTAGTAGTAGTAGTGATGGTGGTGGAGCTGATACTAATGAGGGTGTTGATGGCCTAAACAAAAGTTGGCATAAGAATTTATATTCTACCTGAAATTTAACATAAAAATGACACACATAATTTTCTTCATCATGCGTCAGAGTTATACATTTTATGTATATTATAATTATTTGAGATTGCAGCATCAATGCCTCAAATATAATGAAGACTACGACATAAGCTTCAACGCTACGTGTGGTTCAAAGTACGGTTATTTCAGATTGCCAGGTCTATAATTTGACGAGTTGATAACCTGAAAACTGAAGCTTCTCAATGACTTAGATTCCGTTTTTCGGGTCAGTGTTTTGTACGAAATGTACGAAGGATTATGTAACGCTCCATCCGGAACATCGACGGCCTTATTTCGTCAAGTCGAGAAAGAAACTTCAGAAGCAATTACCTGCCTTTGAGAACTATATTCGGAACTACTTTTGTTCACCTGGCTCAATATAGCGGCGGAAGGAGACCAAAGCACCATCATAACATTGTCGGCTTTTTTTGTCGCAACACATGTGGTGCACTCCGCCGGAGAGGAATTACCCAACTCATTAACTACATCCGAAGTTATTTATCGGCTTGGCGGAAATGTTCCGATTGGGAACATTCGAGAGCTTTGAGGAACAATAGCAACCCAGTTTGTAGAATCCAAGTGCATGAGTGTCAGTTTTATCTGTTGTGTAAATAAAAAATGACGCACCCTATAATTGGACGTATTCAATGCTCAAATGTTATAACCCTGTTAATTGGTGCCATATAATAGAAGAGTGTATTAAACGAGGGAGGTTTGTACCGAGTTATGTTCAAACAAGGATGTGTCACAATAGTGCATTAAAAACACAAACAAGTATTTTATTTGATAATGTCCAATCACAGTATATTTAATTCTCATTTTCCAAGAAGTAAATTTAAGATAGATAACTCAAATAACAATGATAAAGGAAAAGTCAAATAATTAAATGGAATCCATACTGAAGGGCTTTAGAGTGAAGGAACACGTTTAGTTTTGCACAACAATTGCAACCTGTACATTTCTCTTGAGTACCTCAGTATTATACATTACCTTAAATTATATACTCCGCTCCGAATGGTAAATATCTACCATTACGTTATTTACGGTATTTTTTAACAATGTCGAGCAGATCATTTTGGTCATGACGAAACTATTTATGAAAATGAGGTCAAATTTAAATTTAAAAAAAAACAACAGAAAATAGCAATAGGGCTGGAATGGAACAACTTTATTCCAATACTTTTAGATTAAATTATCGGCTGTGAGACGAGTTTTGAGTTTGAGAGGGACACCATGTATATATTTAAGACCAAGGAGAGAGAGAATCCATTGGTTTGGTTGAGGGCATGATATAGCATGACGAAGTGGAGAAACTTGTGAATGATTAACATTTGATCAAAAGTCTGGAAAAAACACGAAATAGTACCTTACAATTTTCTTTCAAATTAAAGAGCCATGATATATGATCCAGGTATTGTAAAGGTGATCAAAATAATCAAAAATAAAGAATTGAAAGTGGACTCCTTTCGTTGAAGTTGTATAGCTGTAGAATTGTTTAGTTCGATACGCAAACTAAAATTGTTTGTATGTTCCTTGAATTACCTTGCTTGGATATTTGGTACATCGTATTTATAAAGAGTGTAACGTATGGGCCAAGAAAAGTTGGTCTGAAAGCCAAATGTTTGTATTACTTTTATTTGTTTATTTATTTATTTTTTTTCCTCTTTTTTTTTTCAACTTAACAAGTTCTCTCAGATGATCTCATGTCAACATATTTAGCTGCCTGTCGATCCATATTTAATTCAACCATATAACTACTTTATGCAGTCATAGAAAGAACACAGCGAATAGACTTTTTGAAGTTTAGATCTGAACATGTACGGTAAACGGTGTCACTAATTTTAAATAACCTCATATTTCAAGCCCAGTTTAAAATTAATTTGCATAAACACTTAAATTCATAAAATTTTGTATATAGGTGTATTTATATTTGGTTTTTCGTTCTTGAGTGATCTTCTCAAACGTACCGTATATACTCGCGTATAAACCGGTACCAACTGCTAACTGAATAGACCCAGGTCTGCCTTCACATAATGCACTGGTAGATCTGGGTCTATGCAGTTTGTAATGACTAATCAGTATAACAAACAACATAGACCCAGATCTGCCGGAGCATTATGTGACGGTAGATCAGGGTCTATGTTGTTTGCATTTGGACCTTGTTTTTCGCGAGTATATACGGTATCGATTGTTTCTTGATCCAGATTTAAATAAAGATATAAAAATACGAGGTTATGTTCAGCTGACCTTTCGATTTACCAATCAGATCATAGCTGTTACATTATTAAAAATGAACAAAAATAGAATTGGTACTTTAGAAAAGTACCAAAGATGAAGCGAGTGAAATATTGCATGAAACATAAATTCAAACCAACTTAAAACATTTTTCTCTTCTTTCACGCGTATAATTGGATGCAAATGTGAAAGTCTATGCTGAAAATGAACCAACAGGAAATGCTGTTGAATGACGACTTGCCTGCTTCGCTTGTATAGTATATAATCCAAAGAATCAACACAAACTTCAACTCGGTAACATATTGAATGACCCTACGATCCCATTACACACAAAATGACTTGCTTTATCTATCACTATACAAATTAGTCATGCTTTATATTTAGACGGGAAAACCCATACGTACGTCTAGACGGGGAAACCCATACGTACGTCTAAACTTGACCTTCTTTCAACGCGATTTTTGGCCTTTTTTATATTGAGCCCAATTTAATTTCATGATTTTTCTACATTTTTAGTCTGACAGACAAACAAAATCAAAATAAACTTGATTTAAATGTATGAAACAGTGCTCCTTGAAGTGTTATCTTTAATTTCAGCTGCTAACATTAACAATGAAATTGCACAGATCTGTTTTGATCCGACAGTATAAAGTGTCCGATATATTTGCTCAGACACTATAAAATCCATGTCTGACTGAAGAAGTGTGTCCATGGAGCAAATAAGATTAATCTAGTTTAAGCAACTTAGTGTTTTTTTTTTTCCTGTTAGAGCAATGCATTTTACATTAAAACCTCTGCTTTCTACGTTTCCGGCCGGATTCTCCACCCTTCTCACTATGCATGCACAGAAAGCAGAAAGGGGACATGATATAATAGACAAAAACAGATTTTTGTCGTGTTCACTGCTTCTTTTACATTTGGGAGAGACGGGTACACTATTTTTCTATTATAACATAACTTTGTCTTGCATCAAAGTGCGAAAGACCGTCCAATATGATGATTAATTGAATTTAAGACGTATGTGGTTATTCGAACATGTACGTCTATATACCCCCAATGCGTGTGTCCAATATTGTCGGGCACTCAATTATATTTACACCGTATGTGCCTGGTACACTATTCTGCTATTATGGTTAACCTTTTGTCATCAAGGGAGAGATACAGTCCAATAAGAGAGTACTCTTACTTCAGGAAATAAAAACAACCCCAAAATACCCGCATATAAAAAACCAATCTAATAAAGAAGACACTCTAGCGTCCTGTGAAAACGTCATCCGGATCATATCGTTTCTAACGATAACTCTCCCCAACACGAAATTCATTCAATAGGTTCTAACAATAAGTGGATTCTAAAGGTCGCTAAAACATGAACCTTTATTCGAGCATGTCAGACCTACTTATTGTAAGTAGATGTCGATTTTAATCAGATTGCGATTTCCGTCCTTTACCAAGTTAAATACTTTGTGCGAACGCGAAGTGTGACTGTGAATGCTGGTCAAAGATCGCTTCTAAACTCTTCTCTCTTATTATAACTTTTTGCAAGAACACTCTTCTATGGTAAAATGACACAATTAAATATGTTTATGTGGGAGAAGGGTCTAAGGTTTATTTATTTATTTATTTATTTTTTCCAGTTGGAACCTATTTGTTCGTTTCTTCAGTTTTAAAAATCGAGGTTTACAACAACGGCAAAAAACACGACAATTGATAATACACGAATAATAATGAAATCACGGTGTTTTAACTCGAAAATGTCATCTACGATAGTTAAATATTTTATTCAGGAAATTCTACTAATAGGAATGAACGTAATAACAAAATTTGATTCTTTTGGGCAAATTTTCACTTTTACTATACTATTTTCACATACATTGGGATTCTGACAACGCTTGATAGTTGTGAGCTAATCTATCTATCTGTCTGTCTGCATGTCCGTCCGTCCGTCTATATATTTTTCTCTCCCTATCTATTTATCTATCGGTCGGACTGTCTGAGACATTATTGCTGAATAGATAGATTTTTTTAAAAACCCTTTGGCTTAGAAACAGTTTTCATATGTTAAACATACAAATGATTTTCTAGAAAATCTAAGTAAAAGTAAACCTTCTAAAAACTGTATTCTCGTTACAGCAGATTTTGATATCATTTTTACTAACATCGAGCATGGTCATGGTTTGGATGCTTGTAGAAAGGTGATGCTGGAAAATCCGGATCCAAATTGACCAGATGACGAAATTTTAAATTTACGGGTAAATTTACCTTGAAAAGAACGAGTTTATATTATATGGAGAGAAAAAATATCTCAAAAAAGTTACAGCTATTTTCCACATCTTATGCAAACATTTATATAGCTCCATGGGAGAAGGAAATATTTGCTAAGGCCCAAAGCTACCATTTTTATCTTAGGTATATTTATGATATTTTCTTCATTTGGACCCATTCGGAAGAACTGACATAAAAACTGTTCCCTGTAGCAAAGTAGGGGTGCCACAAAAAAAAAAAAAAAAAAAAAAAAAAAAAAATTTTCCCCAGACGCCTCGGTAGGGGCGTCACTAAAGAACTTTGTCCCCGGGCGCCTAGAACCCTCGTTTTTTTAAATTATTATTATTATTTTTTTTTTTCATCCACGGCATACTTTTAGGGGCATTGTTGAATTACAAATACTGAGGTTCCGCAGGATTTGCAACAATGAACAAGACTTTCATAACGCTTGTCCATCACTTTTCGCAGGACTACAATAAAGAGGTTACATATCAGGGAACATAAGAAAATGAAATCTGAGACATTAAGAAGAATAAATATTCACGACAAAGCACAAGAAATAATTCCATTCATTGTTCATTTCAATAGGCGTCCAGCTTCTGTATCAAGAAATCCTGAATAAATATTTTGTATTTGCAACAATAAATTCCTGAAGCTTTTGGAACATGCGCTTTGGTTACAGGTTACATACGAAATAAGAATATAAGGGACTTTTTACTGAGACCCAAACTTCCGAATATCGACAAACCTGGTTGTTTTAAGTGTAAATTTATTGGTTGTAAGCTGTGTGATTTTCTAATTAATTCAGACATAGTAAAAATCTTGAAAACAGGTAGAAATAATTAAATTTTAAAATTAAACAATATATTTCATGTGATACGGACGATATGATGTATGTGGTGTATTGTTTAAAATTGTAAAAAAACGTCGTATGTTGGGGAAACCGAAAGAAATGTACGCGTTAGGACGGAGCGGCATTTATAGGACATACGACTGCAAAGACAAATAAAAAATCATCTAAACATTTTAGTACAAACTGTAGTAAAGATTATTTGAAAATGATTCGTACTGAGCACAGCACAACATCTAACGGTCAAAAACGGAGAGAAGAAAAAAAGACAAAGTCTGAATTAAGCGTTTAATAGTTGATATTAATTTTGCAATTTCTCCGACGGTCCGTAGTTTTGTGTATTATTGTCATTTTATTTATTTTGTATTTCTTTTTTCAAAAACGTTTCTTTAAAAAATATTTCTTTTTTTCTTCCCCTTATACATTGTGCGGATCATTGAAATAGATATATGCAGTCGCATATATCTATCTATCTATCTATCTATCTATCTATCTATCTATCTATCTATCTATCTATCTATCTATCTATCTATCTATCTATTTTGGATAACACGAAAGGGTCAGCTTACTGCACCTAATCAAATAAAGTCCTTACCACCCCCATCCATTCTTCTTTGAATATGCGCAACTCTTCTCAAAAGAAAAACTTATAAAAACTTAAAATGAATGCCAACCCTAGTACGGTGTGTTTGAAGACACATCAGTTCAATATGTATTGACAAATTTGTAAGCCAAACAGGACAATACACTTATCAAATGCTCACATAATTTTGAGGAAAATTGCACTGAGAATAGGTCTTGTCAATATAAAGGTTTTTCACCAAATTTTGCCTCAATCTGGGAAGTACTTCAAAGGTTATTAAGCAGAAATTGATTTCTTGATAAAAGAAAAACTTCCAAGTCAAACAAGGACTGTAACCCAATTAATTCTGACATAAATAGATCGAATTAGAGCCTGATCTATGTTTCAATAACATAAAGAATCAAATTGAAGTTTGTTTCAATCCATCAAAATTAATTGAAAGTTTTCAAGCTCCTGTTTGTCTTACAAGGATCTTTTGTGGTTTCATTTTTATTGGGGGTGGGTGTGGGGGTCTTAACGGAATTTGTAACACATTATAGGCTATATTATACCGAGGAAATGGGAGCAAAGTGCCTCTCCCAAAGGCACACAGAGGCAGGTGACATGGGCGGGTGTTGAACCCTTGGATTACGAGTCCGAGGCTATACCAACTGCGCTACCGCGGTTCCCACAAGGGACATAACTCAGTCAAATCTTTATGGAAGTGAGTGCAAATCGAACCTTTCTTGTATCTTCTGAATATAAAACATTATGATGTTATATCATGCAGTCTTAAAAAGTTATTGAGCGGAAACAAAATGCATGACGGATGGAGTCTGGCGTGAAGGACGGGGCGGGACGGACGTATATGAGTAACACTACAAGCACCATTCGTACGATATGATGGGGATATAAAAAGAAGACAAGATAAAGAAACGACGAAAGCAGCAAATTTGAAACAAACCTGTGTTGAAAAATAACAAGAAAACGTGTAAACATTCTGTCCTGAATACTATTGCTGATTCATAGTTTTCTACTAAACTCATGGTACATGTTGGTGTTTATACCACTGAAATGCCGGCTGTAGCGTTTGATATATTCTTGGTTTCATTCTAGAAGCGATCTCTTTGCCGTCCGTGTGCGTGTTTGTACGTCTGTCAGCCAGTTAATCCACGCTCTTGATTAGGGTCAATGTTAAAAGCTTTTTAGACTAAGTTAAAGTGTAATGTTTTTTGCTTTCTAGCTAAATATAAGACAGGCTCAACAAAATGGGAGTCTCTTGTTTAGCCTTCTTTTATATTAATTTTTAGCTCTGCTGGTCATAGACCAGGAAATCTTATGGATGGTCCGGTGTCCGTTGTCCGTCCGTCCGCTAACACAAGATTATTATCGCTACTCCTCCTAAACAACTTCTCTACAGCGGCCATCTTGAAAATCTTGTTTTCGCAACTCCTCCTAAATGGATGGTCATATTAAGATACGGTTTTCACTAAAATACTTCTTATGATATCTAGTTCACCCTAAGTGCACATAGCGCGATCTGATTTCCAATATGGCTCTCAAAGCAGACATCTTGAAAATCTTGTTATCGCTACACCTTCTGAACAAAAAGTAATATTGCCATGGGTTTTTTACCAGAAGTCTTCTTATAATGTCTAGTTGGTCCTAAATGAAAATGGTACCGTTCGTACATTTGATATGGCCTTCTTGAAAATCTTGTTATCACTACTTCTCTTGAATGATCGGTCATATCAGCATGGGGTTTTCACTAAAAGACATCGTATGATGTCTTGTTGATCCTAAATGAAAATGATGCCAATCTGACATCCAATCTGTCCACCACAGCAGCTTATTTGAAAATTATGTTATCGCTGAAGAATATCAGAGATGGTTTACTCAGCAGTTTAAAGGAAGAAATGGTCTTATCTTGAATTCCTGGCAATTATTTTCGGCCAGTAGATGTCAGTACCTTAGAAGGACTCTTGTTTATCTGCAAACTCTTTCTGATCATTTTTATTCGTGATGCTCGTGTTAAAAATAATATCATGGGTTGGCATTAATTTTTTGATCGAGTCATGCATATATTTTTTTTTACTCGAAAATATCGAACGTATAAAAGATATGAGACAAAATAAGCCGGACTTATCTTTACGTAATTACTGAAACTGTAATTTATTATCATATCGGTTGGATCATATCGACACTTTTAGACACGAATGGATAATATCATTTTTACAACATGGCACAGTCAACATGATGTTTGAATATTTTCATATATCGTCTGTTTCATGCACTCAACTTTGATCCAATATGTAGGTATTTGTTCTGGACTGATTTGGGCACTGTTTCAAAGATCGAGGTGTCAGACCTACTCGGCAAAAACCGGAGGGTGGTTGTCGACGATGATCTGGGTCAACCGAGGGGCCTTGCCATCGATTTTGTGGAGAACACTCTCTACTGGGTTGATAGTCTCAAGGACACCATTGAGTCCGTTGAAATCAACGGAAACGGCCGACGAGTGGTGGCCCACCAAGAAGGAACGACTTTCTTCGGACTAGCCTTGTATGGGGTAGGTTTTCATCATTTGCACATGATATGACAACTGTATACATTTCCATCTAATCACACTAAACTTTTTTCAGTCTAGATCTAGTGTGATAAAGAAAGGTTCCTGAGGTGGAGTTTTAATCAGAGAAGTCTGATGAGGGCAAATAACCTTCGCGGGCTAACACATACCGTATATACTCGCGAAAAACCTGTTCCAAATGCAAACAACATAGACCCTGATCTGCCGTCGCATAATGCACTGGCAGATCAGGGTCTATGTTGTTTGTTCTACTGATTAGTACTAAAAAACTGCATAGACCCAGATCTACCAGCTCAAAATGCGACGGGAGATCTGGGTCTATGCAGTTTGCAGTTGGTATAAGTTTATACGCGAGTATATATGGTACCTTCTAAAGTTCTGAGATGTATGAAACGAACGACCCAAAACGATATATGAAACGAGGAATTTGATTGGCTAGAAAGTCTGTGAACACTAATTAGTGCTGACGCCATTTGAGTACGACTTTAATTATATTCAATTGTTTATTAACTCAGGTTCTGTTCAAGGTATGAGGGGGTACAATCATAAAAAGAGCAGTGGTATTAAAACTTAAAAATTGCAAAAATGTAATCGATCATATAAATTATAAATTATTGGTTGTCAATTACAATTAGTAATAAATAGGAATAAATACAAGGAGCATAATAATAATATCAACAGACACATTTAAATTTCAATAGAAAAAGAGAGATTTTTTTCTTCCTGAAATAGACACGAATCAGGTTTTAGGGAAAAATAAATATCATTAAGGAGGGTCACAAAAAACTGATTCACTTTTTGAACAAAAACTTACAAATACTGTGCGAAAGCAATCTATAGTTTGTATTTGGTAGACTGTTTTTATTTATTATGACCCAAAAATATAAATGTATTTACAGCTTCCTAATTTCACGAAGAGCTGGAAATTTGATAAAAAATGAATTTCATCACAGGTTTCTTCTAAATAAATAAAAACAAAAACATATATCACTATCTACCGCATTCCAGCTTGCTCCTTCAACAGGTAAATTAAAATTGAGGTTCTAAATAGACATCGTACGTTTCTATATTATGGAGGTAAATAAATCAAACTTTTTTTTCAAGCCAAATATTTTGATTTATATGATAAATATGTTTCTTTCCTAGTATGTATGTATGTATGTATGTATGTATGTATGTATGTATGTATGTATGTATGTATGTATGTATGTATGAATGTATGTATGTATGTATGTATGTATGTATGTATGTATCTATGTATGTTTGTATGTATGTCTGTATGTATGTATGTATGAATGTATGTATGTATGTATGTATGTATGTATGTATGTATGTATGTATGTATCTATGTATGTATGTATGTATGTATGTATGTATGCATGCATGCATATATATATATATATGTATGTATGTATGTATGCATGCATGCATGCATGCATATCTATATATATGTATGTATGTATGTATGTATGTATGTATGTATGTATGTATGTATGTATGTATGTATGTATGTATGTATTTGAGTTTAACGGCACATCAGCAGAATATTGGTTAGATGGTGCCGATTAAAAGTTAAGATCTAAAACTGTAAATATAAACAACACAGTAAAATATAAACAACACAGTAAAATATAAACAACGTTAGAATGGAAATGACTGCAGTAACCAAATATTATTCAAACCTAAGTTATTCAAAACGTTTTGTATATAATCTAACAATGGAAAGTGAAAACCACAGTTTATGTTTAGTTGATACAAAACATTATAAATAAAGGATGAATACCTTTTAACTTTTATCGTTTAATATTTATGTCTTTTTTGGAAGGCTCTATTTTCAAAGATTTGTATTTTCAATTCTTTATATTTGCATTATTGGAGCTTTTACTGTTAAGCGGCACCATACAGCAAGTACAATACTGATATTCCCTTAGACCGAATAACCACAACTACTACTTGTTTAATCAACACAGACATAGGGAATCTGCCTAATTCACCAAATATATATATCCTCGAGTAACCACCTTTCGTGGACTTAACTTGAATTTTAACGCTTTCGTTATAATATTATGATAATCTATTCAAATAAACCATAAAAAGTGTTCAGCTGTATCTACTTCATTTAATCAGCGTGAAATTTTTTTGGGGCATTCATGTACATTAGTTCATAATTACCATTTGTCCGAGCGTGTGTATGTTTACTTATTTCGGGAAGTGACGCCCATGTTTCGTGACACTCACTAAAAAGTTACGTGGCATATGACCGGAACGTGCCAGTTAGACCAAGGTATGGATATTATTAGTTTATAGGGTCTCCGTGTTATTGAAATTTAAAAAAAAATTTTTTTTAAATTAATAATTTTTTTCCGTTAATTCTATATGCAGTTGGTGCACTTACATTACTGCTTGTTTGTTCTTTACCATATAGATACATGACTCAATAGACTTAGAGAGAGACATACAGAGAGACAGAGGGAGAGAGAAATTTAAAAATAGACACTGGTGAATGGATACACATTTATTATAATAGATTCAATGTCTTTTGATATAGAATATATGTTTATTATGAAATAATACTGAAACGAAAAACTCCGTAGTGAATATACATTTCGAGTGTAAATTTTTCTTACGTTGTATAAGAAACCAACATGATGAAAACCAAATATTTACATTGGCTAACCAGTTGTAGACATTCCCAAAGTGAATTATCCTGTTCTAAATATGTAAACAAAGCCAACATACAATTGGTGGCGCTGTCTGTAGCATATAATAGAAAATTCAAGGTCAAAAAGTCGGGGAAAAAATGCGGTAGTGAAAACATAGATTTTCATTTTGATTTTTTAAAATTAAATGAAATTACCTTTTTGAATTGCATTTTGTATGCTTTTACGAATCAGTTATATTCTTTCGCTTCTGAAGAACGCTGGTGACACAGCTGATGACGTCATTATCTCGAAACAACCGCGTTATATCGCGAGAAACATGGCGCACGATTGAAGGCGTTCAACGACAACTGGCCGCTGTACGATATATATATATATATATATATATATATATATATATATATATATATATATATATATATATATATATATATATCACATAGTTGTCTTACTCAGTCTAAGTTGCTGTTACTAAACTTGAGGTGGAATCTTTCAAGGATATCAGTGCTTTGGAAACCCTGGGTTTCATAGCCATACAAAGAAGTAAGAATAACTGTTCAAACAAACTGTTTTAAATGACAATCAATAACCTTCTTGTTACATTAAATATGGCTTTTGCTGACTTCCGATCCAGCCGTTACAGACCCTCATGGTGTAGATTGGGGTAGCGTAAGGATAGTGAGATAATAAAACAAGAATCTGTATTTAATGTCGGGTATTGAAAGTAATTAACATCAGCTCTATAGAACTATTATTCACACGAACAGTCATTCGGGAACATATACCAATAGAGAAACAAGAACAGTCCAGAGACGTCAAGTACTCGCATATCAACGAATTTACACTGAGAAATTACCATTCAGTGATGCATGCTGATTTTAATAAATAAATAAATATAAATAAATAAATAAATAATAATAATAATAATAGTAATAATAATGTATACTTATGTTACATCCTTCCAGCTCATACATGCATGCAAACATACATACATACATACATACATACATACATACATACATACATACATACATACATACATACATACATACATACATACATACATACATACATACATACATACATACATACATCACTAAGAAAAATATTGTCATGATCAGGAAGTTGGTTTGGATATATCCTGACAACGTTTAAGTTTAAGTTTGAGGTTGAGAATTTGAATCCACTAACCACAAATGAGTTTACATTTGAAAGGTAAATTAAGATTGGCTGATGCTCGGAAAATTAATCTCAAACTCAAAGTCTTAAAATATCCCGGCCTGACTTTTATCAGACACGCTTCTTGGACTCTTCATCACCTGGAACATGTTCGTCCTTTTCCCATGTAGTTCAAATGACTTGAACTTTTAAAATATTTTTACGGAAAAGGCCGAATTCGTTCCGATTGCCGCTTTATATGATATTAGCATACTTCTCAAAATTCATTTCGTATGCTTTGTCATTATGAAAGGGGTCAGCTCGAGTTACCTAAGCTCGATAAGTCCATTGCTATTTTAATTATGTTGGGGACTCTAAAGTCCACCATCATCAGAAATATAGCAAAAGACTTATAGAGAGCGTGTTTGATTCTGACATAAAGTTTTACATTTGTTTTTATGGAAATACTGGCTTTGAAAACTTCAAACTATTAAATGTTTTTGCTATATTTCTTATATACCTAGAATTATTTGCAACCTACCAAATCTCGCATATATAAATCTTAGAAATTTCGCTGCCATTTATTATTGCATTTCCTGAAACAAGAAAGATTTCTGAGATCTTACAAAAATGTTCAAAGAATCGCTACGCTTGAAATTTGAGATTCGTCTAAGAATTTTGATGTAAACTCAATGAAGAAATATTAGGATGATGTACCGCCAGAGACAATCTTGGACTTTTTTAGGAAATGTAGATTATATTAAAAATTTGACCGTATGTTTTGAGGATTTTACATGTTTTACCTTATGTTTGTTTTAATTCTGAATTCCTTGTTACAGAATTTTATCATCTTTACCTTTAACATTTTTTCTTTGTAGTACGTAATATTTATAGCTTTTATTTAGAGTTTTACTTTTAATAGGCACCATATAGCCAGTATTGTGCTGAAGTGCCGTTAAACCATGCAACTACTGATCACTCGAAAAACCCGCTACAGTAAAAAGAATACGAATTTTAGCTTACCGTATTTCGCCTGAGTAATCATTGAAATTATTTTAATAATATTTTCTATTAATAATACCCCCTAATCATTACACATAATCAACTCAAACAAAGAAACAAAGTTTGCCTTGATAAAATGTTCATTTGAGAAAAAAGCATGATATGGTTGTCGGCATTTTCCCTGATCCATAATCAGCTCCTCCTCTTCATAATAATCTATTTTGTACCTGTATACATCCATAGCAATTAGTGTTGTTCATACGCGATGTTATTCTCCAACAAACTCGTCGACCATTTGTAGTAGATTTGCATATTTTTTATTCCTTTTTACTAACATACTCCAAGATGTTGCTGGGAATACCGTGCCAAAACCTATCAACAAACCATGCTTTGATAATGCTTGTACGAATGTTAACAGGAAACGGAAAAAGGTCCTTATAGACTTGAATTTTAATCCAGTAAATGCAAATTGGGTTAACTACCGAATATATCAAGCTAAAGCTCGACGTACAATCAGAGAGAGATAGAGCACGATAAAAACACATTGGGATCCAGTCTCACTCTCACTCTTTTATTAAATCAGTATGAAACATGGTAAAGACTGTCACTGGCAACAATAAAAACCAAACGTGTAAAAAATATGATAAATTGGTCTCTGCTCTACCAGAAATTGCGAACACATTGGCAGAAACATTATTTAAACCATTCCCACAAGAGAACTATACTCAACATTTCCGCCATGCTAAAAGCCTGAAAGAAAAGTTTCCTTTTAATTTCGATTCTGCTAACGCTGAAGAGTAAAATAAACCTTTTACTTTCAGAGAACTTAAAGACTATCTTGATCAAGCTCATACCACTACATCAGGACCAGATGATATCCAATATCAGATTCTGAAACACTTATATGATTCTGTAATCTAGACACTATTCAATATTTTCAACTTTGATACCGGTATTCAAATATGGCAAGGATCATGCCGACTCTTCCAATCTATTTTCTCATAGCAGTAACAAGCTATACTTGCATAAAACAATGGACCTAATGATGCATGACAAACTCTTCTGGTATCTTGAATCCAAGAAACTATGATAAGACTTGCAATGTGGATTCAGACACCAGAATGATAAAATTGACCATCTAGTCAGACTTGAAACATTCGACAGATAAACACTCTTAGAGAAAGTTCATATAGTATAGATCTTTTCCAATTGGAGAAAGCTTACAACACCGCATGTCAATACCGCATAATAAGTGACCTTTTCGACTTGGTGTCCAAGGGGTTCTACACTTTCTGAAAGCTATCCTCAGGTTTCACGTGTACCTCAGGGTCACCTCATTCATGCATTCCTTCTGAACGGTGAACCTTGATCAGATTGCATACCTTGCTATTGTACACTGACAGTAGAAAATTGTTCAGAGCACATACCTTGCTATTGTCCACTGACAGTAGAACCTTGACCAGAGTGCATACCTAGCTATTGTCCACTGACAGTAGAACCTTGATCAGAGTGCATACCTTGCTATTGCCCACTGATAGTAGAACCTTGATCAGAGTGCATACCTAGCTATTGTCCACTGACAGTAGAACCTTGATCAGAGTGCATACCTTGCTATTGTCCACTGACAGTAGAACAGATTCTTGTCGAGCATATCGACTTTCACCTTGAGAGACAATTTTTATTTATTATTATGAACTAAGTTTAGGAGATTTTTAATGCTGTCCCACCTAATAAAATCACGAACTTTAAAAGAATGCGGTTGATTTAATAAATGCTGACTGTATAATTTAAGGATTTTTATACTTTTTACCTTTATCTTTAATTTTATATACCTTTCAAAGAATTTTACAATCTTGCCTTGTATATTTTATTGTATAGGACTACATGCTAACATTTATTTAAAAGGCTTTATCTTACTACTGGTTTTGCAATTTTTATATGTATAATTTTAGAACTTTACTTTTAACGGGTACTATATAGTCATGACTGTGCTTACGTACCGCTAAAAATATCCATACATAAATATTAGAGCAGATTTTCTAGCACTATCAGATCCGCTTGTGCCAGTTCGAAGCGTCAAATTATTTTGACATCACCTTGTTTTTAAAACAAATCGAATGTTTACTTGTCGACTTAGCCTAGATGTTGTTTTACTCGTGCTCGTTGGTGACTGTTCAAAACACTGTATATAGTCCAAAACATTGTGTATAGTCCAAAACAATGTATAAAGTCTAAAACGCTGTATATAGTCCAAAGCACTGTATAAAGTCCAAAACACTGTATATAGTCCAAAACAATGTATAAAGTCCAAAACACTGTATATAGTCCAAAACAATGTATAAAGTCCAAAACACTGTATATAGTCCAAAACAATGTATAAAGTCCAAAACACTGTATATAGTCCAAAGCACTGTATAAAGTCCAAAAACACTGGACAAATATAGAAGTATTTAGGGCACCCTTTATTTGCAAGCAAAAGGAGAACTAGATTTGTGTTTACAAAATAGGTATGTCCCCACTGTATACAAAAATGTCCAAGTCCAAATATAATGGCATGAAAATATAGGCTGGTCATCTATATAAGCCGATATTCAAAAGGTTACAAAATGTATTTGAAAAATTGAAAATTTATATAATGACCTGAAAATCTAATAAAGTCATCAACATATGAATACAAATATGTCTACCAAATTTCACAGATATGACAGAAAAATTTAATCGGTCCATGTTGAGTGGTTTTGGCGTAATCTTGCTATCGAGCTTTTCGGAATGAAGGACTTACCTACGAAGGGACATGTCCATATCATGATGCACCCGCTAAAAGCAGCAGGTGTATACATATATGTACGGATTCTTTTAGAAGTGATCGTCTTAATAATGAATTACTTCCAGAATAATGGATTTTCTACATTTAAACGTTAGACATTACATTCAGATGAAAAACTTAACTCATTGGCTTCAAAAATCTAAATTCATTGATAATAATGTTAAGTCCATTTCCATGCCGTTCTTTTTCTTTATCAATTTCCCCACACGCCCTGCTTATATCAGAAACTATTTAGTACTGACACGGCTCACATCTGTTTCGTACTTCATGTAATTGCAGAAATACATCTTTGTGACGGAGCAAATGAAAGGACATCTGAGAGTGTACGAGAGGGCGACCGGAAACAATGTGATAAATTATCAACTGGGATACATCCCAGACGGCATTGTGATGTACGATGAACAGATGCAACCCGGAAATTCTAGTAAGTATTTAAGAAAGCACAAAGTACACAGTTTACGAAGCTGTACTTCGTTATATCAACAATCTTGAAGTGAAACGGCATGAAAAAAAATAAATAAATTGATAGATAAATCAATAAATAAATCTGTTATTTAGCCGCTTTTTCCTAACTCGCTAACTCACTCAGCATTATGAACTTATCACATTCCTCACTCAATAAATCAATCAATATTGCTACAGCGACCACCTGCATATAAAAACCACCTATGTACCAAGGCCTAATTATCTGGGTCCCATTATACATAAATAAGCAAAAGTGTACTTGTATATAAAGACCACATACAAAGAGCACTCCTAGATGATCCTCAAAGTGGTAGACACAGATCTGACTGCACATGCAAAATCGGACCAGTACGCAATTTTGTAACGTGAAAAAATGTTGACAGGCTGCATGGGAAAACAAGCGTTTCCAAAATCATTTTCAATGTTGAAGCTTTTTTTTTTCTTTCTCTTTTTGTATTGGTTGAGGTCAGTTCAGGGCTACGTTTCTAGAGCTCTTTTGTAGTTCCAAGTAAGCATTTGATTTAATATGTACACACGAGGTTTTTGAAAATGTAATTGTAAGGGGGAGAACATTCGGAACCAACCCTTGTACTAAATGAGTTATTTTTATAAAGTTATACAACATCGACCACATGTGTTAAATATCACTCAAGTTTACTTGTTACTGACAGTTTGCATTTGAACACTTGCACATCTGACTAGATCTCTCACAAACCAATATAAGATTTATTAAAGAATGATTGGGAAAAAGTTATGAAAAAATATTCTGATGTTTCTCTTAGTAACAGGTATTGTCAGAATGCATGGCGGTATCTTGAAGATGTTTCTTCTGTTTCTTATTACCTTATATGTATACAATAGATTTTAATTCTCTTGCTAACGTATTTGTATAATATTCTTGCATAAACCTGTCTTGCAAAATATGTTTATACAATTTTGGGGTTGAATTATTTTGTGTCTAAAAACCTTTTTAAGATGAAATTATTATCGGTACTTCAGTTTTTAAAAAAACAACAAAACAAAACAAACAAAAAAACAAAAAAACAGTTGATATCCCTTAGCAGTGGTTTTAGCGGAAGCTACGGTCCACTCAAATATTTTCAGTTCATATCGTGACATATCTATAGCATGCCATGGATTAATATTTCCAGCAGCCACGACACTGTTATACTTACCCATTCGGAAAAAGAGACCCCAGATCCTCGCCAAAAAATGCAGGCAAATAAATAGTTTTCCATCATTTTGTTCTACCATCTAAATGAAGACGATTTTGCCAGAATGTGTGCTGTCTTCGTCGCAAGCCACGAACGATAATCCGCTACGCTCCCCTTATCATCCGTGGCTGTCTGTGCTGAGATTTCCTCGTTTTTCATGAGTACGCATAAACAAACATACGTGATCAACAATACAATGTACCTATGTCATACACATCAATGAAAGTGCCCGTTTTATTGATCGATAAGTGATTGTGCTTGGAAGAGAAACTTTGACTGGCTCATTAAAACAGCGTGAATTGTCAGTAATTGATATAATATATTTCATAATAAAATATTAAAACGTAACAGTGTGAGAAAATGTATATCGTCACAGTGGGGATAAATAAATATCGCCATTGTGGCAACATGATCTCTGGAACTACGTTCATTTTCCATTTGGGAAATATATCTGCTCTTATGTATGATATATTTTAATATTTAAATCTAGTTCGTTTTTCTTCTTCTTCCTAGTCTTCATCTCTCTATCTCTCTCTCTCTCTCTCTCTCTCTCTCTCTCTCTCTCTCATTCACACACACACACACACACATAAACTCTCACTCATTTTGTCTTCCCGTATGTAAGCAATGAGGACGTATAATCAAACAATGCCTAAAAGCAATGAGTAAGAGCAATCAAACAATGCCTAAAAGCAATGAGCAAGTGCAATCAAACAATGCCTAAAAGCAACTAGGAAGTCCAATCAGGCAATGCCTAAAAGTAATGAGTAAGTGTAATTAAACAATGCCTATAAGGAACTAGGAAGTGCAATCAAATAATGCCTAAAAGCAACTCGGAAGTGCAATCAAATAATGCCTAAAAGCAACTAGGAAGTGCAATCAAATAATGCCTACAAGCAACTAGGAAGTCCAATCAAATAATGCCTAAAAGCAACTAGGAACTGCAATCAAATAATGCCTAAAAGCAACTAGGAGGTCCAATCAAATAATGCCTAAAAGCAACTAGGAAGTCCAATCAAATATGCATAAAAGCAAACTCCAAAACAACAACAAGTAGATTTAGCTTATTTAATACAGTTTTCCACATGAATTGTGCAAATAGTCGTTGACTGAACTTACATGACCTATTTCAATGTGATATTCATCGGAATGGCAAACAGCGATTGAGTGCAGTTTTTTTTTTTCTTCTACATATTCTAAAAAACTTAGGATATGTGCTATTTGTATTTATGTCCCCGTTTGTAAGGTTTTAGTGATTTCTTGTTTGATTATGGGGAATCGGTGTTTTGAAGACATTTCTTATACCGAGTAATTAGCCAATTATTAGGTACAGGCGTCATTTATAATAAACCGTATTCACGAGATTTATCCTAGCACAGATTAGTTTCGTAAAATGGCCCCTGTCAAAGTTCTTATGATAAGCAATTTTTGGAATATACCCACGCATAAGTGTTTAGTAATTTGAGATAGGAATACTTATTTGTATTAGGTGTTTTGGACTTGTTTTCGTACTACGTGGTATAACATACCGATCTACAGCATGGAATTGCGACTGATAAATTATACGAATGTGAAACAAGAAAAACCATTCAAATATAAAATTGGAGTCTTGTGAAAGCGTCGTCCTTGTTTTGATTAGAGAAAAATTATTTGTGGTATTAGCGCGTTTAAAATTCCTTTAGTTGACAATGTATGCTGTCTACAGGTCAGTGGAAACGGGGGAAACATCGACCTCAGGGCAGACTCCTTCAGTGGGTTCGACATTATTATTAAGTAAACTTATACTATCCACTTTTAGACTCCTGGCGTGTTACAATATAAATCTCTTTTTTACAAGTGATTAGCACACATTTCTTGAATTTTTTTATTTATCATGTGAGAATAACAATGGTACACGTTTTTATTATGTTCTAAAGTTGGCTGGAACTCTGGCGAAAGATCTCAAACACTCAGACCAAAACACTTATCTCGTGCTCCTGCGTACGTTTGCTCATAGCGATATATATCAGAGGATATAGTGTCTTGTTTATAGGAATTTTTATGCACAGCGGAAAAATGTAATGAGTAAAGATGTTATGAAACAATAACGTCATAACAACTTTGTCATTGGTACGAATTATCCCTTTGAAATTTATTATCTGTGTGTATTGGATTAATGTATGTTCTTCGGTACTTTTTCTTTTTTCTACAAATGAAGTTTTTCTTTGTGCACTACGATAACATACTAGTTGTACAGGTGATGAGAAAAAAAGTGAATATAATAAACTTTGTCATTTATACGAACTTGAAACAAAATTTGAAATTGGATTTGTTTTTTTTTAAACTGTTAAATTATCTTCTATACATTTCCATTTTTACAATAATAAACTACATTTGTACACTGTGGTAAATTACCATGTGTACAGGTGTTGAGCATTCACGAGTGGATTAAAACGTTGTCATGGATTCAAACAATCTATTGGAAGCAAAATTTGTAATTTGAGATGTTGTTTTGAAGAATGAAATATGTTCTTCGATACATTTTCCTGTCTTTTACCAATGGAAGCTGTATTTCTGGTACAACACCAAGTATAAAGGCGTTGATAAAAGAGAATTAGAACTCATTAACAATTGTCATCGATACAACTGTTGTTCATCAAACTAATCCAATGTATTGATCTGTGACTGAAATATGTTCCACGATACATGTGCTTCATCTGTTTTGTTGCTGTTGTTGTTATTGTTGGGTCTTTTTTTTTTCTTCTGAAAACAAAAAGCGTCACCCTCTGCTGTATTTACTTGCAGCTATTTGCGACATGAAGAAATGTGATCAGTTTTGTGTAAATGACCCGATAGCAGGATCAGCGTGTTACTGTGGTGAAGAGTATGAAATGGACCCGAACAACACTTGCATATGTAAGTAATGGGATTTTCTGTACACGGAATCAAGGAAAACAATTTTATTGATCTTTACCTATTAAAAAGTATTATAAATATGAAAAGTGTATTGTCCTGTTACAATAGGTGCAGAAACTCGTTTTTGTTTAAAATATCCTAATTTTTTTGATGAAGAAACTAACGTGTGGTGCATTTACCGCAATTGAGATGTAACTTTGCAATCTTAGTCGTGCCAATCCTTTTTTAAAAGTCGTTGTTTCTGCCGATAAAATAGGGCAGCTATTATCGAGCTTTATTATTTTGTAATCGGATTTTTGTGAGCGTCAGACTGTTGGTGTCTGCATTTTTAAGTTGGCGTATGTAAGACAGTTTGCTCATTTCGTTTGATTAATGTAGCCATTACGCAATATCTCTTCTTTGTGGCCTTCGATCCTTGAGATCGTTAATCAAAAGGCAATTATTTGAACCTTCTGTATCTGTCCGTCCCAACCACGTGTGAGTGCTTCAAATGTGCAGTGTTTGGTATGCCAAACGTTGTTGATCCTGATTCTGGTGTATATGAACTGATTTCGTGTCACCCGAGGTATTCGAATAAACATAGCTCCCATGTGCTGCATGGGGATGAAAACATTACATGCTCTGTATAAATGAAAAACAATGCATATTCACTAAAATATTATTAACTGTATAGGAAATTCTCTGCGGATTGTTAATAATAATTTAGTGCAGGGTTCACAGTTTGTCTCAGTAAGAACTTGTGACCTAGACGTTGAGCAGATTTTGTATACGAAACAAGGTTTTCGTTGTAATTTTTCAATCTTACGAAGTATTTTGTAACTTAATTTTTTTTTTTTTTCGCAAAGAAGTTTCATTATGACGACTTTTCACTGTGGACGATAGATATAGTAAAAGATAATAATGATATATATTTCATGGCACAAGATATGTTGGAAAATTAGAACAGAGTGTTTAAAAAATCTACTATGCAAGTAATATTTTACAAGCGTTCAGAAGTCCAACGTAATGTTTAAATCTATCTATACAGCATGCTTCTAAAGTTATTTTTATACATGTATAAATTCGGAAAATAGAGGAATATCTATTCTGTAACACTTTCATTTCATCATTCCATATGATTTTTTTTTCTTTAACATGTATATTTTTAGAACTTACCTTTCAATTGTCTTTATATAGCCAGTATTGTGCTAACCTGTTGTTTTAAACCCTATAATACTCGACTATACTTTTTATTCACAGGTCATGACAGTGATAAATAAATACAAATGTAAATGTCCAGACAGCTCTGAAAATAAAACATCGTAATGCGCGTGAATGTCAAAATGAAGCATAGGTTTAAACGTTCCGACTAAGTTGTGTCACTCAAGAAAATTGCCGACTGAAAGTATGTGATATTGCTATTAATGATTGATTATTGAAATGTGTGTTTTTGAAACATAACGGGGATATAATTTAAAACTCTAATGCACTTTTTACTACTCGCTTCAAACTGGTGTGTATATGTATATATATATATATATATATATATATATATATATATATATATATATATATATATATATACAGCGAGAGAGAGAGAGAGAGGGGGGAAGCGTACATTTTCTTTAAGGAATATTGGAATATTTTTCTTCAAAACACTCGTAGGTTCAGTCTATATTCTGAAATTTTTTGTTGTCTGGTCAATTTGTTGATTTTTATTTTCAAATACTTACAGTGAGTAAGAAAATACGGCAACCCAGTCATATCTATGCTATGGGTGCAGCAATTTGCCACTACCCAGTCAATCTACCCGACATGTCTCTAAAGAACGTGACATTAGAATCCCAGTGCTTCATGGAATCTGCGAAAGGATACATGGCCCTAACTTACGATGCGTATGAACATATGCTGTACTTCACTGAAAACGTCACTAAAACTATCGGAAGAGTCAGCCTACAGTTCGGCGAGTCTACCCAATCCATTGTAAGAGGGGTCGGGGTTGTAGAAGGTATTGCTATTTTCATATGCTTTTGGCTATATATTTTTAACGTATTTACTCAGCATTATATACTACCAACTTTGAACAACTGAGACCCGTATCTAGCCGTCGCATAATGGGTTTACGCTGTTCACTCAAAGCCAAAAGTAGAACGAATAGTGCAAACTGCTCCTTAGGTGGTGCTCTTGCTTACCTCGAAACACACTGACACGAAATGTTCATATCCGCAATATCTGGCAGAAACGCCTGCTGTTGGTTTTACTTCGTTTTTCACGTGATTGCAAAAAGTAACGGAAAATATAAAAATTGTCTGCTTGGAGCCAGCAATATTAGAACTGTTTTGTTAACTGTTCATATTATTTTTTCTCGCCAAAATTCGACAAGAGAAAACGCACAAAAACGACAAAACGACAACTCAAAACGGAGCTCACCCCGTGGTCACACGGTCTGTGCGGGCAGTGGGAATGTTTACCAACGGCACTATCTACTAGGGCATTATGGGGAAGGCAGCTCTGGGTCTATACTTTTCATATTTGGGTAATACATCGTACAATACAACGTTTAGCAGTTGACTCTATATCAATCGTTGTCATTTTGTTTTTAATAGACGAAGTGCGCAAGATGCGGTTTCTTCATGTAGATTTGACCAATATCAATTACACTTCAACATGAACATCATAAAAATGTCAAAGATAATTTCCTAGATAGTAGATATTGTGCAAATATCTACAGTAACATGGCCATAAAATCATATTCTTAACTTGTTCTATCACTGTAACTCTGAAATACAGAAAGACAAAACTTACCATAAATGTGGAAGCAATGTGTCGTGAGTGTGATCAATATTAGTTATAATACAATATAGACCCTTCCCGGGTGACGTCATCGGCAGCCATATTGGTAGTATCCTGAGATAGTTACTATTGATAGTATTTGGTATAAGGAAGTTGAAAAACACCCAACAGGCTTTATATATATATATATAGATAGATATGTGTGTGTGCGTGTGTGTGTGTGTGATTTATTTGCTAATTTTGCCTTATATGACCAATTGCCAGGTTATCCACCATCCAGGTAAAAAATGAGCTGAAACTTGTCTGTTAGTGACCATGGTGTGTATGATCTGTACAGGATAACTGCTAAAATCAATTGTCCCGTGTGCAGTTTTATTTCAGTGGTATATATTCAAAAACAACAACTACATCAACAAGAAGAGGAGATTTGAGTACTTAACACATACAAAACCAATTAAGGACTACGTGAACATATATTTAAAAAAAACGTGTTCTCCTACCTCTTTATTCCCGTTCTTTTTATTTGTGAAAAAAAAGATGTTATTTTCTGTCAAGAAATAAAATTAACATTTTCAAAAGGCAACAAAATCGGTATCGCATATCTTCTATCAATTTATATCTGATTGTTTTAAGTTCTTCCCCAATTTATCTATAGTGCCTATACTCCAATTTATAATGATCTCGTTCTGCTCCGTAGGGATGGCTTTGGACTGGGTGACAGGTAACCTGATATGGACAGACAGCCAATACAAGCATATTGCGGTGGCCACAAAATTTGGCTTGCACCAGACGGTTGTGATAGAAGAGGATTTAGATATACCACGGGGGATTGCAGTGTACCCCAGTAGAGGGTATATCTATTTCTATAGGAAATAATAATAATGTTCTAAATGACGATATAGCATATATACACGTTTTGTGCACAATACAATGGGTTGAAGATTTCAGGTAGTGAAGTGGCTTGGATTCCTAACAGAGAGTTGCGACCACGTCCGCTCGTATCAAACTTGCATGACCTTGAGTTCACACTAGTCAGAATATGCGTTGTAATATTAAAAAAGGGGTGTCATCCAGTGTAAGTACGGGTGTTATGTGCAACCAAATAAAACTGAAGAGAAATAATTAAGAAATCTAAGGGACAATACTCGGGAAACAATTAAGAAATATAAGGGACAATACTCCGGAAACAATTAAAAAATCTAAGGGACAATACTCCGGAAAGAATTAAGAAATCTAAGGGACAATACTCGGGATATGAGACCTACGTATTACCGTCTATACTCGCGTATAAGCTAGATCCAAATGCAAACAACATAGAACCTGATCTGCCGTCGCATAATGCGCCGGCAGATCAGGGTCTATGTTGTTTGTTCTATTGGTTAGTCCTTACAAACTGCATAGACCCAGATCTGCCTGCGCATTATGTGACGGCAGATCTGGGTCTATGCAGTTTGAAGTTGGTATTGATTTTACGCGAGTATAGACGGTAAGTCATATCCAAGTCACTTGCGAACAGTTAGCCTTTCTACCAATTCGTGCATCGATGGTTGGTTTTCATGTTATGTCTTAGTTTTTTTTTTTATTACATCTTCCTTTGAAGACAATGGCCTCTATTATTTTGGATGATTCCTGCTTTAACAAAAAACGGAATGTAACTATTTCCATGAAAATTGAAAGATTCCAAAAAGCCAACGTGCCTTTAAAGATGTATCATTTCAAAGTGTGTAATAAATAATCATTATAACTTCAATGTTATTTCCAGAGTTATAGCTTTAATATGTACACATATTTTTCTCCTTTTAAAAATAATGTTGTGGACGTTTGCCCGAAGAGGTTGCGGACAACCTATTCGAGGGGAAGTAAATCCTACTGGAACTAAAGGCCTCTGTGTTCAGACGAAATTAGGGAAGTACCAACTTACTCGCCACACTTCCACTGGCAACACGCGCCCCTCCACGATGTACTAAAGGTTTTATTACAAATTCACATATGTTCTGCGATGTAAGAGAAAAATCAGATGCGTTATCTTTTTATGTATTCCAATATTTGTGCTGGAACTAATAAAAAAATGATACACATAATTTTGCAATATTAATTAATGTTGTGTGTATTCTCTCTTAAAATGAAACTACCGTAGGCAGATTGTAGCATATCCTTGATTGACCACGCAGTGAATGTATATATTCTATACTTTTCCAGTAAAATGTACTGGGCGGATGCTGGTGAGAATCCAAAGGTAGAAGAGGCTGGTATGGATGGTTCCAATAGACGCGTTATTGCCAACAGCAGTGTAGTGGGATCTCCTAACCACCTGTACATAGACTTCAAAACTAATACGTAAGTTATTCTGCACTTTCGCCCAATTAACTGGAGAGAGAGAGAGAGAGAGAGAGAGAGAGAGAGAGAGAGAGAGAGAGAGAGAGAGAGAGAGAGAGAGAGAGAACTAAGTGACCATAACCATGCATCAGTGAATATTGCCAGTCGATATCTCTTGCATCAGTTAGGGATATTTGAAACATTGGAATATAATTTTAGCTGAGGCTCATAACGGTAGTAGAATTTTGATCCACCCACTGACTAAGGGACAGGGGAGTTTTGTGGTGAGATACAAGAACGTTTAAGAATTAACAGAAAACAACAGATACCTAAAAGCTGATAAATGGTCGACGAGTCGTAAGTTCCATTAAATAGTTTTAAGATAAAATGACTCGGAGTGTGCATGATTATTGTACATTTCTTCAACTTCCGCTGGCATCGGATTGATAATGGAATTTTCCTGAGATGTTTCAGTTTTAAAAAGTTAAATCACTTGATAGTTTTCTTTATCGTTAAAGTCAACTTCCGCGTTACGACAAGCCTTTCGGTGCTCCACTTCAAAATAGGAAAATGCATATGTAAACGTATACACAGAGATCTCTGCAAATGTTACTTTTCTTGTCCAGTCTTTAGTACAATGAATTTTGTAAAATTACACTTAGATATATAAGCAGAAGCATTGTTTGTTCTTTCCATCTTATTATCTACTTTAATCAATACGTATGTGCTTTATTTTTAGATTATTCTGGTCGGATTCTGGGTTGTTCCATATTAGATCGTATAATTTACAATCTGGCGACATGAAAATTATCTTTAGTCAGTCTGATACTAAATTCTACGGAGTAACAATGTACCAGGTATAAGATTTAAAACTGTTCATCTACGCTTTGTATGTATGTATGTATGTATGTATGTATGTATGTATGTATGTATGTATGTATGTATGCATGTGGGTATATGTATGTATGTATGTATGTATGTATGTATGTATGTATGTATGTATGTATGTATGCATGCATGCATGCATGCATGCATGTATGTATGTATGTATGTATGTATGTATGTATGTATGTATGTATGTATGTATCTATGTATGTATGTATCTATGTATGTATCTATGTATGTATGTATCTATGTATGTATGTGGGTATATGTATGTATGTATGTATGTATGTATGTATGTATGTATGTATGTATGTATGCATGTATGTATGTATGTATGTATGTATGTATGTATGTATGTATGTATGTATGTATGAATATATATATATATATGTATGTATGTATGTATGCATGCATGCATGTATGTATGTATGTATGTATGTATGTATGTATGTATGTATGTATGTATGTATGTATGTATGTATGTATGTATGTATGTATGTATCATTGTATGTATGTATGTATGTATGTATGTATGTATGTATGTATGTGGGTATATGTATGTATGTATGTATGTGGGTATGTCGGTATATGTATGTATGTATGTATGTATGTATGTATGTATGTGGGTATATGTATGTATGTATGTATGTATGTATGTATGTATGTATGTATGCATGTGGGTATATGTATGTATGTATGTATGTATGTACGTACGTACGTATGTATGTATGTATGTATGTATGTATGTATGTATGTATGTATGTATGTACGTACGTACGTATGTATGTATGTATGTATGTACGTACGTATGTATGTACGTATGAATGTATGTATGTATGTATGTATGTATGTATGTATGTATGTATGTATGTATGTATGTACGTATGTATGTATGTATGTACGTACGTATGTATGTACGTATGAATGTATGTATGTATGTATGTATGTACGTATGTATGTATGTATGTATGTATGTACGTATGTATGTATGTATCTGAAGAGTCATTTGTCCCGATACATTAAAGCGTCTTTCTCTTAAATGTATGGGGACAACTAGCTCATCAAGAAGATACTCCCCTCAGATTCACAGCGCAATTGAAATAAATATATGCACTGTTTAGAAATATTATTTTCATTTCTGCCTTCGTATTCTCATCCACATTCTTCTTTCCTCTTTCTTATGTTTCTACTCCTCCCTAGATCCTTCCCTCCATCTACTTCCTCCCACGTCTGCTCCTTATTTTTATGCATGCGAATTTTTCCGATAATCAGTAATTGACCTATACATTAACCTGTAGGTCCTTCTAAGAACTTCTTTTCTATCCATGTTGATGACATTCACTACGTACAATATATCAAATGCTAGGAAAAGTTCGTATTTCTTGTGTCTAGACATAACTTACATTATCTGAATTCGATCAAAATATGAGACTTAAGACTTTGCAACTAAGCGATTTTCTGAAAGAAGCAAGTGAATCATCATGGGTTACGTTTCGATAGTTTACTTTCCTCGAACTGATTAGCCGTAGCCTTGTTAAAACATATTTAAATAGATTTAGCGTCTGTACATTTTAAATATTAACTTATAACCCAAGCAGTAGAGACTGTTCTTTTTAAAAATTCAGACTTTGTATGATATGTGGGGCATGAACTATAATACCTGCTGCCAAAACAAGGTACTGTCAGTTCTCTTTCATTCATAGAAGTTTCTTTCTGGGGGTAATTTTGTCCACGATTTTACCATACGAGCTGGAGCCCTGTTTCCAGTAGGTGAAAATATCAATTTATTCCGGTATTATGATTCAACCTGTATTAACAATCAGAAATATTATAATTGTAGAATGTCTCAAAATGAAATTTAAATAATGACGAATGAATGTTAGCTGACTTTAAGAGATACACGTTTATAAGGAAAACTAAGTGGCCACTGTATATGAATCTTGTCTTCCGTCAAAGGTAAGGGATCTAATGGGAGATACACACCGAGTAACACATTTCTTAAAATTTAACTGGAAAGTTGTATTTCTAATTGGTTGAATTCAAGCAATGACGTAATGGTCAAATTATGGATTCTGTTTACGTTATAAGCTACTATTGTTCCATATGAAACTCTGCATATAACTTTTTTCTTCAAAAGGCTAACATTTTTACAAGGACTTTTTCTTCCTTCCTTTCATTAGAAATATATATATATATATATATATATATATATATATATATATATATATATATATATATATATATATATATATATATATATATATATAAAATGGAGTTATTTATATCTCCAAGGAAATATGGAAATAGTATCTACAAATATTCCCCTCCAAATGTGCGTACACCTTCAGCCCAAGTATTTTATCGGAGCTCATGTTATATGACTTTACATATTCTAATCTCCAAGCCACATATTATAAATCTCACAATTTTTGTCAGTACACATGTATAAGTAAACCATTGCCAAGCTGTACTGGAAGTATGATATTAAATATACACATATAAGTATACCATTGCCAAGCTGTACTCTCGATGTGATATTAAATATACACATATAAGTATACCATTGCCTAGCTGTGCTCTCGATGTGATATTAAATATACACGTATAAGTATACCATTGCCTAGCTGTACTCGCAATGTCATATTAAATATACACGTATAAGTATACCATTGCCTAGCTGTACTCGCAATGTGATATTAAATATATACGTATAAGTATACCATTGCCTATCTGTACTCGCAATGTCATATTAAATATACACATTTAATTATAATATTGCCTAGCTGTACTCTCTATGTGATATTAAATATACAAGTATAAGTATATCATTGCCTTGCTGTACTCGCAATGTCATATTAAACAGTAGTAACAACGATTCATGTTGAGACCAAGACTTGATTAGTAAAAGATCAGATTGCATGGAGGAGAATTTACAAAAAAAGGTATTGGAAGAAATAAACATTCAAAGAGTTTATGTTTCAACAATAAAAGTCATTTAAATAAATACATTTTGAATAATGACACTCTTGTGTTTTTGAGGACTACGTGTTCTGGACAGACAGTGGGGACATGAACGGCATCCATGCAGCACGCCTGGATTCAGAAGAGAAGGTCAGGGGCATACTTCATCCTCATGTTGGATTGGCTCAGGATGTCATTACTTTTGACATTCAAAATCAGCCACCAGATGCAAGTATGTATTGTATTTTATTGATCGTGTTAATACTTGCTCCTCGTAGTCCAAGAAGACCGATGACTTCTTGACCATTTTATCTGCCATGGATCTGTAGGTTCAATTATGACCCCAAAGATGACTTTTTAAAGTTCAGTCTTGGATCAGCATGACTTGTCACAGCTGGAGCAAGTAAAGTGTGCGATCCACTTTTTTGAGCATTTGCTGCGGGGTTTTCCTTATTTCGCGCTTCCCTCGATTTCCTGAATGTATATTTCTTCATAAGCGCAAACTCCTGCAATGTGAGTCCTTCTCCAAAGAGTATTTTTTAAAGCCTAAGTTTACTACAAAAGGGTAGTTTGGGATAATAGTTTAAAACGACATCTCTCTCTCTCTCTCTCTCTCTCTCTCTCTCTCTCTCTCTCTCTCTCTCTCTCTCTCTCATTCTCTCTCTCTCTCTCTCTCTGACCTGACCCTTGAGAAACAACATTTCCAACTAACCAACTTTCTGTCAACTTTAATGCTACGTTTGAACTCTAGCAACATAATTGTCCAATAAAATGAACGTCCTACCCAAACTTATGTTTCAAGACCTATAGCGCTTTCTAAAAGTTTCAAACTTAGTCTGTCCATAAATGGTTTGTAGAAAACAAATATATTGTTTTGCACAAAATGTGAAGTCCTAATATGTCGTAAAATCGCAAACTTTTTTATATTTTTTGTTCCCGGGGACCGAATAATCAAGATGTTTCATTAGAAATTTTAGAGAATATAAATGGAAGAAATTCGTCAAAATACATGCATTAGGAGTCATAAAAAAGCAAGTGTGAATAACACATATTACGATGTGTGTTATATGGTGGAAAATGTTCCACTTTTCACCTTTGAGTCAATTTTCTTGTACAAATATTAGTAGTCGACTATTAGTTATGGTGGTGTTGTAATATCGACATAAAGATATTATTTAAACTTTTAAAAAAAAAAGAGGTAAATTCTTGTTGCAATTTTTAGATTGCTGTTTACTGTTTGTATACTTTAAGCTTCATGTGGGAGGGACAATGGAGGCTGCGAGCAGCTATGCGTTCCCACCTCTAACGAGACCTACATCTGCATATGCGGTATTGGTTACAACTTGGACGAAAACCTACGAAGATGTATATCTGGTATGTATGACAGTAGTAGAGAAAGTGAGATTTCCAGCACGCTCAGGAATTTTTATTTTCTTTTTTTTTTTACATTGTCAAAATTACACATATCAGCAACTCAACTACCTTTTAAAAATACTTTTTTTTAACAAAACGAATGCTCCAGTGAAGTATAGACAGTAAAGTTTTATGTAACACAGAAACTCTCTTAGTCTACGCATCACACAATCTACAGGACCTAAGTGACAGAGCTAGATGATCATAACATAGTGATTTTGTGAAAATTTGCAGAGATAAAGACAGAATGATAAACAGATACAATTGTTTTGTCTATTTGATACGGATCTTTTCTCATATATATATATATATATATATATATATATATATATATATATATATTTTCATGTATCTAATCAATTTGTTTATATTGTTTCTTGTTTCAGTTCTTTTGGTTTTGCTATTGTGTTAAATGTTTCATTTGCCTTTTCAACATTGTTGTGGTCAAATTATTTGATAATTCAAATTATTACCTGCTTAATTTTAATTCATGTTATGGATTTAGTGCTTCATTTTCTGAGTTTAGCAATGGTTCACCCAAAGCATTACATCCATGTTTAGTTGAAGGTAGCTTGAGAAGCCATAAAAGGGTACATTTTCAGCTGTGACCCAGATGTAGATGTGATGTATTCAGAATTCAGTTCGAACCCTTTTATAATTTGTAATAAATCAATATCAGGAAAATATTTACCCATTTGGTTCAATTATCTGTACATGAGAGAGTACTAGCAAAGGTTTTCACTTCAGTGAAGAAACATTTACTATGCTCAGTAGAGTATAGTTAAGGCTATTGCTTATACACAACCATTTAATAAACTTGATTCCAGCTAATTTTTAAATCATTTTCTACATTCTCAGCGAAAATTGTTTCAAGATTTGGCTTCTTTAAAAAAGTCCTTGGATAGCTCGTTTTCAATATTTGTAATTTTTACTGCCATCAACTGCTGTATTGGCTGATTCCTCTTTTATCCTTTTATTTTAGTTGGTCTTTCGCCGTCTGTGAGTTGTCCCTCCTGATCAGCAGAACCTCTGCTTTACTGATGAAAATGAATTTTATTTTTAAATTACCTCTGGTAGCTACAAAAAAGGGGGTATACAAACCTCCCTTATGAATTTTTTTCTTCAGTTTTAATCCTTGTTGCAGGTACAACTTTAAATTTATGTAGCGAATTACATAATTTATTTTCTCATACAAGGTACACGTACATTTAGGTACAGTTGGTTGAGTTTCTTTCCCCTCTCTTATTAGTTGCTTTTCAAGTTCAGATAATTCTTCTACAGATTCTGCCAAATTTTTGGGTGATAGAGGATAGTCTTTGAAATAATCGTGTAACTCTTTTGGTACTTCCAAATCAATTTCTACAATGAACCAAGTTTCATTTTCATTGGCCATATTTGTGAGATTTTAGTATGTCGAATACATTTTTTGTTGTTTGCCCATCTGAACTTCTTAACTGGAATGTAATGACACATGGCTAACCAATGATTTTGTTAAGACCTCGATACGTGATAGAGGACTTAGGTATGGGTTTATTATCGTCACAGTCATTTATTATTTTTCCATCATCATCCATGTACTATTAATTGTTAGCTTCGACGTATCTATGCGGTATCATACTAACTCCTCCTAACATTACACTCGCTATCATCAGGAACGTGCCAAAGTCTGTTAATAGTTCACGTGATACATGCATGATGCGCCTTTCCAGGTGCACTGAAATAGTAGCAGGGTCGCGTTTGTAGTGTTTTCATGCAAACGTTCATCAACTCTTCAAAAATGTCACGCAACATCAAACTATCATTCTTACTTAATGGTCATGAAAATCCCTTCCAATGTTAAGTTTTAAGTGTTTCATAACATCATAAACATATTTGTTATCGTCATTTGATATGTGCGAGTTGAATAATGACGAATATAACTTTCCTATCGGTGATATAGCTGTTTTGTTCCATCTTTCACAGCTATCCAAGTATTCGTATGGATAAATGTCTTTACTCAAAACTTAGATTTTCAAATATTGAAACTATCTAATTGTATCTGTGAACTTTTCATCACTCAAATTCTTTGATAACTGTTTCAACTATTGCCCCGTTAATCTAAAGCTATCAATAAAGCCGACTGTTCTTTTAACCCTTATTACCGCTCCCCATTCACGAACCTATCTGATATAATATATTAGCTGATCGAAATAGATTACTCATCGTTGTACCTCGTCATCAGGATCTTGTCTAACTAACACCATGATACAGAGGCGATTGTCATAACCGGACCCGCTGTGAGTAAAGGTTGTGTGAATTTTTAATATTTGAAAATTAAATTTAAATCTTTATGAGCAGGACCGAGATACTTGGCTGTTAAGCGATTATCATCCATAATCTTATAGGTCTTGGTGATTTGGCCACAGACATGGCACACGTTGGTTGAGTTAAAATGTTTTTTATCTTCCACCGTATATGCTGTTCATTTTTCATTATTAGGCTTCAATTCTAGATATACTACTTTTCCGATTTTGCTCAAAAGACCTGAATGCAACCAATACCTATCTAATCAATTTGTTTGTGAATGATGAATATCGTGTTACATACATTGAAACATAATCTGTCAGGCTGTTAATTTTCCAATCTTTCGAAAACTAGTAAGCACTTTTCCCGTTCGACATATTTTTTTTCTTCTCCCTTATAATAGTACCTACCTTCAGGCTATCAACATATCAACGTGGTTTTTGTTTTCTTTCACCCTATCAAGCCGAAAATATATGTCAACTTTTGTCTCGTGTACATTCACATATATACAAAATTCGTTTTCAAATTTGTTTATAACCTCAATTTTACAAGACATCTATTGAACCAATTACTGTATCGATCTAAATAGCATTTTGTTGGTCTTTAAGGAATTTGTATCGACCCTATTTCAAATTGATTAAATCTCATAAAATAAAACTTTGTTATCATTTCTAGTGTCAATAAATGTTTTTTTTTTTTTTTTATCCCAATGGATATATCTATGTATGAGCTTCCCTTGGGTAGCTCATATTTGTCTGTGTTCAAAATTAAGTATTCGATCTGTCAAATACTCCTTTTGTGCTGTCAGTGATCATTTGGTTAAATTTCACATGAATTCCATCAGAGAAAGTGTCGATGATAAAATTTAATTCTAGTTCAATAATGATTGTTATGTAATGAGTAGCGGAGTAAAATGTATTAGTTTCTTTTCGTTGATATTCTCATATAACGAAGGCAATCATCTCAGTCTAGCTGCTAGTACCAGTTGAACATGTAGTGAATCAATTTATTTTAAAGATTTCATCCAATTATTATTTCTTGTGCGGTTCGACCTGACTAAAGAATAAGTATATATATATATATATATATATATATATATATATATATATATATATATATATATATATATATAAGTTTGGATTGGTAATTAGCACTGAAAAATATGTATTCGTTGATTCTATTACCAAATGATCCTTTCGTTTTAGTCGTAATCATATCTTGTCCTACTTTTTGTTGCCTACGTCTTAGCCAACGACATTTTTGCTTTTTTGGTCTTTCAAGCCTCTGCTTTTCTTTCCCTCGTCCTTGAAACTCCTCTTGCCATCGTTGTCCTTGTTGTAATATCCTGCTTTGAGCCACGCTGTGTGATTTTATACAATCTGCTTTACTTTGTTGTGCTATTCTTTGAATTTGTTGACCTTTAGCCACCTCAATATTAAGCTGTTGTTCTACACTTTTATATTCGAGTTTGTCGTGTTTTTGCTTAATTGCTTCAGTTCATCATTATCTCGTAGTCCTTGAAATTTTCTTGCCTTTGCTGCCTATGCTGAATATATTATGAGGTTTTGTATTCCAGTAATAATTTATCTAACTTTCAACCGTTTTATCTATAGCTGTTGAATCTGTTGATTTGTGATGTTGAAATTGTTTCAGTTTATTCCCGTAAGAATTTATCGAACTTTCAACTGTATTATCCATCAGTAAAATTCTTCTAATTTAAACAGTTGACATTGTTTCAATTTATTTCCGAACGAATCCTTCGAACATTGAACAGTAGTATCCATATGTGTTAAATATCTTCAATCATATAGTTGAAATTTTCAATTTATTCCCGTAAGAATTCATCGAACGTTCAACCCAATTGGAATATTAAAGACATTTTTATTTTAAATTTAGTTTTGTTAGTTTTGATACATGATGTAATTTCCATGAAAGAAGTTGCAATTTCTTTCACCATCTGCATTATTACATTTTATCATTTGGTGTTGGTATATTTCTATCCCATTCAGCTCTTGTTTATTTGCACTTTTTGTTGATCTCATCCGACCATCTTTCCTTTTCTCAAATTCATGAGAAAATGTACGTTGCTGACAGTTTATACAAATTAATTGGATCATTTTTACACAAGGGCTTATAACCATCATCAGCAACAATTGGATTTGTATCAATAACCATATTGATTTATATCTTTATTTGTTAACAATTTCGTCAATGTGAAACCAACTTATGACTAAACGTGAGTACCTGAAAGTGCCTATTAGTGACTTTCAGTACTTACCTAAGTAGCTTGCTTTTTTCCCTACATAAATAATCAGATGCCTGACCACTGCCCTTATTGTCTTCACCCAACAAGAGATATGTGAAATCATTTTCAACACGTTAAAATGAACATCCTAATGAGAGAGATGAACTCAACTCACAAAATCAAAGTATTCAACAGAGAAATGACATGGAGAAATATCCAGCAACAAGAGCAGAAAAATGTTGTTGAAGAAAGTGTCTCCAAAAAAGCAGATAAGCGATTAATAACAGAAAAAGCATCCAATTTACTGTCTAACAAATTGAAAATTTAGAGAGAAAGATATACGTTTTATTTGTCAATTGAAGAACATAAATGAACATTTGAACAGATTTATTATGTTTGAAGAAAATCAATTCGAAACGACATAGACCAAATTAGGAAGACAACCAGCATCTCGAAACTAAATTGCTTGGCTTCCCAAAACAAGAAAAAGAAAATATATAATTTATTCCATTGACTATATCATATGTTCTGTTACTAACTAACCTCAGCCTCATGATTTACAGACTTAAGACATGACCTAAACCTGTACAAAATCAAATAGAACAAAGTTCAAAGAAGAATCCTGTGCTTAGTGTACCAAATGCGCATGGACACTGGGTGAACGGCACAACATTTGAGCCTACATTATGTAATAAGTTCATCCCTGAAATAATGTTGGTGTACCTAATCAAATGACACTTTAAACCAGCAGTGTACTATCAACATTTTTGCCAATCTAAATTGACAGTAAATTATCAGGGAGAAAGAACATCATCAACATGATTTAATGGGCAACATTAGAGACATCGTTAATTGTTAATTATAGTCTGCATATATATATATATATATATATATATATATATATATATATATATATATATATATATATATATATATATATATATATATATATATATATATATATATAATTAAATAACACCCAAAACAAATCTATTCAGTTACAACGTAGGTCCGTCACAAAATAATGTCTATTGAGGCGATTCTAAAATTGTTTCTTCTAGCCAACTTTATCAGACATATCTATAATCTACTTGATAGTGTGTAGTTTAATGCCTGCTGATAAGAATCCCTATTAAATAGATGAAACATATGTATCTGCTTCTAATCTGTTTTTCTGTCGGCAAATGTTTATAATATAATGGTTATTTAGATCTGTCCTTAGGTACTGTAGATTGTATAAAGAATAGACTGTGAGAGTTTCTTACACACTGTCATAAGATACTGTAGCTTGTATAAAGAATAGTCTGTGAGAGTTTCTTACACACTGTCATTAGATACTGTAGTTTGTATAAAGAATAGACTGTGAGAGTTTCTTACACACTGTCATTAGATACTGTAGATTGTATAAAGAATAGACTGTGAGAGTTTCTTACACACTGTCATTAGATACTGTAGATTGTATAAAGAATAGACTGTGAGAGTTTCTTACACACTGTCATTAGATACTGTAGATTGTATAAAGAATAGACTGTGAGAGTTTCTTACACACTGTCAATAGGTACTGTAGATTGTATAAAGAATAGTCTGTGAGAGTTTCTTACACACTGTCAATAGGTACTGTAGATTGTATAAAGAATAGTCTGTGAGAGTTTCTTACATAAATGTAGAAGCAACGTAGCGAAGACGAGTTCCTGACATGTGTAATTTCGGAAATTAAAAGAAATATTTGTTTTAATAAAAGACCCCTTTGTTTTCCAGAACTCTCACAGTCTATACTACTTATATGATGCAAATATAAAGTGTATAAGATTTTTAAAAACATCGTTCTCATTTTTTATATTGAAGGTGATTAATATCGGATCAAGTTTATATATGTTAGGGCAATTTGGATACAAAGAATATATTGAAAACTAAATATCAAAGATACAAATAGTCAAACTATGTACAAGCAAATAGTGTACATCGTGTGATTGGATACGTTTGTTATGGCTATTTTTCTTTACACTACGAACACTAGCTTACTTTCTTTGCATGCATTTTAGTGTTTGTTATTAAAAAAAAATCAAAACGTAGCTTCTTCTTTAAGGATCTTACGCATCTATATTTCAGAGTCATATCACAGGAAGCCATAGTTAGTACAACTTTTTGTCCATTGATCATGCTTAGTCTTTAATTTATTTCCCTGCTTTAATTTATACTATTTACCAAAAACACATTACTCGGACATTATTTTTCTTCTAACAAAGCAACAATGTTACTATTACATTGTGTATAATAATCAAAAACAAGCCCAATACGTAAATAAAACAGATCTCAGGTGACTCAAAATATGGAGAGGGTAAAGAGTACGCCATAAATGTACAAGGACGAGTTTAATGCACAGGTACAAGTTTAATGCACAAGGACGAGTTTAATACCTTAAATACTTGAACATTTAAAATCAACTTTTAAACTGGTCTACATATTTGAGCCAGATTAATCAGTAAGTTGGGACGCTCAGTTCAATTACTTAAACAAATAAAAGAGACATTAAACACTGTATTTTTCAAACAATATGACGAAAAGCTTTGTTGCGCCGCTGCTGAATTGTTTGTACCGTACCAAGAACGTGCGAATTAGTTTCTGGCCGCACTGCAAAGCACTTCCGGTTTATGGATTATTTCCGTCTGTCTCTCCGTCTGTTTGTCCGTCCGTCAGGCATCAACTTTGCGGTTAAGGTTTGCTTTTAGGTCATTTTCTCAGATAATATTGTTTCTAGGGTCACGTTACTTGATATACAAATGTTTCTTGAAGAGTTCTACAGCCATCAGTGACAACTAGATCATCGTACCTGTATTTCACATTTGGAATCCGGCCATACCACCACTGGCGGCTTTCTTGATTCAAGATAGATTCACCGTCACTGAGTTTACTAGATAAAATAAAACAATGCAAGAATTTCATTTTGCTCTCAGATTCCGATAAAAGGTAAATTATTGTATATTTTTAACAGTGATCACCATATTTCTTCAACAAATAAAATCACCATACTAACGTATTCTTCTTTTCATTTGAAGAGATTAATCAAGACAATTTCATTTTGGTGTCGGACTCCTATAGAAGACAGCTTTATCAAATTAATGCTATTGACAACACCGTGCACGCAATACCTCTGAAGAAGAACTACCGGGCGATAGCCATTGACTTTGACCCTTCGCATGGAAAGATTCTATGGACTGACAATATGGACAATGTCATCATGACGGCATGGATTGACGGCGGAGGGGAGACAATCGTCAGAAAATTACCACGAGGTATTTCATAACTTTGCATGATCTATGTTTTTGTACAGTTTGCACATCATATTGTTTTTGCATAAATCTAACAAATGGAAGCGTTAATGCATCGGCAATATTTAGTTTTAAAATTGTAAATTTTAACTATTTTTCCATAAATAATTTGTTTTCTTAAAAACAAACTTGAAAAGTTCCTTAACTGTGATGACATTTGTGTGTTTGTGTATTTGTATAAATCGTGATCGATATAATTAATAATAAATTATTGCAGACGCTTGAAAATTATCTGTAATAAAAATTGCATAAATAAATAAATTGATGCTTCTGCTAGTTGCTTGATTGAAAATGTCTTCTTTTACAATGGCTTACAGAGTCCATCGTGGATGGAATTGCAGTGGATTACATCAGTCGATTGCTTTTCTACACGTGCACCGGATATAACACCATAATTGTGGCGTCGTTGGATGAACCACAGATGTATAGGACGATAATAGATACTAGCTTGGATGAGCCAAGAGACATAATCGCTGATCCTTTCAACGGGTAAAATGAGAAGTATACATTTTAAATTTTTTATATTTTTATAACACATAAATAAGAACATACAAAGAGCAATAATTGGCAATTTTATTTGCGATGAGTTTTGAAAGAAGCTAATAGGCTGCAATTTAAAGTTTTTTTTTAATTAATATTTTCAATTTCACTTATATTTTTTTCTGCTTTAAACTCATGCAGTTATAAGTTTCATTCAGAGTGTTCTTTTTATGGTAAATATGAAATTTGAAGGGTTATGAACAAATAATTGAAATTTAATCACAACTGTAAGATACTGAAGTAACAAGCACAGCGAAATCTGCAAAGTCTGAGTATCGTTGCAAATGATTCACCGAATTTAGAATTTTCGTGCATGCTTACATGTTATTTCTTCCAGTACTAGATTTTAAGATATTATGTTGGCCTTCCTTACTTTTTTCATACATGTATGACGATAGTTCTGCGTTTACCACAACTAAACTTTAAAGCCTGAACATAGTGCTTGATGTATGACGATGATTTTTCAATATTATATTCGGTAACTAATTATACGGTCTTTAAAATTGAATCGGTTATCAGCAAATGATCAGCAGCAACGGTTTTAATTATGTCATGAACACTTTTATATGCATCTCCCTTTTCTTCTTGGATACAATTATATCGCTTTGTCCTGTAACGGGTACGTCTGTCCATATGATTGTTGATATAATTAAATGGACTTTGATTAACTGCATTGTTTGGAATCATTTTTAAGTAGTAAAAATGCAATTTGGGTAAAAATGAGGATGAACTGAGCTTTTTTATGCTCGTTTTCTGTGGGACTTTTATGCTCGTTTTCTGTGGGACTTTGGAAGTGAATAGACCTATGATAAGACACTGATAGACCGGTTGCATACTTAGTTGTTTTCATTGGAAGGAGTTGTGTCACGCCTGCACAGGTTTTAACAAAGTTCTTCTAAAACCATGAGGTCTGTGTTCATGTCAGAAACGTAACAGAGACAAATGTAGGATATTTCTAGGGATATTTCTTTGCCGATTCTAAAGTTTATTCGTTGTTAAAGATAACCTCCACCAGTACACTGATTTTCATTTTTACAGACTTCAGTTCTAATACTTAAAATGAATTTCTTTACAGAGTCATATATTGGACAGACTGGGGAGATCAGCCAAAGATAGAATCAGCGAGTATGGATGGCTCGAATAGGACTGTTTTGGTATATCTTCCCAATAAAACATGGCCGAACGCTTTAGCTCTGGATTTTAAAAGTAATCTTAAAATCTTTTATATTATATTTTATAATATTATATTTACATATTTGTCACAATGAAAGTGTATAGACCCTTCAAAAGAGGCCGATCATTTATTTGTTTAAATTTTTTTTTCTTTTGTTGCGCAAAGCACATCAGAAAGTTGTGGACATAAAAATAACATATAGTCCACCGTAAGCACAAAGCTCGTCTACATACGTTAAACACGAAGAACTACAGAATTCTCCTATATTGAAAAAGAAATAAAGAGATAAAGCTAAAGCTTATACGTTCGCTGATACAGTACTCTGTGCCACTTTCTTTTTGGTGTACTATAGTGCATGTGTACACCTTCTCTAAGAAGACGGGAGCGCGTTAGCTCAGCTGGTAGAGCGTCAGACTCGTAATGCAAGGGTCACGAGTTCGATAACCACACCCCACCCCATCAGGCCAACATGGGTTGGCTGCCTCAGTGTGTCGTTGGGAAAAGCACTCAGCTCCCATTTCCTTGGCATGATATTGCCAATAATATGTACAAAGTGCCATTAAACCACCAACAAACATAACAAAAACAAATTCTTCAAGGAGATAACAGTTTTATTGCTTTCAGTTTTCTCTGCTAACACATCATTTGTTCATTCATAAGTTACTTTCCATCTGATGAGACCTTACCTTTGGCTAAATATTTAACTTAGTACTGTTTGAGAAGTAGAATGTTTCTGATAATTTCTATTATATCTATCACAAATCAAAAATAAGCTGCAATTCTGCTTTGTTTAGCTCGTGGCATAAATGTCCTCACCCTAACACTAAGTAACACCGCTAGGGAATGGATAAAAATTCGGAAAATGTTTAGCACATCTACAGACCACATCAATCATACATTACGCAAGCATTAATGAAAGGGCAGCACCACATAATGCACGCCTGTTCTTTGGAAAGTGCGGGATGATGATAAATCGCGTTGTGGATTATGGTGATAATGATAAATCGTGTTGTGGACGACTGTGAGTCATCTGAACCATTTCCAGTCACCAATGGAGTCAAGCAAATCTGTGTGTTGGCCCCAACCCTCTTCAGTATGATGTTCTTTGCCATGCTTACTGATACCTTCCGGGACTATGACACTGGGATCGACATCAGACACCGGACTGAGGGCAAGCAGTTCAATCTGAGAAGACTACAGGCGAAGACGAAGTTACAGGAGGTGACTATTTGTGATCTCCTATTTGCTGACGACGGCTCCCTAAATGCCAGATCTGAGTCTGACATGCAACACAGTATAAACCATTTCTCTTCAGCCTGTGACAATTTTGGTCTCACAATCAGTATCAAGAAGACAGAGGTGATGCACCAACCTGCACCAGGAAAGCCTTACGTAGAGCCTACCATCATAGTGAATGGCCAAACCCTCCTGGCAGTGGACAAGTTCACCTATGTCGGCAGCACACTACGTGCAAATGTGTGGGAGCGTAGAGGCATCAGTCTACAAACAAAACTTAAGGTCTACAAAACCATTGTGTATGCTTGCGAAACCTGGACGGTGTACAGACGCCATGCCAAGAAGCTGAACCATTTTCACGTGGGCTGCCTGAGGAAACTGATGAGGATAAGATGGCAGAACAGGGTCCCATACACTGAGGTTCTCACACGGGTACGCATTCCAAGCATCCATACTCTGCTGATGAAATCATAGTTGAGATGGACAGTCCACGCCACCAGGATGTCAGAAGAGCGACTACCAAAGATCTTCTACGGCGAGCTGAAGGAGCGAAAGCGATCTCAGGGTGGTCAGAAGAAACGCTTCAAACACTCCTTCAAGTCATTCTTGAAACACTTCAACATTGACCCTATGTGTTTGGAAGATCTCACACAGGATTGCTCTATCTGGCGGAGTCTCATCCATACTGCAGCTACAGACGAACGGATGAGAACTGCAGAGGCAGTCCAGAAGCATGAGCAGCGTAAATCTCAGAACTGCAGCACGTCCTCTGTTGATCAAGCAAATAAAAGCGGCATCTCCTGTCAAGTGTGTCATAGACAGTTCCGAGGACAAATTGGCCTGATCAGCTATTAACGTAGTCACAGAAACCAAACCAGTTAGTGATGTCATGGCCATCTTCGAACTCGAAGGAAGAAAAACAACAAGTCCGCACTTGAAACGTACTCAGCAACATTCAATATCTTAAAAGTTACTGTAATTGTACTAGGAAATTACAGCCGTTTATTTAAACGATCTATTCATGAATCCAAAACCAACACTAAGCAATCAACACATATGAAAATATTATTTATGGTTGTAACAGTAGCTAATGTTGAGCATTCAACTATTCGTGTCATTGCAGCACAAAATGTGTTCTGGGTTGATGCCAAAAATAACACAATAGAAGTACTGAATCTGGTAACTGGAATAAGGAAGGTCATCCTCCAGGAGGAAAACGCTCATTACTTTGGACTTCACTTGATGTCTGGCTACCTATACATAACAGACTGGACTAGAAAGTAAGACTCTGTGTACATTATTTGTCCTACATTAAAAATATTGAATAGTTTAATTTTGCTGACATCTCAATTCGAGATAAGTTGAGACACTTTTAATTTTTTTTAAAACCATTTTGAGGAATATAAATTTTCACCTTGAAGGCAGAACATTATTTTCAAGAGTACTGTGTCTTACATCATGAAAGTGAAATTGTTGTTGTATTGTATGTATTGTATATATATATATATATATATATATATATATATATATATATATATATATATATATATATATATATATATATGCATGGCAGGAATAATCTTTAATTTTTGCATGATCACTTAAGGAGATAAAGCGACCAAGCATGATTTGTACTTTGTCATTTATTTTTGTTTTGTTTTCCATGTTCAACACTACTTCGTCAAGAGAGATTCTAGCTCTTTATTCAATTTTCGAAGAGAATATCCCATCTGATTGCAATGTGTATTTGTTTGCTCTTGAATGGTGAACATATTTTGCCCAAAGGCCATTTTTTGAAACGGATACACTTTTGGGAATTTACTAAATAGGTCTTATTACTACATGTCGATAGAAGTAATCAATAAATGCTCCCTCTTGTGTTATATAAATATTTATGTTTGTGATTTGTTCCCGTCCAATAATTACTTTTTACCCATGTAAAGCTGCCAGATAAAATGCATCGGAATGTTCAATGTGTGCTAAAATCGGGGTTTATTAGAACCGCAGCAGAAAAGGATAAAATATAGACTGATTTTCGATCCATTGTTAACGACACGTAATGAATTTATTCGCACTTATACTTTTCTGTCCATTTATAACAATATGTAATGAATTATTGGCATGGATACACGATAGACTGTTTTTCGGTCCAATTTTAAAGATATGTAATGAATGTATTCGCAAAGTTACAATATAGACTGCTTTTTGATCCATTTATAATAACAATTAATGAATTTATTCGCAATGATGCAATATAGACTGCTTTTGGATCAATTTATAACATGTAATGTATTTATTCGCAATGGAAACATTGGCAGAATCCACATCGCGGTTTAATTAACACCAGACTTTGTATGTACTTAAATTACATATGTATGCATCGTGATTTTATTACTCTTTTAATATTTCCTATCAAACACAAGAAAGCAGACAGATAAAAGCACGGAAATTTGCTCTATGAACGGACAATAAGGTCTTCATGCTGGTGCTATTCATACATCAAAAAGAAAGGATAAACTTTAGACTGTCTTTCTATCTATTGAAATCCTTCCTCTTCGTATTAAGTTCCAAATCTAAAAATACATTTTGTGATTCTTTTCATACTCCCTTAAAGCATAGCTATGCTTTAAGACTGAATTGAGCTATGCTTTCAGACTGAATTGGGCAATGCTTTCAGGGCTATTCCTTCAGACTGAATTGGGCTATGCTTTCAGACTGAATTGGACTATGCTTTCAGACTGAATTGGGCTAGCTATGGAGCTTGGAAATTGTTCCAAATTTGAAAACTTCTGATTCACATTGGTCTTTCTCTCTCTCTTGTTTTTTTTTGTTTTTGTTTTTTTTTTCTTCTTTTTTTTTGTTTTTTTAAGTGCAGTTGAGATATTATAAGATGGGATCCACGAGGAGTTATATAATTTTGAAGCATCTTATGTCATTGCATTCGTGAGATGTACCGGTATTGCCCCTGTAAATGAATCTGAAACGTTGATTAACAAATCGGTTCAGGCATCGCCAACAATCGGCGGATTGTGCCTTACACAAATTATAAACAAATATATTTTGTGTTTATTGGGTTGGTTACCTGACGCTCTTGATCAGGCATCATTAGAAAACGTGAATTGAATGTTGCGCAAAGTTGAACAATGATTATTATACAAAGCGTAGTGATTTGAAAATAAAATACAGATACGAATGATCCAATGTGAATTTTTAAATGTTGGCAAGAAATAATGTCCACTTGTGAAATATAAGTAGGAAATATGACTCGTTTTATTGTTTTTGTTACTTATGTCCCCGATAAATAAACGATGTATCTGTTAGAAAAGTATGTTCATTGGTATTACAAGTCAGGAAAGTTGGGTTGAAAAGAAAGTCGAAGGCATAGAGGGAATGGCAATTTTTATTCTTCTAATAAGATTATTTTCCATATTCGAAACAGGTTTGTATTGAAGATGTCGATGTATGGTGGAGAAGTGACCCAAGTTGGACCAGCCCAGTTCTCCCGCTTAAATGGGATATATGCTCATAACGCCAGTGAACTGCCGCGTGGTAAGACGCAGAACAAACTTTTACCTTCCTATACCCAAACTATTACTTTCAGTTTCATAATTCTTTTTATTTCTCCAATCAAATGTTTTTCTCATTTACACGTCTAGTTTATTCTTTAAGCATGACAACGGTGCTAAATTTGATTGCTAGGAGCAGTAATATATGAAGCCATAAAATATAATGATGTTGTTTGTTTTCTTTAATTAAAAATCAAGCGACAAACTATTATTATTATTATTATTATTATTATTATTATTATTATTATTATTATTATATTAAGACAACACCTAGAAGTATTATCTGAGAATATATTCGTATATTTATCCAATACAAATAGGTATCGTGCATCAATTACGCTAATACTTGTCTATTTCAAGAGCAGTAGTACATACGCTACGAGTCTGAAAATCGCAGAATGTACAACTTAATATAGCTTACCATAGTAAATGTATGTAATATGAACGTTGATTAAAACTACGCCTCGAAATGAAGCTTTGTTTTAAAATATTTAGAAGCAAATTAGAGGTCATGTAAAAACAGTTATCAATAAATAAATCGATTTTTTGCATTTTTATTAATGTATAAATATTGCATACTTTTTGCATTTTACGTATATGTTTTATATATTATGTTGTATGCATCGCTTGAAATCCATGTCTTTATTTTTCTCATTGAAAGATGTTTGATCGAATATTCCTTTTTCAGGACCGAACGTTTGCAACTATCACTCTTGTAGTCACATGTGCATCCCCGTTTCAAAAATTTCATACCGCTGTCTGTGTTCAGATTTGAATAGTACTTTGGAAATTGGGCGACCTTGCGCAGAAGATAGTGACCCTATATTTACAGGTAAGATATGGTTATTGGTTTTACTTTGATATGATATATCTATAGTCTAGAGGTTGTAACGACACATACGAAGCGGTAGATGTAACTTTTATATAGTGTGTGTTTATATTCCTGTGAAGTACATGTAAGGGATGAGAGTATATTTCACTTTCGCATACATCCGCCCACGACCTGATTTACGTTGTTGTACAAAGCTTTTGTTGAAAACTTTGGAAATTATATACATTTTTACAAAATAATTTTATATACGTGGATCTAAATTCATCTCTATACATATAACCGTTAAATATATTTCGGTTTCAACCACGGCTTAAAAAGTACAGCCGATAACGACACAATAGACTGACATAGGCTATGTTTTAAATGGATGGAATCGTTAAACATCGCATAAAAAAGAAGCTAATGGGAATATCCGTTTGATGTTAAAAAGGAAGCCTTAACATAATATAAATAATGATGTTACAACGTTTGTAACAATTCGATTTTTAGCTTTTTGTCCATCGTCCCTCGTCTAGCATGCGACGCCCGTTCGTCCCTTAGTACAAGATTGTTATCGCTACTCCTCGTAAGCCGCTTATATGATTTCCATGAAACCGTAAACACACATTCATCCCAAGGTCTTGTTGATGCTATATGAAAATGGTGCTGCTCAGACATTCAGTATGTCTGCCACAGCAGCCATCTTGAAAAGCTTGTCATCGATACACCTCCTGAATTCTTGGTCATATCAACATAGGGGTTTCACTAAAAGACTTATGATAATGTCTAGTTGGTCCTACCGGTCAGGTCAGGTTACACCTGCTACTGTAAGTAACAGTAGACTGTACTACCTGCAACTGGGCAGCTACACATAACTTCATCCGGAAAGTCCTATCTGGTGGATCAGCCGGCCGAGCAGATATGCTAATCCGCCTGGCTGTCAAGGCAGATGGCAGGAGCTGTGTGGACAGCGCAGGGCATCAACTCACGTGCAGTAGGATCTGATGGCCATCCGAAGCAACAGCGGAACTCGACCGCCCCCTTGGCGACTGAGCAGCCCTATATAGGATTACACCGTTAAAATCTGTAGCATGAGGAGGGAAGGGGGGGGGCTAGAAAAGGCGCCCTTAACATTGTCTGATTTACCTTAACTCTGGTCAGCATGATGGGGATCCCACCTTAGCGGTCACACAAGAAGACAAAGGTGATACCACTCATTATCAGGGACCTGGAATGTGCGCACACGAATAGACAGTACATCAGCAGATAGAACAGAGAGAAGAACAGCCCTAGTTGATAGAGAACTGGCCAGATTCGATATCCAGATAGCGGCCCTTAGTGAAACTCGCCTAGCTGAGAACGAACAACTGCCTGAAGTAGGAGTCGGCTACACCTACACCGATGTAAAGAAGAGCGACGTGTAGCTGGTGTTGGTTTTTCCATCACATCACAGCTAGTCAGCAAGCTCACAGTTCTCTCAAAGGGCGTGAATGACAGATTCATGTAAATGTGACTTCCACGGTCTGCAAAAGGACATGCAGCTATCGTCAGCGCCTGTGCACCTATCAAAACCAACCCAGACAAGGACAAATTGTATGAAATATGCAGCCAAGTAGTAATGATACATAAGAACTCCGAGAACATCGAGGACAAATGGGATTCTTCAGAGACTCTGTGTACTTGGCTGTATCCAGAACCCTAGGTCCCACCACTCGTAAACATCAAGACTGGTTTGATGAGAACGATGCTGACATACGGGGACTTCGTGGATGACGTCTGAACCATACCTAGTCACCCATGGTGTCAAGCACGACTGTGTGTTGGCCCCAATCCTCTTCGGTATGATGTTCTCTACCATGTTTACAGATGCTTTCCGTGACTGTGAAACTGGGATCGACATCAGAGGCCTGACTGATGGCAAGCTCCTCAAACTGAGGAGACTACGGGACAAGACGGAGTTACATGAAGTGACTGTTCGTGATCTCCTGTTTGCTGACGACTGTCCCCTGAATGTCAGATCTGAATCTGACGTTCAACAGAGTGTGGACTATTTCTCTTCAGCTTGTGACAAATTTGATCTCACAATCAATATCAAGAAGACAGAGGTGATGCACCAACCTGCACCAGGAAAGCCTTATGTAGTGCCTACTATCACAGTGAATGGCCAAACCTTTTAGGTAGTGAAGATAGTTCACCTACCTTTTCAATACACTGTCACGTGCAGTCCACATCACTGATTAAACCAGCGCCAGAAATGCCAAACAAGTGTGGCCTTCGAAAGACTACACACGGACGTGTGGTAGCGCAGAGGCATCAGTCTGTAAACAAACCGGACGGTTTACAAAGCCATTCTGTTGCCGACCCTGTTAAACCTGGACGGTATACTGACGCCATTCCAAGAAGCTGAACCATTTTCACATGGGCTGCCTGAGGAAAATGATAAGGAAAAGATGACAGAACAAGGTCCCAGACGCTAAGGTTTTCACACGGGCATGCAATTCCAAGCATCCACTTCCTGCTGACAAATCGCAGCTGAGATGGGCAGACCACATCACCAGGATGTCAGATAAGTGACTTCCAAGCAAGATCTTTACGGCGAGCAGAAGGAGGGAAAGCAATATCAGTGAGGTCAGACGACACGCTTCAAAGACTCCCTCAAATCGTCCTTGAAACACTTCAACACTGAACCGGAGTGTTAGGAAGATCTCATACAGGATCGTTCCACCTGGCGCATTTTCATCCATACTGGAGCTACAGACTATGAGCTGAAGAGAATTGCCGAGGCAGTGCAGAAGCGCGAGCAGTGTAAATCTCGGAACTTCAGCACGTCATCTTTTGATCAAGCAAATAAAAGCGGCATCTCCTGACCAGTGTGCCACAGACAGTTCAGAGCACAAATTGGCATGATCAGCAACTCAGTTGCTTACAGAAACTAAACCAGTTAGTGATGTTATAGTCAAAGGACAAGCAACAGTTGGTCCTAAATGAAATGGTGCCGATCTAACGCAAATCTTCTTGCAGCAGCTCCTCTAGAACTGATTGTCACATCGACATAGAGTTTTTACCAAAAGACTTTTTTTATATATCTATTTTGTTTTACATGAAAATGACGCCTCGCTGACATCCAATATGGCTGCCACAATGAACATATTGAAAATCTTGTCACGAATTCTCCTGAATGGATGGTCATATTGGCATGGGGTTTTCACCAAAAATCTTGTAAATGGTGTCTAGCGTGTCCGAAATAAAAATGGTACTGATCTTACATCTAATATTGCTTGTACAGTGGCTAATTAAAACATTGTATCGCCGAAGAGTACTGGTGAGGGTTCAACACTCAGCAGTTTAAAAGAGCAAATGGTCTAATCTTAATTTCCAGTAGAGTGTCAATCCGACTCGTTTTAATCGTTTTGATACTTGCATAAAATGTTCTATTATAATTTTGTTCATTCATGTCATAGATATAATAAAAGTACATTTATCTTCAGAACAACAAAGGTGATTGCTAATTCTCATGTTAAATGTGGAAACAACATACTCAATTGCATGCTTTAAAATAAAAGTTACAAATTATATTTGGCAGAAATTATTTTAATACTTTTATTGTTCTAATAAGCAAATATTATATTGTATACCATGATTTATCCCTACCCCAGTGTATTGTCTCTACAACTAATGCAAGGTGAGTCTCTCCAGTGCTGCTATTAAAACAAAAAAACAAAACAACAAACAAAACTTGAAAGTTGAGTGAAATCTCCAAAACTTACCGTTTCAGAAAGTTGTTTCACATTTGAAATTTTATATTACAACGTAAAATAATGTTTTTGATAATCATACACCACATTCAAGGACATCAATGATAGTGGTGATCTTCCATGAAGAAACTTAGTCTGGTGGCACCCACTTGTTATAAAGAAATTAATAACAACACTTTACACAACTGCCTCTTTACATGAGAAAGGTCTCAAAAAATTCCTTTGGTAACTCTAACTTAACTTCCATACTTAAAGCTAAAATTCTCTAAAGATTTTAATACAGGATTAGTGTCATTGAAAACCATGACAAATTTCCTCTTTAAAATTATCAAATCTAAATAAATATAAAAGTTTACATTAAAATATCAAGATTCGGGACTTTCGTTTATTTGTAAGAAACAATTTCTTGTTTTAAATGAAGCTTGTGTTTCTTATCTATTTGAGCATTTAATATAGACATAAAAAAACTGTGCCATCCGTATTCTCATATTTATATTAAAAGATGCATACATTTAAGAATTTGTTTCTTTTTTAAGGAAAATGAAAGCGAAGAGCCTGAGAAAAGTCTCTAATTGCCTTATCCGTCCCTAGAATTTTTTTTTCGACAAAATATGTTGCTTTTAAAATAGAGCATTACGTTGATATGTTTTGGCAATTAAATTGACAATTGATCTGTTGACTATAAATTTGAAATATGAGCTCTTTAAATAGTAAACACAATTACTAGGGTTTTGTTTGCTTTAACGAAAACAAAACGTGGTTGCTATGGATGTGTTAACGCTTAGAACTGTCGCTGCATTGTTAACCCATTGGAATTAATGTGAAAAACATGCAAAGCCTATGGGAGAGTCCATGAAAAGTATATGGGTGAATATTTACACTTCTTCACCCTCGACCCTAAACTTTGAATTCACCCACTGTGTAGAAGAATGCTATAATAAATGCTTACGTCAGAGCAATATGTTAATTGGGAAAGAGTTACAATTTTGTTTTTATAATAAGTCAATTGTTTGTCGCCATCATAAATAATTATTTTATAATTTATAACACTTTGGAATAGAAATTTGTATTCTGAAAAAAAGACACCCTGGAGGAAAGAAAGTATATATTGTAGTCAGAAAGTAGGAAACTTTGAATTTAAATATATTAAAAGAGGAAACACTCAATAGGATGAAATTGAACGGCCTGTATTTGTAGACGAATATGTCCTTTCTGTCCAGACTCGGAAGTACAATAATATAAATTACAATTTTCTATAATAGATACCAATCCTATTCTGTGAAGCTTTTCCATGTGCATTTATTAATTTCTGGATAGATCTATCGATGTTTTATATTAATCAATGCGCCAGGTCTTTAGTTCATATTTTTAGTGAGCTTGCAATTTACAGTCATTAAAAAAGTGATGCATCTTAGGTCCTTGGAATTATTGTTTCTTTCAGAGAGCAACGTACAGACGGCCTACAAGATAATAAAAAATCCTACAGGTATGCAATAAACATTACATATCTGTTTATTAGGATAGTACATATATAGTTCATATATAAATATGTCAAGTAATATTCATAAAATCTGTAATCTCTCTCTCTCTCTCTCTCTCTCTCTCTCTCTCTCTCTCTCTCTCTCTCTCTCTCAAATGTATGTATGACTTATTGAAACAATTAATTTGTATTTGGTTACGTATCATTCTAAATGTACAACTTATAAAACGTAAGATAATTTTTTTTTGCCTTTATTTGTAATTTGTACTATTTCCCTCTAAACTTGCGAAGATGGTCAGAAGGTTTCCTCGTCTACTTCTACTCCCGCTCCCCAGACTCTCCTGCATCACTACAACTTAATATATTATTCTCTTGTCCTTAAAATCTGTAATAGGCATGCATAAATAGATAGATAGATAGATATATAGATAGATGGATCGATGGATGGATGGATCGATCGATAGATAGATAGATAGATAGACAGATGGATGGATGGATGGATGGATGGATTGATTAGATAGATAGATACTCCGCGTAGAGGTACGAATACAATCTGTTACTGTTGGGTGAACACTATAAAACACAGATTGAACGCAAAAATAATGCAAATCTTCAAACACAGGAGGAGTGGGGGGGGGGCGATTATCACCCCTGTTAGTATCTTGTTTAAAATATAAATATGTTTTCACTTGCAGTATTTGTTTTAAATACCATACATAATTCGGTTATAATACTTGTATTACTTCAATTTCTATCTGTAAAAGCCCACTGAATTTGATAGAAGATTTTTAGCCTTGTGTGCTCCGCTTTTTTGTTACAAAACTAAAGGCACACGTATCGCTGCAAATGTTCCAGTCCCTACATGACTTTTCATAACAAAACCTATCAATACTTTTACAATGATTTCTTGTCGCATAACTTTCCGTTTGAAATGTAACAGTGTACAAAAGTAGCAAGTCCACAATAATTCATTCATTCCTTTATAGTTCCGTTTCTTTTTTCAGATTCCAAAACGGGTTTTATCGTAGGAATGGTGGTACTTGCTCTGATAACCGTCGCTGTTTTAGCCGTGGGAATAATTTACGTGTACAGACGGTAATAAATATAATATTTTCTCATCCCCACTTTCTTCCTTGAATGAATATCTGAGAAATCTATGTTGTTATTTTTTTAAATTTTATTTCCGACAATTTCAAAGAGACGTAAGTAATAAGTGTCTTATTTTTGCATTTATACACTTCCTAAAAATCACTCGGGATTGCATTAATCGGATTTGCTCTTTCTTAATGCTTATGTGCTTATTCATAAGTTCATATAATCTGTACCCATGACCGTATTATAGAATGATAAGGCCAATTTTAGCAAACACCTTGTATTATTTCTTTATAATCGTGCATGCAATAACTAAACTCTGTTACGAGATTACATTCTCTTGATGTGTTCGAACGGTTTCATCATCTCTTCAAAAGGAAGGAAATATTGACCACTAACAGGTATCCATCGGTTTAGGCAAACAATATAAGACTAAGCATTTATTAAATTTAATTAAATCAGTTATTTCCATTTTCCACGATGGTTAATAAAAACAAGGCGAAATACGTTCATGAAGTGTATGATATATATATATATATATATATATATATATATATATATATATATATATATATATATATATATATATATTTGGACACACGTTTTCAAGGAGCTTCTAATTTACTGCTGCATTGTGAATTATAGACATTGCGTCAAGCCTTCATTTTGTTTCATAATAGTTAGCCTTCAAGCCGAACGCATTCATACATGCATTCACTTCGGACGAAAGCCAAGATTGTTTCTTATCTTTAATGGAAATTATTATCTAATTCCTTCTTTGACACAATGTACTATATATACCCTGTTATACTATGAGGCTTGATACACGTTATATTTGCACTAAAGAAGGCGTTTTTGGCGCTTTTAAATGCAATCAATTTAGTATGCAATTTTGATATAACAATATTTAAAGGGTAAATCCGTCCTTCAATGGATTAAATCTTATTTAATTATAAGACAGCTTGTCTATTTTCAAAGGTTTTTCAGATCAGGTAATTAAGGTTAAAGCCAAAATTTAATGATCACAGGATCGACCTTTTTTGACTTTATCCAGTACTTAGAGACAATCTGAACACGTTTGGGTCTGTCCGCCAATGATCGGAAAAACACCTCTGAAATACTACAGTAGCCGCCACTGCATCATACACGTACCTTGTTCAGCAAATATTGTCATGTACACGCGCCACATCATAGCGTTCATTATGGAGACGTAATGATCAAAATGATTTATTCTTTACTGGAACACTCCTAAGTTTCCTTTTTCAAGCATGAACTTAGTAGAGAACATTTTTTTTTACTGAACTTGTGCAAATCATTCCATAAAGATATCATAATGCTTGTGACAAGGGTCAATATTGGTTATCTTACTTCATCAAGTGACTTAATTCTCATCCATTTCCAGCCATTTTTCTCCTTTTTGCACTTTATCACTCCATCGAAGTATTTCAGAGGTGGATTTTGGCAGAAAGCCACGAGGCATTCCAATTTACTTAGAGGCGAACTGATTGAACTTCCTTTCTCTTCCGGTGACGTCTCTCCGGCACATCTCGCCCTGATAATGATTGGTATGCGTACACTATTTCAAATGTGTCTACATTCCTCGGTTTGCTTCTACATTTTCGTAGGTATTAATTGTTGTATATGTATAGTTACTAAGATGGATATTACTTTTAAAAAAAATTATTCATATGAGAGTTTATGATTTTGTTACTGGTAAATCGGTGTGTCTTCAGACATAATTTCATTCAGAATCTAATAAGACGCTGTAAATGTCGGCAAGGAAAAAAAAAATGGGAAATAAATTCATTCTTCCATACGTGGAACATATATAAATACTGATGTATGCTACGTTACTTTGTGAATTCAAGTTGTCTTATTACTTGGGGTATTTTGGCCTACGTGGTATGATATTAAAACACTTTTCACAATCCTGGTCAAAAGATCACAGCAGTTGATTAACTTTATTTATTAATGATTGTAGACATTATGAATTAAATTAAATAAAACTTGTGGACAAATGCTGTTCATTCTTGATCCATATTTTGTTATAACACACATCCTGTCGGACAGTTTACAAATGAAACTGCGGCGGGCCAATTTACTCACGCTTGCAATAACATTAGTATACAAATGCTCTCTCTCTCTCTCTCTCTCTCTCTCTCTCTCTCTCTCTCTCTCTCTCTCTCTCTCTCTCTCTCTCTCTCATACACACACACAGAAACATGCACGTAAAGGATGGGCCGAGTTCAATACCACTGACAGTGCTTACAGGGCAATAACCAAATGTTGGTCAGACGTAACAACAAAGCACCTTCGTTGAAAAAATGGCGAATCTCCTTTGTCGGAAGAAAAGAAAATTAGGGACCGATTTACCTTCAATTTGTGGACCTACAGCTCTTAGATTTTATAGACGTAAAAAAAAAGCGTGACCTCTGTCGATTGAGTACATGTGATACCTTTGCCCAGATTTTCCCTTTAATAACGCTTTTAAAAGCAAGAAATATTACAGACTGAGAAAGAAAGTACAAAGCACATTATTCCATTTCTATTTAAACAGGTATCATTCGACAACCATCCGTCACGGCAAGCTAGTTCAAGAGTCGAGAGTAGATTCCTTTTACCGGATTACATTTCCAGACACATCCAAGGATGATACTAATTTTGACTCTGGCATAGAGAATCCATCATTCGACTTCGCCATTGATTCCGGAACGAACTATGGACCTATATCTGGTCTTCCATCTCATCACTGATAGCACAGTAGGAAATACGATGGATGCATTAAGACAATAATGGAGACTATTTGATATTACCAGAAAAGAACTAAATTGCACTTATCACAGAATGTATGCTGTCATTTGAAGATCAAAGTAAAAACGTGTATTTCTGTCTTTTGTAGGGGTGTAATTACTGGAAATGAACATGTCCTCAAAAGGGTACAAACAAGAATCAATATCGACCATTATTACTAGTAAAGACAGATGCAGCTGTTGTTCAGCTATATAACATATCGGAAATTAAGTTGTCTGATGTATCCTATATGGATTTTATTGCGGTGTATTGTGTCACACAAAGTTTCGATTTTACATTATTTAAGTACAACTTTAAGACAAAAGCTTGAAATATATGCATTTAGAGATAAGGGTATTAACTGCAGATTACAAATATTGGACTACCGGACTACAAGGTTAACAATTTTCATGTAAAATTATGTATATATATATATATATATATATATATATATATATATATATATATATATATATATATATATATATATATATATATATATCTTATTAGGTATATATTAGAGATTTCATGAAAATGGGACGCAAGACAGGTAGAACAATAAATTTAGCGCTGACTTATTGGTCACTTAAATGATGGAATATGTATAGCATGTAACCACATCAAGCTACGGTCAGACAAACTGTACAGTCTACCAGTATCTGTCGCTGTTCATAAACAATGTTACCAAAATTTAAATGTTCACTTGGATTTAAAACGTTTGAAGATTGACTGACATCAAGTGGTATGCAGACGGAATTCGCAATTTGTCAATCACAGCTTTATTGTCATGCTATTTCTTAATCTACTTTTGCACCATAAACAGTCAATAAAAAACGTAAAATTTTATATTTAATCTGCATTATCTCTAAGATCAAAATGAACAGGCTATGTGCTGAAGAGACACGATTTATAAAATGATATCAGTTTATCATATACTTTGATCTAGTACAAATTCATTTTATGCGCAAAATTAAGCGGTAGATCTTGCAATAATTGTAATATGTTTGCCGAATTTGTAAGCTTGGATTATTATTATTATTATTATTATTATTATTATTATTATTGCAAAACTATTCGAATGTATTATGATCAGAAACAAAGTTACAACTTTCCGCTGCATCCAAATATGTTTTGCTTTTTATTTTGTACACATTATGGATGTATTGCATTTGTTCAACCGAACTCGTCTGACATTGTTGGGTTGATTTATTGATTTAATAGTACTTTGAAAATGATTCACGTGCTAACGTCTCTTCGTCTTTTATGAAGCTATTTAATTACACTTTGATGTGAAATAACAGGATGAAGGATATTTATATAATTATACATGACAGCAAGTCACGAAGATATCTAAAATTGTTAACATTTGGCATACGTGTATTATTTTGCTCAAGGGAACTTGATCATTTTGAAGTTGATTTTATCCAGTAAAAAGTAGTCCCGTATAAGCACATATTATTATTATTATTATTATTATTATTATTATTATTATTATTATTATTATTATTATCATCATTATTATTATTATTATTATTATTATTATTATTATTATTAATAGAGCCTTTTTCGAATATGTTACTTCCTTTTAATCACTTTTTTACCACATATGGCAAGAATGCTGTATAAGCACAATACAATTTAGCCCGAAGATGATTTTGAGGTATGGGAAAGAGACCCAGAGCTTTATCACCCGGCTGAAAACTCTATTCCTGTGTATTTCAGGCATACCTTAGTTTCATTTTTGACAGTATAGTGAAGACAACTTATATTTAAAATCAGATAAATAGTCAAGAAGATTAACCTTTGGATCCTCATTTGCCAAAAGCTTCTTTTTCAATAATTTCAATGGTCCACGGAAAGTATGTCCAAAAACCAGCTCAAAAGGAGGACTGAAACACAATGATTCCTGAACGCATTTCCTAATAGCAAACAACAGCTAATGAATACCTTCATCCCGATCATTTTGTGTATCAAAACAATATGACTGAATCATATTCTTGAAAGTAAATCTTTCTAAAACACCTTGACTTTCATGGTTATAGGCAAAAGATTTAAACTGTTGGATACCAAATTCATGCATAACTTGTTGGAAAATTCCAGACATAAAATTTGACCCTTGATCATACTGGACAGATATGGGAAGGACAAAAAGTGAAGAAAAAAAATGATTTGCTTCTGGAAATCATGTAGACGCACACAATATGGTCAATAAGTATTGATTGCCTGCCTTGGTCTTAGGTAAGGGACGGAAACAGTCTACCATAATTCTGCTAAATTGTTCGTCAGATGCTGGAATAGGTTGCTGATGAGCCTTAGGTGTCTTCTGTTACGACACTATGGCATAAAAATATGTAACCGAAAGAAAATGAAACCAACAATGTAAGTAACATCAACATGCAATTTATTTCTAGGCAATTAAAGTGAAAATTGAAATGACACTTACAATAACGTGAATTAAAGTCCAAATTATCTTAAGCGTCCTAATCACAAGTCCAAAAATACACAATGTTCCGAATGAATTCCAATAGCCTTGAATATCCAAATGTGCCAGTAGCCTTGAATGTCCTGATGTGCCATTAATCTTGAATGTTCTGATATGCCTAAATGATGTAATCCAGAATATCTTTGAATTAATTCACAAAACTCCTAAAGTCATGTATCAATCCAAAAATGAGGAGCACTTTAGTTATTCCAATGAATATTTAAAATAAATAATTCCTTTCTCTGAATTTGCTCTGATTTTCACAACATAACTATAAGCATCTGATTATTAAAATGATTCTTCATAGGCTGAAAATTGGAACACGAATGAAATATTGTTTACCAAACTTCCTATATATAAACACAAGAAAATTTCTAGAAAATCATATGCCTACATGACAAAAATCGGCAATTCTAGTGGCAAAACCAATTTAGTTGTAAAAGCAACCCGGACCACGAATTCTACGCAAACAACTTGTTAAAACCCTACAATCAAGGACAAAGTTAAATATGCATGACAAAAGTTAAATATGTAAACATTATTCATACACTTCTCTCACAAAGAAAAAGAAAGATTTATGCAATAAAGCTTTCTTTCAAATATGCATCTGCCACTATAATGATCAAAATTACATAGGAAGATGCCTTATAAATGTTTCGTAGCTTAATTACACAAAATAAAGCAATATAGTACTTCTATACACCTGAGAGTGCATCTGCGATCACGTTGTCTTTTCCCCTGATGTGTCGAATGTCAATCTTATATTCCTGCAGAATTAAACTCCATCTCAACAATCTTCGATTTTTATCTTTCATTTTGTTGATGAAAGTAAGGGGATTGTGATCACTTTATACAATAATCGGAGACAGAGCCGAGGTAAGATACACTTCAAAATGTTGTCAAGCCAATATCAAAGCCAAACATTGCTTCTCAATTGTGGAATAATTTTTCTGATCCTTGTTTAGCTTTTTAGAAAAATAGCACACGGGTGATCCACACCATTTTTCTCTTCCTGAATCATTACTCCATCAACTCCCACATCACTTGCATCAACAGTCATTTTAAATAATTGGCTGAATATTGGCGCAGAAAGAACTGGTGCATTCTTAAGCATGGCCTTTAATTTATCCCCGACACTGGTCAGACCAACGAAACTTGGATTTCTTACTCAACAAATTTGTCAAAGATTCGGCAATTATGGAAACATTTGAATACAATTTCCGATAATATCCAGCCATACCTAAACATCGCATCAGTTACCTTTTACAAACAGGCACAGGGAATTCAGAGATAGCCTTGACCTTAGCTTCTATAGGTTTAATTTGACCTTGTCCCACAATATGTCCTGAAAATGTGACACAAGCATTGCAAAACTCACTTTTGCTTAAATTAATCGTCAGATTTGCATTACTGAGTCGATCGAAGAATTTCCGAATGGTTTCCAAGTGGTCTTTCCCGATGTAATTGCAGATTATGACGTCATCGATGTACGCATCACAATTATTTAGACCAGATGGTATTATGTTTATAAGACGCTGACATGTTGCCGGAGATTTTTTCGTACCAAAAGGCATTACTTTATATTGATAAAGTCCACCTGGAGTTGCAAATGCTGAAATTTCTTTTGCCCTTTCCGTGAGTGGAATTTGCCAGAATCCATCGGAAAGGTCAAATTTGGACATATTTCGTATTTCCAATTTAATCCATGCAATCATCCATTCTTGGCACTGGAAATGAATCCGTTTTGGTGACACTGTTGACTTTTCTATAGTCAGTACACATGCGGAATGTATCATCTGGCTTACGCAAGCAGACATGGTGAACTCCAGTTACTTTTACATGGTTCTATAAAATCATTTTCCAGTAAATATTAAATTTCTTTCTTCAAACATTTCTGTTTGAGATGATTCATCCCGTAAGGATGGTGTTTCACAGGTATAGAATCTACAATGTCAACGTCATGATAGACTTTATTTGTTCGTGTAGAAACATCAGGAAACAAGTGCTCATACTCATGTAATAGCTGCTTTAGTTCATTCCCTTCCTGTTGTTGTAGATGTGCAAGTTTCTGGTCCAGATTGTTCAATGTATTAGAATTCCGATGGTTGGTTAAACCAGAATCACTACAATTAAACTGTATTCCATTATTCTACTAAATGTCTCGTCAACAGTAGGAATCGGTTGCAAATAAATCATAGGTATCTTCTCATTGGGTTTTCCTAACATTGGACAAGTGACAAGATCTACAGTATTTAGAAACATCACTTTTAAGTTTCGGCCAATAAAAACAATTTTAGATCTTGTGATAAGTCTTTTTGACTCATAAATGACCAGTCAAGGGAGTTTCATGGGCTCGACCAGGAATTTCCTGTCGATATGACCTCGGAACGACAATTTTATAGCCCACTGACTACTCGACACCAGCGGGTACCTGAGGTGGTCTCCATTATCTCATAAGGACCCCATTTTTCACAAAGTAACACACATGAACTTGTGTGGCTTCAGTTTCACTAATAGCACTCTGAAACAAACAGAAGATCTCATGATCTTGTTCCTATTCGACAACGAGTGGTTGTCTGTAATCACCGTGATTAGAATAAAAAGAATGAGTTGTGAAAAGAGAATCACTGGGATCAATACCTTTTGACTGATCAATATCAGGAGAGAAAGTGACCCCATCAAAAGACTGACCAATAAATGTGTCAAGAGCTCTTTTTTTGCCATAGCTCTGATAACTGCAAAAGCAAGATATATATCAGGGATTTCAATCTCAATAGGATTACTTCTTTGATCCAAACAAGGCAGTCAGTTACAAGTGAATTAACCATGACCTTATCTCCAGCTAGGTCATTGCCTAAAAACAAATGGATACCTTCTATGAGCACAGAAGTCACTGACCCAAAAGTCACAGGTCCGGAAACTAAGTCTGATGCCAAATTAACACAATGGAGAGGAATATTTACATAGCCACACTCTACTCCCTGAATAAGTACACTTTCACTAGAAGACTTCTCAGACAAAGGCAAAGTACCTGAAAACTAAGGACTCTGAGAGGCTGCTATTTCCGTTACTATTTTAATAGGGATAGGTCTGTCAGAATCACCAACAAGTGATATAGAACCTTCTGAGATGAATGGTTCATAAGTCTCCAAAATAGAATCAGACTGGGGTTTGTTTGGCTCAACAAATATATTGCTTTCAATACAAGACCGTGACATTGACCTCTTTGAAATATGAGCATTTGCAAAAGTTCTGTCTTTATTCTGTTGCTTATTTTTCAACCTGAAGCAATAAGAAATGACACGCCCTTTCTTTTTACAATAAGTTCACATAGGAAGAGATAAGGATCTCTGATCAGTCTTATCAAATGTTTGATTTCTAACAGTTGTGCTGTTTTGAAATTTAGAAGTACTCGTTTTAAACTGAAATGTTTTTTGTTTTTTTTTTTACCAAAAAACTGCTGAGAGGAAGACTTATTGACAAATGAAATTTCGTGAGTCAAGGAATAATCATCAGCCATACGAGCAACATTTTGCAAAGTTTCCACTTTTTACTCGTCAAGATAGGTCTTGACATCACCATGCATGCACATCTTGAACTCTTCAATTATTACGAACTGTCTGAGGTTATCGTAATCTGGATCAACCTTCTTGGCTGAGCACCGCCTATCAAATAGTTCTTCTTTTTCCATTGCTAATTCGATATGAGTTTGTCCATTTTTTTGTTTTTTGTTTTTTGTTTGTTTGTTTTCTTAGAATTCCTAAACTTTTGTGGATATGCCGCAAGTTCCAGCTCATACCCTAAATCAAATTATAATCAGTGCTTTGTTGTGGAGTGTAGACTTCACGAGCTTTGCCAATAAGTATACTTTGTAATAACAAAATCCAATGCTCTCTTGGCCATTTCAAGTTTTGATCAAAGAAAGTATTTATCTACTTCTTTGTCCTGAAAAGGGGACATTAACCTAATATATCTGGTAACATCAAAACCTAATTTTGTGTGTAAAGGGGGGGGTGGGGGTGGGCGGGAGGTGCTCCGGTTGTCAGTTCTATTTCTTTTGATTATACTGCATTACCCTTTCTTTTCTTTCTTTCTTTCTCTCTCTCTCTCTCTCTCTCTCTCTCTCTCTCTCTCTCTCTCTGAATTTCCCTCTCATCTTTCTCTCTCTGCATCTCCGTCTCCTATTTCTCTCTTTGCATCTGTATTTCCCTCTCCTTCTCTTTCTGAATTTGTAGTTCCATCATTTCTTTCTGAAGCTGAAGATTTTTTATTCTAATTCCATCTGGTTTTTTAGCTGTAATTCCCTTAATTTCCCATCAAAACCAGATACAGACTTATCAATTAAGCCCAAAACACTATTATCCAAAATTTTCTTTCGCACCAAATATGAATTAAAATATTCTTTATCGCTTTCTTTGTTAAGGACGCTTTCGCCTCAGAAAGATCATATTGTCTGGCAAGCTCAAGCAACTCGTCCTTTTGCATAGAATCTAACCCTACCTGTGTAGGACTTGAAACAAAGTTCTCAGCCTTGGATGACATTGTGAATGCTTGCTGGTTTCACTCAAGATTTCTCAAATAGGTGAAAGAAAAATCTTTACCGGGACAACGAAAATTCCGAAACAAAGTCAATTTAAATTGTAAATTAAAGAAATTCACATCTTTAACAAGCCCACAATTTCTGTTACGACTCTAGGTCTTAAAATAATGTAACAGAAAGAAGGTGAAACCAACAATGTATATGAAATCAACAAACATTGTATTTCTCTGTAGTTAAAATGAAAATTCGAAAGACACTTACAATTTGTGAATTAAATTGCAAATATTCTTAAATGTCCTAAACATAAGTCAGAAATTATCAAATGTTCAGAATGAATGAATGTTCCAAATGAATGAATGTTCTGAATGAATAATTATTCTTGAATGTCCTGATATATCACAACGATACAATCCAGAATATCTTTGAGAATGTCAACACATATTTAAAAGTCATATATATAAATCCAAAGGTTAATGAGCACTTTATGGTAACTCCAATGAATATTCAAATAAATAATTCCTTTCAAATTATGTCTACAGCAAAACTACTTTTAAAACAGGAAGGAATAAATCAAGTCTGTATTTATACACATATTCTAATAACCCAAAACGCAAGTGAACGTGCGTAGTTCTTGGGAAAATAAACCTCAAACTAGTTGTGAATAATTGTCAGCAAGACTGGCCTTGAACTCAAATGCTGTCAACAAAGTGTTTATTAATTGAACACAACTTTAAAGTGCGATTTACTATCATAGACAAGGTTAAACACACATAATAGGTTAATTATACATAACACGTCCCCTTATAAAAAAGAATATGTCCTAAAAATGTGACACAAGCATGGCAAAACTCGCTTTTGCATAAATTAATCGTCAGACTTGCATCATTGAGTTGCTTGTAAAATTTCCGAATGGTTTCCAAGTGATCTTCCCAGGTGTCGTTGTAGATGATGACGTCGTTTATTGTTCTTGTTGTCTTGTACTTGTTGTTGTGGACATTGCATCTCCATTTTGAATTAAGACGTTAGAAAACAACAATTGCCACCATAGTGATAAGATCCAAACCCTCGAGGTTAGAACCGAAAAACTCCTCGTTAGCAGGCATTGAAACTTACATGTCCTGGAATACATAGCCTGATAGTGTAAACGTGGCGGCACGTGGCGGCACGTACTATATTGAGAGCGTATGTATTTTATAATTGTTTTTGCATGTATATACATATATTATGAATGGATTTTACATGTCCAACCACTTATTATGAAAGGTATTTCATCATCGCCAATTATTAGGAAGGTTTTTCTTTGGCCACATGTATTATGGAAAGTTTGCCCCGCAAGATTTCTGTGCGGCCTCCCTTGCGGAGGTGTCACTCCTTGCGATGTGTTGGTTACATCGCTGGGGTGCGAGAGGGGTACCGGGTTCGAACTACAAAGGAGGCTGCAAGCACAAGCAACACTTCATATGAGAAGAGACGTAGCAACTATTTTCTCAAGGCGCGCAGTACCTTATATCCAATTCTTGGTCAAGGAATGCACACCTCTTTCTATATAAGGTTATGAGTTCAGGGCTGGTTACAGGTTAGTTGAACTACGCTCTTTACACGAAGGTTGTTGAGCTGGTCAGGTGAAGGTGTTGAATTACTTAGATGTGAAAGAATTTTTTGCTACCATCAGCATTTTGCCTTTACAATTTCCCACCTGGATATTGTCAGAAAAATCTCGTTCTTACCGTAAAATATCAATGCTGTACACTTTAGTACTATAATGTTTTAGAGAACTCAAGCGCAAAAAATTCTGTTTTATTAGGAATTATAAACATTTGAATTATAAAAAAAACTTACTCTTTATAAAAATTCCTTAAAAATTCATCGATTAAAGAATTATAAAATTTGAATTATAAAAATTTGAGTTATAAAAATTTCTTGAGAATTCTATCATAACACATATTGTGATTTATAGAAAGAACTATTTTGTTTGTTTCTGCAAAGAAATCACCTCAAAAAGATTGAAAATGTTGTAATTTCTTTTTCTTTATATTTATGTATATATTTTCCCATACCATCTTTTGGTACATTATTTAGTTAAACTCGATTCTTTGGAATTGTACACGAAGAAAGCATTATATACCAAAATAAATTTTAAATCCATGAACGACAGATTTGTGAGAGGTTTTAATAAAATTACACTGACGAGACCTAAGATCCAAAAGCTTTGTATTTTGTTACACATTGTTATTTCAATTTCTTTTTAAAGTCTCTTTATCGGAAAACAAAAGTTAAAATATGCCATTTTGCTGATTTAAAATTTCTGTCATTCCGGTCTGGAAGTGCCAATAAAGTCTAAATAAATAGCATCGTCTCTCTATTCGTCCGTCTGTCAGTTTAAATCATGTGGACTATATTCTTGGCTACATTCCTTTCGTCTAGTGTTGATACAATCTCTAATTTCTTTTTGTTCGAAATAACGATGTTATATCCCTCGAGAATCTATGATTCGACGTAACCGACTAGTAACTTCGTGATTAGACTGACGGCTTATTACTCAATAGTGACACAAAACCTTAGTTTTGATTTCAGTTCTTTGAAAATTAAGCCTTGCTCTTTGATCTCTAAAAATAATCTTTATGTTTTATAAAGTCTTATTTGAGCTTTGTGTCACTGACTATACATCTTGTTTTACCACCTGCGGCCACACAGGTTTGAGAACCAAGGATTGTTCTTGTTATGTTGTACATGTTATGAACAATGAAACTCGAGAGTTCAAAAAGGCATAGGAATACAAGACACTGCCACCAAATTGATTGGACCCAGGATCACAGGAACGAACCTAAACCCTCTAACCTCTCGGCAGCTAGCGCTCACACTTTCTTGACTACGAAAGCAAGCGAAGCGTTTGTTTCTGCAAAGAAAGCACGTCAAAAAAAAGTTTGAACTCAGAGATTTTTTTTTTTTTCATTTATATACCAATTTTTTTGACATTTATATACATATTGCTGCATGCTATCGTCTGCTAATTTATCCAGTTCGATATCAATCATTTAAAATTCTACATAAGAAATGCACAAACTACGGATTGACTATCCTAATGCATGCACACAATAATTACAATAAATTTTGATATGAACAGACTAAAAATCCTAAAGCTTTGGTTAGCATTTCCGTTATTAGCTGTGGAAATGTTATTAATTTGTATATCAAATTATCGGCCTTCAAATTAATAATATTTTCAACTACGTTAATAACCATTTTCTGCCAGAGAAAACAAGTTCCAAGATAAATTCCGGCTTGGGTTTCTTTAATGCCGGGCTTAAAGTACCAATAAAGACTAAATAAATTGGGTCGTCTCTCTAAACATATGTATTCATTTGAAATTTAAAATCATGTACGGTGTATTCTTAGCCACATTCCTTTAGTCTCGTGCTTATACATTTTTTTTTATCTCTGTTAGGAAATTTCTATCTTGTTTCCAAAGTTGTACTTATATCCCTCGAGACTCGTGGCTTTGAAGTAACCGATTAGTCACCACTTGCTTGAATTAATATAACGGCTTAGCAACCTTATACAGAATTAAGTCCTGCATTTCCATTTCCATTTCCATTTCCATTTCTGTGAAGTTTAAAACCTCTTGGACAACCGAAATCAAGTATATTTTCAAATATTACGATTTGATATATTTGTCACCCAAATTGTTAAGATAGATTGTGAACAAAACTTACATGCTTCAGTTTGTCTTCTTGGCCATCAGTAAAAAAACCTTGTTGTTTTTCACTCACATGCACTGTGTTTACTAATTTGATAAGTACGTAAAGTTTCATCATAAATAGTAGCTTGTGCACATATTACAAGAAGAAAACGATAAACTTTGGTTGAGACTGTTGTTTTATTTACTTTATCAGCACATTAAATTTCCAAAATATATTTACATTGACAAAGCATTTTGTTTGATTATTTCGATTGCAAAAAAGGACATGTCTGTTCAGCATGATATTTATTTCATGCATTCAAAATTCAAGACAGATTGCGAATAGTATACTGAAAGTATGAAATATATTTTAAAATTTAAATAAATGAAAATGCCATCTGTCAGAGAGCTGTCTAGAATAGAATCAATTAATTTAATAACATTTAATGAAAAAAAAAATAAAGGAAAAACGAAATTGTTTTCCAGTACAAATAGCCCGTCATCAGACAGTGTTATCAATTCCGAAACCGACTACAAAACTATGTGCGATCTTTTCTCTCATGCATAATGAGTCCAATCATTTGACTTTCTTTATTTTCATGAAAAATTAATTTACCTTTTGGAATTTTCTTTGATAACTCTTGTCAACTGATATATTTCAATGAAATAGATTATCTCCAGGTAGTGCAGAGAGTCTGGGGCTTAAGAGTTCGCGTTCGAACTTGTGCTAAATTATTCAAGAATACAGAGCCAATTAAAAGTCCCAAATGCTCATTTTAGCGAACTTGAGATGACCCAATTCAAGAAGGTCACGTTATTTGCATTATACCGTGTAAGAAAAGAGATAACAATGTGACTTCATGGCAGGGGATTGATTGCATCGAATGTTTAACAATGCCAAGATAAACAATATGTGACAAAACAAAAATACATTGATTCATGAGGGTACAATAGCGATATGTAGCCCAGCGACAAGGGCAAATGAATAATGCGTTTATTGATCAAACTTTCTTGAACGGCAATGAAGCATTTAGTCATAAGTAATGAATATCGATGTGTCTTGAGAAAATTATTTCCCAAATGATCGATGAGTATATATATGCTTTCGAAGGGACTGTCGCTGACTATATTACAAACAAACATGGCTCAACGAATTGTGTCAGAACTGTTTTGAACTTAAAAACATGTTCACATTGCTGAACACTTTCGTTTCGTAAATTGTCCTGCTTACAACTTATCTTGCAATTATGTGCATGATCATGAATACGTCAATGACAAGACAAGACTTTGCATCTAATAGTAGAATAATATAATATTGTAATGAATGTTCCATATGTTGTCGTTGTTGTCCGTCTCCATATTTCTGTTCCCATATCTCTGACAGAGATAGATATTAACTTTGTCGTTCCTATTTCATTGAGGATCCGGAATTTTATAACTACTGCTGATCGATTATATTTCAAATCTGACATAAAAATAATTGCAATGCTCTCTTCAAAATATCGATTTCATAATCCTGCATCACGTATTCTTGGTTATATTAACTTTTAATCGGACTGGTATTATATCAGATATTTTTGTAAGGAATTATTCGTTTCTTTTCCAGGACTGTGCTATGATATTTGAAAACTAACAATATTTAAGAACGAATAGTCATTTTTATGCATACAAATAGAACAGCGTTGATATATTGAAACAATATTAAATTTTAAGTTGAAAATGTATTAAATTGTTGAAAAATTGTTGATGCGTCGTAATAAAGAAAGTATTAAAATATTTCTGTTTGATCTTTGAATTGTTGACACAAATCGTTATGGAGCTAGAATAGTGCGAGTTGCAAGAAAGAATCATCCAACACAATTCGACCTTGGTTTTTCAAGTTGCTCGTCAGTCAAAAATATGCATTTACTTCAGATCTCTACAAATATGTTTGATATTTTGAGAAATATATTTATCATCAACTTTTGTCTTAATTAATAGTTTGTGCACTGCTGAAGACTTCTGAATTAGAGATTTTTTTCCAGAATGTGCTCGTGCTAAATAAGGTTTTGTCTTATTATGTTGAGTTCAAATAAGTCAATGCCTTTCACCATATCTTATAATCGATGAATCACTTCAAAAATACAATCGTACATGTACACTATGTGTATGAAATTAGACAATTAGATTTCTTTTTAGAAAATACTATACTGATAATCATCAAATGGCAAGCAAGCCTACATCAACGATGACTTGGATGACGTTTTCTGGCACATCAAAGGATCAATAAATCAAAATGATTCCTGTACAACATTTCCGTCAACAGGCTTTGACACCAATCCCAAAAAGACTCACAAACCTATTGACGGGTCCTCTGTCTTCTCTAGAATTGCTGAATAACCATGAACTTTATCTTAGAATGAGAACAGACGGTCGACTGATATTGCGTCAAGGGAACTTGCAGTTAATGGGGCAGTGTATGTCGCAACAATGGATTCTGTTCAAGATAACACTTCAGTGTGTCATATAAAAAAAGACAAATAATAGTGATCGATATAATCAGTAAGATTGTAAAATTGAATTATTTTTTTTCCTTTAATTAGTTTGACAGTCGCAAAGTAAGGACGACACATTAAAATGATGTATTAAGGCAATTACGAAGAGACATAAATGTAGCTCCGTTTGCTTCTTGGCAGGAAACACATCACGAAACTATACTGAAACAACAAGTTACTCTCTTATATGTAGTCAATATTATACGTTTCAGCTGGATAATACGTCAAACTATAACTCGATTAATTGAATTCAACATCAAGTTCACTTGATGCATACAACAAAGATATTTTAATACAATTATATTGATAAATGCATATCTAAAACCATTAAGGTTTGGTACACATCACCGTCCTACCTGCTGCACCCTGTACGTGCATAGAACCTATAGACTGTGGTTCCATCCATAGAACCCTCATCTGGTTCCACAGACTAAGGTTACATCTACAGAACCATCATTTGGTTCCAAAGACCGTGGCTACACCCATACCCTCATTTTGGTTGCAAAAATGATGGTTATATCCCAAGAGAAAGATTTTAGAATTGTCGTTTCGTGATTTGGTGACTTAGTATTCCTTTCTTGGAATCAAGCCCTGGATTTTTGTTACGAAAGACATGAAATTTAACTTATATTCAACTGCACCTGCAATGAAGTTACTAATTAAATATTACAATTTGATATGAGTGTCTTTAACAGAAATCGCTGAGGAACAACACAGTAAATAATTAAAATGATTCAATTATCTTCCTTTAGTTCAGACACAATTCGAAAGGATGCATGTTGTTTTTACATTTACAGTGTTCGGTACTTTGATAAACTTACAGGCATATTATATTTAAGAATAACGGTAATATATTCAAGATATCTTTTAAGTTTAAGGATCTTTTTAGCATATAGATGAATTTAATACATTTAAGAACAATAAATATTGCCAATTGTACAAAACAAATACGTTATTATCTTTTTATTTATATAGTATTATTCGATAACAAGACCCAAGACCTTAAGGGGCAGCAAGAGCAATAGTCGAGAGTAAATTTATTTCATCGGAGCACCTTTCCAGATACCTCAAATGATTAAAGTAATATAAACTCCAGTACATGGAGAGTGACGTCAGACGATGCCATCATTTCCAGTCCCAAATTATGATCATTTACATTGGAATGACAAAATATGTCTAACTGATGGCACTTAAATAAAACATCATTGCAGCTGATAATTTTCATTTTAAATCAATAGCGCGGAAATCGTAGTAATGTTTGATACACAACAAATTATAGTAAATGAGTGTTTTCTCTTACCGGTAAAAAGAGAAAATGACAGCGATCCATTCCATCGGTAAAAACAAGACAAACAGTAGTAGTAGCAGTAAAGAGTTTAAACGACAACTTATAAAATGGTAAATATAAAAGTATTGCAAAAAAAAATAAAAAAATAAAAAAAATAAAAATAAAAATAAACCCTTCAAATAAACATAAACAGGAAATACTAAGCAACAAAAGATAAAATGTAAAGATCTTTAAATTCTGTAAAAGGAATATAAATAAAAAGATAAAGTGAAAGAGAAAACTGTCTAGTTCTTTCTCTAATTATATTGTCAGTCTGGAAGTTTGGACTGCAGAGAATAATGATTCATATGATCCTATCAAAGATGATTGATGTTTATAGATGTGTGTCCTTGTGCGCAGAAAGTAAATAAAAAAATGTTGAACTTAAAAGTCGTTTGCAATTTCTGATTTTATGTAGACATCTCGTTTGGTTAATGGTGATAGCATTGAAATATTGCGATTAGATACGTGTATTACGAAGGAGCATTAGGGCCAAGTGGATTGATTTATCCTATCGAAAGTGACTCGAAATTTCGACTTAGTAACTTGAAATTTCGACATAGTATCTCGAACTTTGGACTTAGTAACTCGAATTACTATCCCAAATTTTCGACCTAGTATCTCGAAATGTTGAGTTAGTATCTCAAAATTTCGAGTTATTATCTCGAAATGTCGACTTACTATCTCAAAATTTCGAGTTATTATCTCATAATTTCATCGAAGAATTTAATCAAGATACATTAATGTCTTTCGCCAAAGAAGCTGTTAGACCTAATCAAAGCCATAAAGCCTTTAGGTAAGTAATAAGTACTGAAAAACAGTTTAGAAGTACAGGAAATAGTTCATTTTATTATTGGCTCAATTTTAGGGATGTGTAGGCAGCCACACATCGACAAACGATGATGTTATTTCAAACTTTCGCCAAAGCACGTTCTTGGAGATGGTTTGGAATTAACATGCTGGAGAAATGGTTATTGGGTGTCTGGGAATGTTTAGATGTTGAGAGATATCTTTATGAAAAGGAACATTTAAAATTGTATTTCAGATTCTGAGTAGATTAGACAAGTTGGCGCTTTATCGCACCTCGTAATTAGCTTTCTGAGTCATAATAATGTCTTCTCTAGATGTAGAAAAATATGGTAAGATACGTGAACTTACTGGACAAAATAACAAAAACTGTCCCCCCCTCCCCCCACACACACACTTTACCCTCCTGTTAATTCTTTAACTCGAGTTATTATTATTGATGGGTGATATAGATAACACCATATTGCGGAATAATATGCAAGATATACCTAATTACATAAGTCCTTTTGAAATTAAAATTATCTTATCACATTCATAATACAAGTATTATTTTTCTCCAAGTTAACCCAAACATAAATATGCGTGTGCAATGTGTTTCTTGTTTGAATCTTTACTATATATGTGCCATCAAAGTGAATTCCCATTTACAGAGGGGGTGGGTGGGTGGGATGGGAGTCGGGGAAGTAAAATCATATCTCCTAATTTTGGTATACCTCAGAGTGCATTTAATGTAAGGTATTCAGTTATCAATCAATCTGAGTTATATCGGTACGGATATTAACAATTAAAGTTTACCAGGGACTTGCACTTAAATCTGTGTCTAACTTGCAATATATTTCAGCAAAAGTCACGCAAATACCACTAAATGTGGTCTGACGACTGTATGTTGAGTGAATTAGATTTCATCTGTAATGAAAGCTAATGTTTTATAGGTTAATTCTAAGCTATGATTGACACTTTCTCAGTGTGCAAATTTATTAGGGACTGCTGTCACGATCGACTGATTTAATGTTTGACTTGCAGGATTAAACTCTACATAAATATTTATTTATTTATTTGTTACGTCTTTGTTTTTAATTGAATAAATACAGGCTGATGAGAAGCAAACTAGAATAGCCTGTTTTTCTTCTTATGGTTAATTCTAGGTTGGCCTAAGATACCTTTTTTGTGGAAAAGTTCGAAAATGGGAATTTCAGGCTGTTGTAACTGATTATGGACATAACTTTTCTGTCCGGATTCCCCCCTTTTTTTTCGGGCTGTATGCATGGACCACTTTTCAGACACAGATGCACCATGGAACAAAAGGCAATCGGGTGAAAATAGTCTTATTTGCTGTTCAGCTTAATGCTTCCTTGGTCAATAGTGCTTCAGAGCTTAGAGAGGGAAAGAAGACAACTATACACACACACACGCACGCACACAGACACCATTGTGTTAAGAGGGAACAAATTTGATTCAGATGGATGAAAGAAACTTGCCGCGTCCCCCCTCCCCTTAGTCCCCCCCACCCCTTTTTTTGTCAACTCCCTTGACTCTTAGATGCAGAAATTTCGCTTTCTCCATAATCAAGCAAAATATTACATACAATTGGATGCATTCTTTCTTCGAAGAAATAGGTCAATGAATTAGTGGGTCTGAACCGATTATTTCCTCGTAATTACGTGCAGTATATTTTCAGCAATAGGAGGGAAACATTAACACGTGATGCAAGTTACACTGGTGCCTGCAACTAGGAACAATAACGCATGGAATTTAAAAAATGAATCGTACGGGAACTGGTTAAGTGCGGCAAATGGTACAGACTTTCTACTGGAGGCTCTGCATGATCACACCTTCGGATTGCTCAAATGATATTGGTCTTAATCATTCGGTATAGACTTTGCAGACTATCACGGAGAATGCAGTGACATCAGTTGAAGTAAATGTATTTAAAAGGGAATAAAATGTGTTATGCCTGAGTTGGGTTGATAATAACATTTTCAGCGTCTGTAAATATATGTGTAGGTCATTCAATGCTTAACACTGGAAAATTAAGTTAGCTTGCTTCAGTGATTTCGGACCTGCCGCGCAATCTTTCTGATGAGGAAAACAGACGTGATCTCAATAATGGTGTTCTACTTAAAGAAACAAAGAAATCACTCATCATCATCATAATTTTTCTTTGTGATTTTGATAAGAATAATCAATGACCTTCAACCTGTGCAAATGTATGCATTTTTAAATATTTGGCTGTTATTTTCTTGTATGGAACTAAAAATAACACAAGAAAATGCATACCAACCTATAAAGTGTTTTGTGATTTTGGATTGGTTGAATACCAACTTATAAAGTGTTTTGTGATTTTGGATTGGTTGAATCATTTGGAATATACAATTTTTTGGATTGGTTGAATCATTTGGCATGTACAATTTTTAGTTGTTACATAAGTTAAATACTCCAACATTTCACAAGCGATCATCCTTAAAGAATTTTTTTACGTGTGTCTTTATTTTAAAACAATGATCCGTTTGATTTCTTGAAAAACTGCATTTATTTTTTTTATAATGAATTAGATATCAGTTATATTTTATTAGTCACCATCATTATATTTTACTTATATTCCAAGTGGAAGTGTTACAGTATATCTCTACAATCGTCCATACTATTTCCACTGAATTGTTGTAATTAACCAAAAATAACCTGTTTATTCGATCGCAAAACTTGAAAACAAAAGCTTCAGAAATGACGAAAATGATTTGCTAATTACTAGGTGTACTTATTCTTGCTACGACAATTATCCAGCTCTGTAATGCACATCCAGGTTGGAAGTTGATGTGCATCAAAATTTTGCAGATAAGGTATGTCAGAATGTTTGAAAGCTATTCATGTTATGTAACAAATGTTCATATAGCTATCCACTTGAAAACATCACAAAGTGTGCATTTTGTGGACAAAACAAATCTATATTACTCTCTGCGTTAATACTTTCTCTGACATGCTAGAGCTTTATCTCACTGAACGACTTTATAAATCCCATGCTTTGATTTTCACTGAAGCTGTACATTACGATAAATTCAATTTTATGTTCCGTCGCGAGAAAAAGAACTTTTTTGGATATGGCATAAGGAAAACTTGATATCTCACAGCCTGAGTCTATTCCTATTATTTATCAAACTCATTCTTCCTCCGCTTGGTAAAAACACAATCAAACAACAAAACCAAACGAAACAAAATTAAACGCTAGTGTAATATTTCAAAATGCGCAAGGACATTGCAAAGTTATCGCACACATGGCTTGGTTTATTGACTGACATGGCGGAAACTTGTGATTCACGTCATATCAGGAATTCGTAATATAGAAATAGGATATTTGAATCTTGACTTTAAATGTTAGTCTGCACTTGTTTCATCAGTTAAAAAGATGCATTGTGGGATGATAATTTTATAACAAGCTAATATACGCCATTCAGTTGAATAAAAAGAGACATAGATAATGTGTACATTGTATACGGTAATTACATTTTTAATGCCCTGATGACGGCAAATTAATATTTCTTATTTTTCTTTATCCAGATTGTGTGTAGGTATGTACAACTTTTTGCTGAGGAGAGGCGTTTCAGCAAGAGATTGTAAAGCAAATGAGAGATGAGAAAGTTAGTAACTTTTTACTTTTTGTTCTGTTACTGAAGAAAATCGTTAATATTTTTTTCAGATATTTTCTGGAGCTTTGACGACCAATGCAAAATGTTCCTTATAGTCAATGTTCCTTATAGTCAATACAAAAGCATCATCAAAGCCTGCGTTGGAAAATGAAATGTTTATTGAGGTAGATTTGACTTTTGCCCGGAATAAAAAAAAAAAAAAACAGTTTCGGAAAAGTCACTTGCACTAAAAGTACAGTCATTTGATTACAATGCAACTATTTCTAGACAGAGTAACATAACCTATGGTGATGTTATGATATGTTATGTTCAAGTTAGTGCCTAACATAAGTACCATATCCTTAGTACATTTAAACTTATAACTAATGCACTGGATTCATTTCTAAAATGTTTTGTTTACCTTTAATATTTTCTATACCTTTTCTAGAGTTTTAACATTTTTGCTTTTTATCCTGTATCTTGTAAGGATATATGTTTATATTCATCTGGAAGTCTTTGTCTTACTAAAAGTTTTTTGCAATATTTATACACCCACCATAAGGTGGAATGTAATATGTTAAGATGTTGTCGGTCCCTCTGTCTCTCAGTTACCAATTTCGTTTCTGCACAATAACTTTAGTTGTCCACCACCGACAGTTACCAAACTTTGTGGATGGCTTGCACTTGGGGTATGGAAGAAAGCATCATTTTTGGGTCAAAATGATAAAGGTCAAGATCACTTACTGAAACAAGAAAAATGGTTTCCGCACAATAACAATAGTTCTACATCACACATCTGGCCAAAACGTTTGGATGGTTTTTACTTAGGGTAAGGAAGAAACCTATTGATTTGGGGGTAAAAGATCATGGTCATTCTGACTGAAGGAAGAAAAATGTTTTATGTGCAAACATTTGAGTTACCTACAACGAGGTGTATTAGACATGGGGTAGATGTATCATATGCCGTTTACGGTAGTCTTCTTGGTTTCATAATTTTAGATCTATACTTTTAATCGGCACTATATAGCCATGATTGTACACACGTGCTATTAAACTCCATCCTACCTACCCACCTGCCTACATACATATCATGAAATATGTAGAAAAATAGGGGAAATATATAAGAAACGTAATCCACTTAGTGATGCCAAAAAGAGAAGCTCTTTACAATCATTCCACGGGTCTTAACTAATAACGGCTACTATTAGTGGTATCTGATTAAATAATTAAGTTACCAAAATGCCGATCTAGCCATCCCCCTCCCCCCCCACACACACACACAACCATCACTACCCACCGGCAAATATCATTTAACATACAATTGACACATACACATAGGTTTTACTCAATACTAAACTGCTCCAAAATCATTACAATGTCGAAAACCCTACGTTTCATTATAGTCTGTTTAGGAATAGTATAAATAGCATAAGTTGTTGTTTTCTTGTGTAGCGGTAGAAACAAACGTAATTGTTTCAAATTTTGCTGCAAAGAAGGCAAATAATTCTCTTATTTGAGGAAACAACTAGGGATGTAAACACGATAGATGATTTTTCAATAGAGTTTCAATATTTTTGTTCTTATTTGCTAACTTGAATCTACTACTACTACTTTACATATGAATAATCAGTGAGGAGTTCAGTCTATCATTAGTTTGCCTCCGACTCTGTCTCACATGCAAATGTCTTACCCCATTTCCTCCAACTCCGTCTCACATGCAAATGTAATACCCCATTGCCTAATACCGACTCTGTCTCACATGCAAATGTCATACCATTGCCTCCGACTCTGTCTCACATGCATATATCATATCCCATTGCCTCCGACTCTGTCTCACATGCAAATGTCATAACCCATTGCCTCCGACTCTGTGTCACATGCAAATGTCATACCCCATTGCCTCCGACTCTGTCTCGCATGCAAATGTCATACTTCATTTGCCTAATACCATGTAATAGAATTGATGCATATATTATAGTTACACTTAAAAGGTTGACATATGTCTCTTACTGTTTAACAAATGAACACATAGATAGTCAGTCATACAACGGGTATGATCACATAGAGGTAGTAGTACATGTACATAGTATTTTCAAAAGTATCACTTTTACATTTTTTTAGCTTATCCATTAAGTTACACGATTAGGTTGTACATGTACTCTCCATTTTCTTTTACACAAACAATTGTTACCTACATATAGAGAAACCAAAATTATTCTGTGTCAAATGTTGACCCACTTTCTTTTTATATCAGTATTTTAAAAATGTGCTATTATCAGTGATTGACAATATAGCTTTAGTATTAATAATGTAAAAATTGAACAGATTTATTTGTTTATCTTCAGGTTTTCATGTCTGTATTTAATGATGTTCCTGTTCTTCTACATCATAAGACGTAGTTACATCATATTTTTGGGAATTTGATAGGATGTTGTTATAGATTTTTACCAACATTTGTACATTTTTTACCTGAGAAAGATAGCAGAAAAGGTGTGTGTGTTTGTGTGTGTGTGTTTGTGTTTGTGTGTGTTTAATATACTACTTTGTTGCACACCAACTTGTTTTTCTCTTTCTCCAGCAGTCTACCTCAGGACTTGGGCTTTTTTTTCAGATTGAAGAAGAACGTGTTAAATTGATGACAGAGGATGAACTGACATAATTTATCCCAAAGTACGGGGACCGATTGGCACTTAGATCGTTCGTAGCCAGCAAAATGAAGCGAAAAGAACCTGAAAAAATTAGCCTTCTGGAAAAGCTAAGACACAAGCTGCAGAGGAAAAATGTGAGGAACCTGAGCCAAGTTTTTCGTTTGAAAAGCCCTATTCTACCTGGTCCCGAAACATCTGCAAAGAACGCCATGAGAAATAATCGTTCACACAGAAGCAGATGTATGTCCATGTTAGGGCGAAAAAAGGAGGTGGAACAAGAAAGGTTAAAGTTCCTAAAGAAAGCAAGAAAGAGAACTTGCTGAACATTTTTCATTTTGCACAGAAAGTGACTATGTGTATGACGTAATAGATTACAAGCAAATAAGCCTGGGAGATGATGTGACCGTCATGAAAGTGATCGAAAGTTCAAAACTGCAAAACATACGATTCTATCTGACAATATGAACGATAGCTGCAGATTACGACATTAATGTCCTTCAGGAATCAGAACCTTCAGTATCCAAAGAAGATGATAACTCTCTACCAGATATTTCTTTTCATAATGGAAATGTAAACAACACCAACAGCAATGCCACTGCACCATCACAAAACAGTCTTGCAGAAAAATGTTAATTCTCACAGATAGCCTTGTTGCATATTCATCCATGGAAATAGATACATCCACCACCCAAGCCAATAACGTTGTCAATGAAACGAACTGTGGTACCATTGTATTGGTGGACAATTTTGAAGAACAACATTTCATTGACCATAGTGTCATCACTGAAGAAAACAGTGCCACCGTCATCTACGAGAATAGTCTTGAAGAAATACAGGTCATTGATGGTAACAACGAAGAAACTTCATCTGCAACTGCAGAGACAATGCCACGAGAAATCATTGTGAAATTACATAGGGGACATGTATTTAAAGAATTACAGGATTTTTTCAGGATGGGATTCACTTGTTCCAGGAATAATCTGAAGGTGGAGTTACTCCTTCCAAATGGAGACAAAAGAGGTGGCGGAAGGCAACAGAGGTGTCCTCTGTGACACTCTCGCAGAATTCTGGGACACATTCTATGAACAGTGTACACTAGGAAATACAGTTAAGGCCCTAATCCTCCGCCATGACTTTACGCTCTTAGATTGGGCAGTGATAGCGAAGATGTTTGCATATGGCTGGACTGGACAAAGATACTTTCCAATTCTCTTGTCAAAATCCTTCATGGCATATTGCATTTACTGAATGGACACTTTTGGATCAAACCAAGACAAACTAATTTCTGAATACTTAGAATACATTCCAAATGCTGAGAAGGAAGTCTTGCGAGAAGCGATGAGAGGTCAGTTTGATAAGGATGATGTTGTAGACTTTTTAAGCGAGCAATAGTATAGAGTAGTACTCTTCTGACAGTATCTTCAAAGTTATTGGAGAAATTGCACATGAAGAATTGATTTAGCAGCCAAGCTTTGTTAAAAAATGTTGGTATACAAGCTAGCAGAATTGTCATTTTCAGCTTGACAATGATTTGCAGAATCTCTACGATACACTTAACCCTTCGTCAATGAAATACTGAATGTATTGGATTTTCCTGAAAAATATGACACCTACTGAAGAAAATGTTGCAAAATATCTGAAAAGGTATATCAGGAAATTGAATGCCTGCAAACTAGAGAACTTTCGTAGATTTACACTGAATCAAACACGGTGCTGATGGATGGAAAAGGTCATTTGTACTCAATTTTTGTGTGATTTACCATACTGTCAGGATTTGCACGAAGACCAGTTGCGCACACATGCGGCAGAATTTTGGAACTTCCAAAGGAATACGATTACTATATGGAGTTCAGAGCTGAACTGAATGAACTGCTCAAGAGTGACGTATGGGTTATGGACCTTGTTTAAGTAATTTTCTTTCTTTAATGCCATACAACTGTTTTTCGCATCTTCTTTTGTTGTTGGCTGCGTAACATTTTGTATATGTTACTTCGAAGTACAAATCACATTGTCTTTCCTCAATTAGAGGTTATTTTCCTTATGTACACATAACATTTTAAAGTTGTTTTCACCTGCAATGTGAAATATATCTAGCTTGGAAAAGTAGCATTACGCGTGTTTCAATGTTTTGGGGAAGGTTGTGGATCCTAAAGTTACAAAAGTTGACTTGGTGCCTACCAACCTTTCTTTGACTGTGTTTGCAGTATTTTCGTTTGTTTATATCATGTATTAGTACTTTCACCTTGGCATAATTCACCATGAAGTGTGTTATGAATTTGTTATTGGGGCATAATTTAGCATATGCAAATTGGATAAAAGAAGCTCATCGTTGAGGCTAAACAAATAGCTTTTCTCTTCTGTTTAAAAAGCTTGTCATTCCCTCCCCAACAAAAGTTGCGAGAAGATATGGCATTTCCTCTGTTTGTTTCTTCCTTCATTCCTATAAATTTGTTCATGTACTCCTTTGTCATATGTTCGTTATAACCTCAGTCTCACACTTTACAATGCTTTGAGGATGCATCTCAAAGACATTAATACAGTATACAAAAAGTGGGTGACAATGACTTAATTCTGACGGTTGATTGACTTTTTATTTGCCGTTATTCATTTGTTGCCCCTCTATATTCGTCGACCCTATTATATTTATACTGCGCAAACTAGGTGTGGATGCATCAGTAGGTTTCTCTGGCTTAATTGTTGTGCACGAGTGACGCGTGAATTATCCGGTATATGTAATAATGCAAATTTAATCATCCTAACCAGTCTTTATATTGTAAAATGCACGAATGCGCTCCTGATGGCGAGGGGAATTTGTTTTATGTGTAAATATCTTATTTATATTCTTTATGCTAAATTGTTATCCTTTCAAGACGAGAAGTTCTGCAATCTTATTATGTTCCTTTTTCCACTGGATAATAAACAAGATAATGTACTTACGAACGATACTTAAAGCGATTATTTGTCCTCCACAATTTTCTCTAGTTGCTGTTGAGCTTCATCAGCTGACTAAAGTTTTGCACTGAAAATGTTACATTTGTTGTTATGAACAAGACTTAATGAACCTATCATCCCTGAAACATAATCTGAGAAAGTTTATAGCAGATATCTTCGGGAGTTTTGTATCCTTTTCACAACAAAACTGCTTTATTTTCTTGCTCATGTACATATTCCTGACATCGTTTCGTATTCTATAGTAAAATTAATTGAAAAAGCTACCATGTTTACACTGACAGGCTACTCCAACAACTCCATCTTTTTATACGCCCGTTACAGGGCAGAGTGTATTATGTTATGGTGTCCGTCAGTCCGTCTGTCTGCTACCAATTTCGTTTCCGCACAAAACCTTAAGTTGTCCACTATCTATAGTTACCAAACTTTGGAAATTGCTTGCACTTAGGGTAAAGAAAAAGCCTATTAATTTTGGGGTCAAAAGGTCAAAGGCCAAGGTCGCTATGACTGAAAGAAAACAAATGGCTTCTGCACTATAGCATTAGTTTTTACATCACAGACCTAGTCCAATATCTAAGATTTAGCTTGTTTAATATGATCAGTGACTACGTACAACTCGGAAAGAGCGGACATTACTATAGGGCGTCGACGGGGTAAAGCTGTCTTCCTCGATTTACTAATCCGATGACAATTCCACGTTTTTATGCAAGAGTCTATTTCAGCCTGAAATAAAGAATTAAATGCAAAATAAAGTAAGAAAGTAATGAAAGCAGGAAAGGATGGAGGGAGGAAGGAAGGCAGCCAAAAATATGTATCAAGACATACACAAACACAAAAGCTAAGGGGGGTGAGGTGTAGAGATAGGTGGGCCAATTAAATGCCAATAGTTGACAGAAATGGTATATTTAGGTCCCACATCACGATTATGTATTATTTATATCACCTTAATAATATGCTGCTACCTTCAGGACCTACGATCCTGGTGATGTTGGTAATGATGATCAAGATGGTTATGTTTAACGACACATAATAAATAACGGATCCATTTTGTGTCGAAAATGGTACTTTATATCATATGACATGATCATATTATCTTTAAGGGTACACTCTAAAGAGTCCAAGTTTCGTTTCGTCAGTTCGAACGCCTTTACAGTTATGTAGAGGAAACGAAAGTGTGAAGGACAAAAAAGTGGAAACATCAATTCCATGTTCCCCATTTTTAGCGCAAAAAACGCTGGAAAATTAGGATTGTAACTACTGTGCTGATTTGAGCAATACAAAATGCATTGAACAGGTTATTTTGGTTTCAGTAAAATGTGAAGGTTCTCATAACCCTAACTGAATCTACAGAATTGAATTGTTTTGCAATATGGTCAATCTTGTGATCACTCACAACAGTATTCCGTCTCATTACAACCAGTAAGAAGGAAACCCCTGTGCAAAGTCTTTTAAGAATCAAAATGTAGATTCTTTTGAAATTATTTCAGCCAAAATGATAATGCTCAACCTATATTAATTTTAAATTGCAGTTTACATTTCAAACAGACTATATAAATCCCTTATTAATAAACAAGCAAACAAAATTGGATACATGCCGCCAAGTCACCCCTTTGTCCGCTCACACATGCAGACGCATATATGTAAACAAAATAGTACACAAGCTATGCAATTTAGTGAAACAAAGCCAACATATGCCAGTGTTAGAACTAATATATGCCCCAATGCTACAACTAAAATATGTTCCAATGCTGCAACTAATCTATGTTTCAATTCTACAAGTAACATATGTCCCAATGCTACAACTTAAATATGTCCCAATGCTGCAACTAAAACATGTCCCAAGGCTACAACTAATATATGTTCGAATGCTACAACTAAAATATGTCCCAAGGCTACAACTAATATATTTTCGAATGCTACAACTAAAATATGTTTCAATGCTACAACTAAAATATGTCCAAATGTTACAACTAATATATGTCCCAATGCTACAACTAAAATATGTCCCAATGCTACAACTAAAATATGTCCCAATGCTACAACTAAAATATGTTCCAATGCTACAACTAATCTATGTCCCAATGCTACAACTAATATATGTCCCAATGCTACAACTAAAACATGTCCCAATGCTGCAACTAAAACATGTCCCAAGGCTACAACTAATATATGTTCGAATGCTACAACTAAAATATGTCCCAATGCTACAACTAAAATATGTCCCAATGCTACAACTAAAATATGTTCCAATTCTACAACTAAATTATGTCCCAATGCTACAACTAATATATATATATATATATATATATATATATATATATATATATATATATATATATATATATATATATATATATATATACGAACGCTAAAACTAAAATATGTCCCAATGCTACAACTAAAATATATCCCAATGCTACAACAAAAATGTGTCCCAATGCTACAACTAATATATGTTCCAATGAGTAATAAGGTCATTCTTATCGCTTATACAATCACATACATATAATCAATAGCAACAGAACACAAATTTGTTCTTGTTGTCATGATGATGATAATTACGATGATGTTGGTGATGATGATGATTATTATTATTATTATTATTATTATTATTATTATTAGATCGCTTAACGCTTAAAGAAGATAACCAGATTTGGCATTTATGAAACCCATGTGAGAACCTTGTATAAGGGGGTTTAGGGGTATGTAACAAGCATTAACAGCGTGGGTATTTGCGATGGCAGTCCATCGAAGTTGCAATAATTGTTGTTATTGTTGTTGTTTGTTGTTGTTATTATTATTATTATTATTATTATTATTATTATTATTATTATTATTATTATTATTATTGTTGTTGTTGTTGTTGTTGTTGTTGTTGTTGTTGTTGTTGTTGATTAGGGAGAAAATGTTGCTGTGTGTAAACGTTCCCAAAGTACGAGGAAAGAGTATAAACTTGAGCTTGAGTACGACGGGTCACATTATTTTCCAAGTGTTCAGGTAAATGTTTTGTACATATCAAATAGTGTATTATTATAATTTATTTGATGGCCAATTACTATTTATATGAATTATACAAAGTAATGTTTTGTACAGATCAAATAGTGTATTACTATAATTTATTTGATGGCCAGTTACTAGGTATATGAATTATACAAAGTAATGTTTCAACAATTTAAGAACTGGACTCGAGCAGAACGTTTAAATTCAATGTTATAGCACAGTTGTCCTCGCAAGAGCGTATGATTTTAAACCAGCCGGGACCATTCCAATCATATAATGAGGAAAGGAAGAATGGAATAAAAAGAAGAAAAGGATAAGTAGTAGTACTAGCAGAAGAAGAAGAAAACGACAACGAAATGATATTATTATGGCGATGATTAGGCTGATTTATACGAAATGTTCAGGCAAAAATATAAAAGGAATACCCCCAAAAATGACGAAGCAAAATGAGACAAAATTCAATGACACCCCAAAAATGACGAAGCAAAATGAGACGAAATTTAATGACACCCCCACCTCCCGACTTAAGTACAGTGCATATGAATCGGAGCAAATCAGAGGAAATCAAGGTCCCCCTACTTTTATGATACCTACTACAGCAGAAGCATATGTCTAATTACTTATTCAATAAACTGACTGAATGAATGATAGATTCACTGTTTGATTGATTAATTGATTGACTGGTTGATTGATCAAACTACTTAACTGAATGAGATCCATAAAAACAAAAATTTATGTCCAGGTAATCGTTGCAGAAGTAATCGTCATGGTAGAGCTGCTTAAACAAATCAATCCAAAAGCCTATAACCTCTTTTCGTAGCATACCTTACCAACATTCTATTCTTTGGTTACTTGTGCTACTTCCGTAAATAAAGCTTTGTCTTCCAGCATATCTGTCCACATGTTCACTTTGCAAGAAAATGAGCATTTGTTGGACCTGAACATTTAAAGTTCCGGAATCTGATCGGATTCTCTCTGGACATCCGTTTTTTAATTTTTATTGCTCCAATGAAATATCCTGCGACTACTCTGGGATTATTGTTTGTATTCAATGCTTCTATCCATATCACTTGTCTAAAAATTCCAAAACGTTTTCATTTATCGTACCCATCAATATGCCAAATTGCGTTCGGTCCAGGACAGAGATACTGACGTCGGCGAAGCCGTTTACTCAGTCTTGCTTAGACACCTTTGGGGTCCACTATTCCATGGAGCAATCGCACTCTTCTCTGAGAAACAAGTAGCCCATTGTGGATACATTTAGAATGCATCCATCGGTATCCGTGTAATCGCCCCGAGCCTTCAATTTCTTTCAACATAAACATGGTGACATCTAAAATGTCAGATAAGTTTTTCTTCCTGTGCAAACCATACGTTTTGGCTATCCTTTGTAAAGTTCGTATGCTAAGTACAAGTCTGTGTTGAGTTGTAAAACAATATAATATTTCTTGATTTGTAGGACCTAATCGGAAATAAATCTTGCAAACGTTTTTCACGCGAGTCCTCCATTACTTGTTAAAATTTGTGTATCTGCGCAAAGTACCAAGAATCATTATCTGAAATTGTTGACCATTTATCTCGAAATTTCGAGATTCTAAGTCGAAATTTCGAGTAATAGTCGAAATTGAGATACTAAATTGAGTTTTCGAGTTACTAAGTCGAAATTTCGGGATAGTAACTCACTATTTCGAGATACTAAGTCGACATTTCGAGTTACCTAGCCGAAATTGCGAGATACTAAATCGAAATTTTGAGTTACTAAGTTACTTTCCACAGAATAAATCAATCCACTTAGCCCTAATGCTCCATCGTAGTGTATGGTTGGCAGCATTTGTTTTTGAACTAGATTAGTCCGTGTTGTAAGCATGAAACAAAAAGTGCAATTGAAAGAAGAATGTGATTTGTACATAAAGCTATCGTCTTTTAGAAAACATGTGCTATATACCTTGACAATCGTGTAAAGAATCATGTCATTGTTATAACTACTTGTTTTTATATTTTAGGTAAATTAAAGGGAATCATTGAAGCTCCAGATTATGTTCGTCCTGAATTGTTTTGTTTAATATTTTGAGTGTGTGCAAAGGAAGTTTTTGCTTCTTTCACATACTATTTCTTAATAACTCAAGAAAGAAAAATTGCAAATAGTACACTGAAACAAGCTTAATCTGTATAAGGACTTCCGATAACAATATCTCATAACCCGACTGTATTTTTATAGGGACCTCTGATAACAATATTTCATAACCCGACTATATTTGTATAGGGACTTCTGATAACAATATTTCATAACCCGACTATATTTGTATAGGGACTTCTGATAACAATATTTCATAATCCGACCATATTTGTATAGGGACTTCTGATAACAATATTTCATAACCCTACTATATTTGTATAGGGACGGACTTCTGGTAAAAATATCTCATAACCCAACTATATTTGTATAGGGACTTCTGATAACAATATCTCATATCAAGAATGTTGAAGAGTAAAGAATCGGCTTTTTTCATAAAATTTCCTTGTTGATCAAAGAATAGGAGAATGTTGGATCCCGTAAAAATAGTAATTCATCAAACGTTAACATTGATTCAGGAACAAATGCAGATTTAGGAATTGCAGATCTATATACGATCTTCTCTCATCCATATTTCCGAAAAAGTAATAAAAATAAATAAATACTTTGAACGGGCAGAAGGTTTCTTAATGATGCTACTTAGGAATAACTCACAAATATTGGATAACAGTCGGAGAATCCATATTTGTGTATGATATCCACGCAATTACAGTAAATAGGAATGTTTCTCCAAACATTACAAAAAAGAAATTATAGCAACCCGTAAAAACAAAGGAAAGATGAGTAAACGAAATTATTTATTAATTTCTTGAATATTTTTGCTTAATCAAAATATGGACAACATAACCTACAAAATATACAAATATTGCAATATTGACACAATTCAAATTGATAGAATGTTATCACCAGGAGCTGAGTCATTCTGCAACTTGTTTGTTTGGGTCATCGTTTTTAGATGCATGAGAGTCAGGTTCTAACCTCAGCCGCCATTTGCCATGAAGTAGAGGTAACACCATGAACCATCATCTGTAACGGGGTAATGAAATAAACGACATTTACCTGTTATCAAAAAAAGTTTAGTCAACCCGAATGCTTATACCTTTTGCAGGTAACCCCCACTTTTTCTGATAAATGTGCAGAACGCCTTTACTCTCGTGCACATTGTACTAAGAACATACTAACATATTTTCCATGCAACCAATACTTAATTGTACGAACAAAATGCTGCATATAAATGGACTTTATATTTACACGTGCTATGGCTTCATAGAAGATTGGAGGCAAGTAAGACGTTGCAACAGTTGAAAAGGAAGATTTGAAACAAAAATGGTGGTTTTCAAATATTATAATTTGCATGTGAAACAATAAAATCTGAGAAATGAATATAATAATTAATTTTAGTTTTTTTCGCATGGATATAATTCTGAAAGCTATTTATACTTTAAATAGTAAGTGTTTGTCACAATTTTTATAATAAGTGTTTTTTATAATAAGTATTTGTCACAATTTTTATTGTAAGTGTTTATCACAATTTTATAGTAAGTGTTTATCACAATTTGTATTGTAAGCGTTTGTCAAAATTTTTATAGTAAGTGTTTGTCACAATTTTTATAGCAAGTGTTTGTTAAGTGTTTGTCACAATTTTTATAGTAAATGTTTGTCACAATTTTTGTAGTAAGTGTTTGTCACAATTTTTATAGTAAGTGTTTGTCACAATTTTTGTAGTAAGTGTTTGTCACAATTGTTATAGTAAGTGTTTGTCACAATTTTGATAGTAAGTGTTGGTCAAGTGTTTGTCACAATTTTTATAGTAAGTGTTTGTCACAATTTTTATAGTAAGTGTTTTTCAAGTGTTTGTCACAATTTTTATAGTAAGTTTTTGTAATAATTTTTATAGGAAGTGTTTGTCACAATTTTTATAGTAAGCGTTTGTCACAATTTTTTAAGTAATTGTTTGTCACAATTTGTATAGTAAGTGTTTGTCACAATTTTTATAGTAATTATCTCAGTTTTTGCTGCACAAATTATCAACTTTCCATTAAAGCAGCAATGATGAAAGTATTTAATTTCTAAATAACTTATACGTATTTATCAGCAAGATATTATTGATTTAGAATGAAATGTTTTCTAAGGGATAATACGTCAGACAATATAAATATATTACGAAAATGGAGTAAACAGGGTACAATATTATTTAAAAAAACGATGTTTTAAACATGAAATATATATTTCTTTTCAAATAAAAGACGTAAACATTTAGCCAAACGGCAATAGTAAAAAAATCATTGAGTCAGAAAAGTTAAATCGTTCAAAATTTGTAGGAATATTGTGTCAAAGTAATGTGGCCAGAACTTAACATATCATCCAATAACCACTACAGTGATCAGCAGATACAGAGTGACAATAATCATGACAATGCTCATCAGATACAAGATTGGAATGATGATGACAATGATCAGCAGGTACACCATAATGATAGCAATGATCAACATGTACAAAATGGGAATGATGATGACAATGATCAGCAAGTACACCATAATGATAGCAATGATCAACATGTACAAAATGGGAATGGTGATAACAATTATCAGCAGGTACACCATAATGATAGCAATGATCAACATGTACAAAATGGGAATGATGATAACAATGATCAGCAGGTACACCATAATGATAGCAATGATCAACATGTTCAAAATGGGAATGATGATGACAAAGATCAGCAGGTACACCATAATGATAGCAATGATCAACATGTACAAAATGGGAATGATGCTGACATCGATCAGCAGGTACACCATGATGATAACAATGATCAACATGTACAAAATGGGAATGATGCTGACAATGATCAGCAGGTACACCATAATGATAACAATGATCAACATGTACAAAATGGGAATGATGATGACAATGATCAGCAGGTACACCATGATGATAACAATGATCAGCAGGTACACCATAATGATAGCAATGATCAACATGTACAAAATGGGAATGATGATGACATCGATCAGCAGGTACACCATGATGATAACAATGATCAGCAGGTACAAAATGGCAATGATGCTGACTATGATCAGCAGGTACACAGGGACAATAATCATGACAATGATCAGCAGGTATTCTACACGGATAAAGAACATTTAATAAAGATCAACAGATAAATAATGACGATAATCATGACAATCTTCAGCAGATGCATAATGACAATGATCAGGTACACATCGATCATGACAATGAGCAGCAGGTACATAATGCCAATAATCAGGACAAATATCAGCAGGTACCCAATGACAATAAGCATGACAGTTATCAGCTGGTACGCAATGACAATAAGCATGACAGTTATCAGCTGGTACGCAATGACAATAAGCATGACAGTTATCAGCTGTACACAATGACAACAATACGAATAATGACCAGCAGGTACCCAGTGACAATATTCAGGACTATGATCAGCAGGTACACAGTGACTATAGGCATAACAGTGATCAGCAGGTACACAATGACTATAGGTACAGAAAGACTATAGGCATAACAGTGATCAGCAGGTACACAATGACTATGGGCATAACAGTGATCAGCAGGTACACAATGACTATAGGCATAACAGTGATCAGCAGGTACACAATGACTATAGGCATAACAGTGATCAGCAGGTACACAATGACTATAGGCATAACAGTGATCAGCAGGTACACAATGACTATAGGCATAACAGTGATCAGCAGGTACACAGTGACTATAGGCATAACAGTGATCAGCAGGTACACAATGACTATAGGCATAACAGTGATCAGCAGGTACACAATGACTATAGGCATAACAGTGATCAGCAGGTACACAATGACTATAGGCATAACAGTGATCAGCAGGTACACAATGACTATAGGCATAACAGTGATCAGCAGGTACACAGTGACTATAGGCATAACAGTGATCAGCAGGTACACAATGACTATAGGCATAACAGTGATCAGCAGGTACACAATGACTATAGGCATAACAGTGATCAGCAGGTACACAGTGACTATAGGCATAACAGTGATCAGCAGGTACACAAAGACAATAATCAGGACAATGAGCAGTAAATAATTATACTGGATATGACCATGATCAGCAAGTGAACAATGACCATAAATATGACAACGATCAGCAGGTACACAATGACAATAAGCATGACAGTGATCAGCAGATACACACTCACAATTGTCAGGACAATAATAAGCAGGTACACAAAGACAATAATCAGGACAATGATCAGCAGGAATACAATGACAATAAGTACAACAATATCCAGCAAGTACATAATGCAAATAATTAGGACAATGATCAGCAGGTACACAATAACAATAATCAGGACGATAATCAGCAGGTACACAGATAATAATCAGGACGATGATCAGTAGGTACACAAAAACAATAAACAGGACAATGATCAATATATATATATAACAATAATAATAATCAGGACAATGCTCAACAGGTACATAATGACAATTATTAGGAAAATGATCAGCAGGTACACAATGACAATTATCAGGACAAAGATCATTAGGTACACAATGACGACAATCATGACAGTGATCAGCAGGAATACACTGACGATAAGTAAGACAGTGATCAGCAGGTACACAATGACAATAATCAGGGCAATGATCAGCAGGTAAACAATGACGACAATCATGACAGTGATCAGCAGGTATACAATAACGTTAAGCATAACAGTGATCAGCAGGTACACAATGACAATAATTAGGACAATGATCAGCAGGTACACAATGATGATAAGGATGACATTGATCAGCAGGTATGCAATGACGATTAAGCACGCCAATAAGAGCACAGAAATAATAACCATCACAATAAGCTTGGCAATAGTCAGCATGACAATAATCATGACAATGATCATGACAATAATCATGACAATAATCAGCAGCTACATAATTTCATCTCAAAGTCTAAGTCTCAGGCTTTAAAGAAAACCAGATTGTTTTTCTGACTTTATTCCTCCAGCCTCTCGTGTGATTTGGATACAAATACATAGAAGGAGGCAGCTCTTCAAAAAAAGGTAATTTTCCACGCGATGCCTGAAAAACAGAATTTTTCAATACATGTACCTCAATCCAGATGATTAACTGCTTTGAATAATTGGCATTGCTAGGAGAAACCATAACTAATCCAAAAATTGATTATCAGGAATGAATTGAAATCATCAAGCCCACTGATAAGATAAAAATGACAGACAGTGACTCTTTTGAACTTTTATTGATCCAGTCCTCGAGACCAATATTACAATGGAAAAGGAAATCAATACGCCATAATCTATACGGGAATTTTATTAATTAAAACCCAGAAAAATATAATTATAAATATACGCAGACTTCGTAGACATATCCAATCGTTGGCCTACTGAAAGTCAAGAATATTGTGTTTATAATTACTCTTCACAGGATTGTAGTTAGATACAATATTTATGCCAAGGTGCGTGTGTTTGTCAACTAGACCGATATTGATTCCTCTGCAAGATAGGAGTGATGTCATTGTTATGTAGAGAGAAAAAATAAAAGAACACAAAGTCTTCTCAGGATTAAGCTTAACCAACCATTCTGATGACCAAAGATGAAGCTGTTGGAGATCCAAATTTAGAGTTTCTTCAGGACTCACGGTACTAAATATATGGAGGAAGGGGAACCAGCCTAGAAATGTAGATACAATAGAGTATTTATGGGTTTGACTGGCCAGGATTGGTTGATAATGAAAGTAGAAGTTTGGTGAAAAGAATCTTTTGAGAGTTTATCCTAGTTGTAACTGAAAAATATAGAGACCATGTTTTAGTGATGGAATTTCAGTCTTTTTACAGGCTTGAGTTTTTTTGAAAAACACATTTCTGTAATTAGCACCTGACTCTTTGGTGCGGAATTGAAAGCACATGTTTCAAACGCATGTAGATCCAGAAAATGCCGCAGCTCATATTGTTTTCTTTACACAGAAGCTGTCATCAAGGATATGTCTATACTGATTAATATAGGTTTGATCATGAGCATTCAGAAATTTAAAGTTATTGAATTTTTAATATCGTGGTATTTGCATAGGTTTACTATGGGAGCTGAATTAGTACCGCGAGTCCTTCGATGTCAATCACAGAGTTGCCTCTATAGTCAAGAGATAAAAAGCCTTGTTACACTAATGAAGTTATCAGCTATGTCATTGATATAGACCAAATGGAACTGCGGCATTAATAGACTTTGTTTCACATATTAACTCAAATACGCTGTTTGCTTCTATTAAGATACTAGTGGTTAGAAAAACATTTTCGTAAATTACCTTCTTAAGCCTAGAATTTATTAATCAATACTTCATGCCAACGCTATCAAATTGCTTGTGAAATATATACTCTTTCACATATGATAACAATTTTGCTTTTTTTTTTGCATATTGAAAATAACCACTGTATAACCAAGGTGTTTTTCCTAAACTATTTACTAGCTGACAACACACACACAGACACACACACACACACTCATTCAAGTGTACCCACAAAATTACCATCATGTATTTGATGATCTACGTGCTATTTGCTGAATTTATAGTAATATTTTTCAGATTAAAAGACATGGCAAGACATACACGATATATCCGTATTATTGATAGTAATTTATTAAAGAACCCATTCGATGCTAAGTGAAACGTGGTTTAAATCGCTCGAATTGCTCACCGATATGTCAAAGCAGAAATATATTTGAAAGCTGTTCCGTGAATTTTGTATGAATGACTGGTGCCAGACTTGAAGTCCATGTAATATTCATAAGTACGTGACTCAAACTGGCTCATATGATATGATTGCCACTGGAAAACCTTGTTAGAATTTAAAACTTTTGATTAAATTTAGCTTCTTTCAAGTTGAAGTGGAAACACCAATAATTAAAATAGTATTCCAATTAGGGTTATTGAAATATATATATATATATATATATATATATATATATATATATATATATATATATATATATATATATATATATATACTTTTTTAAAGGCTCCATTTTGTATATTAGTTTTGGTTTTCATCTACATCTGGAAAACAATAGTTATATACAACGACTGAAGAAACTGTGTTTTAAATCTATTTTTGCAATTATAAGCAATAATTTTTAATGTCTTTTACCTTCCTTACACTAAGTATATGCCCTGCTAAGTAGTCGCTTTTATTAGAAGTTTTCTGGATATTTTAACGTTGTAATACATAAAACTATCCATCGGAATATTCTGTCATTCCATATGAGTAGAAAGTAGCATGTAGTTCGACCAACTCTAGCTTTTCCAGGTTATTAATCTACTATTAGATTGTGTAGCTGATGTTCTTTAGATATATTGTGTTATTTACGCCAAAAAATAGCTCATATATAACTGTTTCTGAAAACACCGGTATTAGCCTATTTGCCAGCAACTATATATTTTATAAGAAATTTTCCATAGCAACGAATGAGGCATAGTAAAGGGGACATTGGTTATTAACCGAGTTACATTTAAATTTGTCAGACAAGAAAATAAAATCGCAAAAATCACTATAAGTGCTGCTTGAAAGGACAGACACACACATATTTGATACAATGCAGAGTTCTTTATGTTGCAAACACCACATATATACCACTTAAAAGCAAAATCGTATGTTGCAATAATTGTAATGCATAATTGCTTACAGAAATGTAGATGCTTCATCGGCAAAAAGAGAAAGAGTATTTGTATTTTAGCTACCAAGAAAACTGAATCAGCAACGCAACGTCACAGTCCCACTTACGTCACCGCTATTGTGTGACGACACAAAGAAGTAAATATTAACGGAATTCATTCAACCACTGATAATTTGCGATGGGCGAAATCTTTACATTTATTTGCGTGAAGATGAAAATTTGAATTTTCATGTTATAACATATTATTTTGGTTTATTTTGGTTTATATATCAATGACGGTGTACAAAAAATAAACTTGTTATGTTTTCCTTTGGTTCAATGTATACAATAACTAGGACTTTTAATTTATGATGAAAAATACTCGCGTGTGCTCATTATTCTGGAGGGCCGACTGGCAATCTTGTCAGACACTGCCGAAACAATTGACCAGATGCAAAACGAAAGATAACTCCGCCCACTAATTACCTGCTTCCGCTCATTTGAAACTTACGATAAACTACTTTACTCGACAAACATTGAGACACTATCTGAATTCGACGCTCTACCTTACAAAACAACCCTTCGATACCGCCAGAAAGCAATAATTTTAGTAAAGGTGGATATGGAGATAATAAGGTCGACATACCTGCCAGACTACTTCACAGTCTGGGCAAGTCCTTGCAACCAAATAGAGTACACGTGACTGTGCAAATATCGAGCAGACAAATCACAGAAGCTTTTGTATATGTGTCGATCTTTATTTCTAAAATGTATTGAAACCTTTTTGTATATGTGTCGATCTTTAATTCTAAAACGTATTGAAACCTTTTTTACATCTAAAAAAAGATCCCTCTCTCTCTCTCTCTCTCTCTCTCTCTCTCTCTCTCTCTCTCTCTCTCTCTCTCTCTCTGAAAGGTTTCAGTGGCATTATTAAAAATTGTATGCGCTTGTTTATATGCATTTAGATTTACTATGCAATATTGATTTTGTCGTTACTCTTTTGGGAACCATGATAAGTGATTTGCTAGTTCTTATTAGTAATGATCAAATTATGTCTTTTTCATCCTTAGTGTACATAACTGTTGCTTCCAACACAGAGGTATATAAAGAACGTTTCTATGTGCACCACTCCGATATTTAATTTTTTCGTTTCTCCTTTATTTTTTCTTCCTAAAATGTATGCTCTGATCGTAATTATGTCAGCTTGTGTACTTTTATCTACTAGCTCTGTTAACATCCTTAAGGTTTAGAATAATGTAGTGACTATTTATAATTATCTAAATAAATAGATTGTTTCTTTTATTTCCATACTGAATCTGCAGCGTACGTTCAATTATTTTAACAATAGTATTTTGTGCTTTATAATCTTTCTTATGTTTTGAGTGGACTATTCGTACACATAAACAGATGGTAACTTCCCCACCCCATATTTACACTAAGTTTTTGATTGTTCACTCTTGATGTATTTGTACGTATGATTCTACTCTTCGTAACACGGAGGAAGTGAAGATAACAATCAATTGATCAATCTCTCTCACGATCGTTTAAATTTATTGTCTTGTGTATCTCAGTTTGCATTACATTTCGAATTTATATATTTCTCTATGAATCTATTAATTACTTTATTTCTCTATTTTGAAAAAAGAACCGACCATTTCATTTTCGGAAAGGGGGGAGGGGACAGTGCTGGGGTTTTCTTTCATACCAGAATATTTTTTTTCTTTGACTTCAGATAAAAAGACATGTTCAACTAATGTAATGGATATAAGAAGTTCTTTTATACACAAAAAAGATCAGAACTATTTATTTCAGGCTATTTGTTTGGCGGCTGGAAATTTTTTTACATACAAAATTCCATTTCCCCTTTTCCAAAAATTAAATGGTCGGTCCCTAAGATATACCAAACAATTGAATGTTCACTTATTCACGTTTAAAGCTATGAGTGATGTGCTCGGCACTAAACATTTATATATGATTATTTGTCAGTTTGTTATTAGATTACAAACAAGCAAGTGAGTAAATATAGTCCTAAATGATTTTGTCCATACGAGTAAATATAGTCCTAATTTGATTGTGTCCAAAGCAGTAAATATATAGTCCTAATTTGATTGTGTCAAAATGAGTAAATAAAGTCCTAATTGATTATGTCCAAATGAGTAAATAAAGTCATAATTGATTATGTCCAAATGAGTAAATATAGAGTCCTAATTTGAATGTGTCCAAATGAGTAAATATATAGTCATAATTTAATTGTGTCCAAATGAGTAAATATAGCCCTAATTGATTATGTCCAAATGAGTAAATAAAGTGATAATTGATTATGTCCAAATGAGTAAATAAAGTCCTAATTGATTCTGTCCAAATGAGTAAATATATAGTCCTAATTTGATTGTGTCCAAATGAGTAAATAAAGGCCTAATTGATTGTGTCCAAATGAGTAAATAAAATCCTAATTTGATTATGTCTAAATGAGTAAATAAAGTCACAATTGATTATGTCCAAATGAGTAAATATATAGTCCTAATTTGATTATGACAAAATGAGTAAATATATACTCCTAATTTGGTAATGCCCCAATGAGTAAATAAATTCCTAATTTGATTGTGTCCAAATGAGTAAATAAAGTCCTAATTTGATTATGTCTAAATGAGTAAATAAAGTCCTAATTTGATTATGTCTAAATGAGTCAATAAGTCCTAATTGATTATGTCCAAATGAGTAAATATAATCCTAATTTGATTGTGTCCAAATGAGTAAATATAGTTCTAATTTATTATATCAAAATGAGCAAATAAAGTCCTAATTGATTATGTCCAAATTAGTAAATATATATTCATAATTTGATTATGTACAAATGAGTAAATATATAGTCCTAATTGATTGTATCCAAATGAGTAAATATAATCCTAATTTGATTGTGTCCAAATGAGTAAATATATAGTCCTAATTGATTGTGTCCAAATGAGTAAATATATAGTCCTAATTGATGAGTAAATATAGTCCTAGTTGATTATGTCCAAATGAGTAAATATAGTCCTAATTTGATTGTGTCCAAATGAGTAAATATATAGTCCTAATTTGATTATGTCCAAATGAGTAAATATATAGTTCTAATTTGATTATGTCCAAATGAGTAAATATAATCCTAATTGATTATGTCCAAATGAGTAAATATAGTCCCTAATTAATTTTATCCAAATGTATGTTTATAGACTCATTTAAGTATATTTCTTTCTTATGTCTTGAATGGACTATTCGTACATACAAAAAGATAGTAACTTCCATTGACTATTTAACGTTCAAATAACCAAAGGAATTGCTGCATGCTTTGATCCACATCTGTCATTTCTGCAAAACTTCCACGAGGTATGGGGAACGGAATAAATTTCACATAACCAAGTCGGTCTGGATATCTGATTTCTGATTTACAAAAGATACATTCACACCTTCCTCCGCTGGCACAAGTTAAATGTTGTTCATCATTCGAATCAGACAAATACATTCATGATTGTTAGCGTAGTATTTCTAAACGATTGTTACAAAAAAATGGCGGATGACGAAAGGGAATTATGTCTCTTAAACGTGCTATGATTGGTCAAGCGCATTAGCGTGAGTGAGAATTCTGTGGAATAAAATAATAATTGATAGTTCCAACATGTCATTCAACTGACTTAACATCTCCATGTCTGAGTACGTACAGCCAATTTAGATGGGGGTATCTGTTAAGGCCTGGGAAAAGTAATTACCCAATGTTACGTAATATAGCTCTCAGGCCTGGGAAAAGTAATTACCCAATGTTACGTAATATAGCTCTCAGGCCTGGGAAAAGTAATTACCCAATGTTACGTAATATAGCTCGCCGCTTGGTATTTGCTCTCACAATTTCCTCAGAAACAGAACAAAATAAAATAACTTTAAGCTACAATTACTCCAAAAATATGTTTTTTTAGTTTCCTGAAATTTAGAAATGTTTATTTCTTTTTTTTAATTAAAGCAACATGTCCTTAACATTTCATAATGTGTATACATTAGCAAATATTTTGGTTATGCAAATGAGCGTAGACGGGACTAAAGGCGATTGTTTTGAATATCATTCAATTGGTTTTGTCCGTTCGGCTGATTCAACAACTTTTAGTAAGGACGTGGTCCGTCTGATACAAATAACCCGACGAAAAAGTAAATGAGGAAGCTTGAATCTAAGTAGGCAGGCGAGAAAATGATTAGTTATGGAAGCAATCAAGCTTGCGGGTAAAGTGAAGGCTAAGTTAAAACGGCTAGTACATAAGTTAGTTGTCTTTTGCACATGAACAGAAAAACCATTAAAACAATTGGCATGAACAAGCAGCAGGAAACATGATTATATATAATTAAACTATGCGTCGAATATTTTTACCTTGGCAAAATTTTAAAGAGTGCTAAAATCACAAGTAATACACAGATATTGATGTTTTCATGATTAACTTCCTTGTACATTTATATAAACAGATTACACTCTAATCGTGAAAGATATATATAACTATATAGAAGACAAAGATAGATAAATAGTTCAAGTGTCTTGCAGGTAAGTAATAGAAAACTTTGTTCATATAACTAAACTAAAAATGACCTTCGCCACGACAAATTTATATCAATTTTACCAAAGTCTGATGGAAAATGAAATCTTGATCCTTTGGAGATTCGGAAGAACCCTTCGTTATACTCTTTTTAATCACACTTAAATATGCATCTAGAAAGAATCCCAGTTTATTACTATCAAGGTGAAAAATTAGCACAACTTCTACAAACAAGACTTCGACTCGGTCATAGCTCAATAAACGACGATCTTTTCAAGAACTATTTTTCATTTAACAGTAGTCTTCATGCGGGAACCAGAAACCACAAAGCATTTTCTCTTAGACAGTACAAAATATCTTGCTATCAGAAAACTAAACAATATAACCAGAAACCACAAAGCATTTTCTCAAAGACAGTACAAAATATCTTGCTATCAGAAACTAAACAATATAACCAGAATCCACAAAGCATTTTCTCAAAGACAGTACAAAATATCTTGCTATCAGAAACTAAACAATATAACCTGAAACCACAAAGCATTTTCTCTTAGACAGAACAAAATATCTTGCTATCAGAAACTAAACAATATAACCAGAATCCACAAAGGATTTTCTCTTAGACATTACAAACTTTCTTTCTATCAGAAACTAAACAATATAACTATAAACCACAAAGCATTTTCTCTTAGACAGTACAAAATATCTTGCTATCAGAAACTAAACAATATAACTTGTGTCCTAGAATATAGACATAACTTCGTTATTAATGAGTAACCCCTTGCAATTGCTTGAGGACAACGAGGAAATTTGTTGAAGCCAGATTACAATAGCAATATAGAGATTTGTTTAGTCACTACTTGTGTCCTCGCACTTATCTTATATCTGTCTGGTATGTATTTAGTTGCTACATATATGCCAACTAAGCTGAAGTTAAATGTTTGCAATCCGCTGCCTATATTCCTTCATTACTCAAGTCAGTCAGATTAACTAAATAAATATTATTGTACCGCATTTTTACCCCATAGAGCCAAACGTTTGGTAGTGACACACTTTTAACCCATGGACCCAAACGTTTCTTAGTGAGGCACCTTTAAACCATTGAGTTAAATGTTTCGCAGTGACGATCTTGTAAGCCATGGAACTAAACGTATCTTAATGACGCACGTTTAAGATCAAAATATAAACGGTACCTAGTGCTGCAAGGATCCATACCAGAGCATGTCTAGCATGTCTGTATAATTTAATTACCAGAACACCTCTAGCATGTTTGTATAATTTAATTACCAGAACATGTCTAGCATGTCTGTATAATTTAATTTGTATTTTACGTGCTTCTTCATCTTTCTATGTTTATCATTGAATACACTGTGACGTGTTTGCTTTGAATAATATTGTTGCATAATTCTAGGTATATTGAGATTTCTTGTCCATTGTTTCTTATACTATAGATCCTGTCTTACACATTCTCTTTGATATAGTTTATCTGTTACTTTCTTCGCTGTGCAAAATATCTGATTTTACTGGAGTGGTGGCTGGACTACCATTTCTCAGAATATCACTACTTATGATATAACAAAGCAAAACCTCTGTCATAGCATGGTAAAACAGAGCAAAATCTCTACCATAGCATGGCACAACAAGTGATGTTGCAGTGGCCAGATCAACGATCCAGTACAACATTGCTTATCCTTTTATATGGTGAATATGATAATGAATAAAACGCGATTACTGTTACATACCTGTAACTCTATATATTGGCTATATTTAACCATGGGAGTGAAATGTTTTAAAATAATATATTACAAAACAAGTCTGAAAAAGAGATTATAATTATACTTTCTAAGTAATTGATGGGAGAATATCTTTAGACTTGTGTGAAGCCTCTCTGTTTCAATCTGAAGCACGATTTAATGAAAATAATTTTAATAAAAGTACCCTTTAATAAAGAGCAATAAAGCAACAAATCCGTGAATGATTGACACACGTGCCAATACTTATACATTCGACCATTTTGGAATATTGACAGCAAAAGCAGCAGAGCTTATAGAGTATCTGAGGATATTGTTAGGACTCTATGGTCTAAGACAAATGTAACAGAAAGAAAGTGAAACCAACAAATCAAGTAAAAATCAACAAGCAATCTATTTATAGATAATTAAACTGAAACTCAAAAGAACTTACCGTAACGTGAATTAAATCCAAATAATCCAATAATCCTAAGTGTCCTAATCACAAATCCTAAATATAGAATGTACCGAATGAATTTCAGTATGCATGCATGTGCTGTTGTGCCAATAGTCTTTAATGTGCTGATGTGCCAAAATGTAGTACTCAGAATATCTTTGAATAAGTTCAAATAATTCCCCAAATCATCAAATCAAAATCCAAAATCCAAAAGTCTATGAGCACTTTTATAATCCAATGAATATGTTAAATAATTCCTCTCTCTGAATTTGGAACGATTTTTCACAACTGAAACGACTCTTTACAGACTGGCGTTAAGGTCGAAACTGAAAACTGTCCACTAAACATGGTATATATAAAGATAGGTCACCTGACAGAATGTTCAACAAAATTATATGGTTTATGTGACATTCAACACATAATTCTAAAGGAAATTCTAGGTTTATCTGTAAACAAAATCAACCCTGACCTCAAATTGAATCAATATCTTGTTTACCAAAACCGTCCTTGAACTGAAATACTAAGTAAACAACCTGATTCAAGAACAATAACTAAACATATAAAGCTGATATATAACATTAAGGTTTGAGCAAATATTAAAGTCATGAAACATTTATAATTTCCTGAAATATTTATAATAGCCTCGAGTTACCACTTTCCGTTCACTTAACTTGAATTTTAACGTGTTCGTTATAATATTATTATAATCTATTCAAATAAACCATAAAAAGTGTTCAACTATATCTACTTCATTTAATCAGCGTGAAATTGTTTTTAGCATTCATGTACATTAGTTCATAATTACCGTTTTTCCGAGCGTGTGTATGTTTACTTATTTCCTGAAGTGACATCTATGATTCGTGACACTCGCTAAAAGTCACATGGCATATGACCGGATCGTGCCAGTTAGACCAAGGTATGGATATTATTAGTTTAGAGCGTCTCCGTGTTTTTGAAATTAACATTTTTTTTTTTAAATGAATAATTTTTATCCGTTAATTCTATATGCAGTTTGTGCACTTACATTACTGCTTGCTTGTTCTTTACCATATAGATGTATGACTCAATAGACTGAGAGAGAGAGACAGACAGACATACAGAGAGACAGAGGAAGAGAGAAAGAAGAAGGCGAACGACAAGTGGCCGTTGGACCTTATTATATAAACATCATACATAACAATATAGTTTGCTGTATCCTTACAATATTCATGAGAAAAAACAGGTTGACCTTCCTTGCTAACATGCTCAAGCTTTCGCTTGTGGAAAACCCATCCCTTATGAAAAACGGAGGAGTCTGAGTTATCCGATAAGTTTGAATAATTTCCAGTCAATTTACAAAATCTTTTTAGAAAATTGCGTTGAATTGGAGAATAACCAATTATTGACAAGTTGCCATGGTTGTGCTTTAACCTCTGATTGACATATTGTTTGCACCGGCATAAATTCTGGAGCTATTGTTTGCGACAAATATGGCAATCTCGACTCTTATAATACCAGCATACGGATATATAAATAATGCACTAAAATAAATAAATAGTTCCCGGATATACAAATAATGCACCAAAATAAATAAATAGTTATGGGGGTCGGTATGCAAGAAATTTGAAAATCTAGTCTCCATCCATCTTGGATTGGGTCGGTGTGTGGGAAAAGGGTATTTTAATGTTAAAAACCTATAGGGGTCTCTGGAAATTTAACATTAAGAGCCGTATGGGGGTGTCAATGGGAATTTAACATTGTGGGCCACTATGGCAACAAGGGGAATTTTAACACAGAGGATGGCACTATGACCTCAAGATTAATTTAATGTTAAAAACGGCCATAGGTTCAACATTGTTGGTCGGTAGGGACAGAAGGGGGTATTTAACATTGTGGGTCTCTTTAGAGTTCTATGGGAATTTAACATTGTGGGTCGCTCTCGGTACAAAAATGACACGGTGCGTACGAGGGGAATTTAACATTACGCCGCCAGTTTGAAAAGATGTCACTCTAGGTCAGTATGGGAATTGAATGTTAAAAACGTCCAGACGTTTAGCATTGAGGGCCAATGTGGTCCCCAATGGGAATTTAATGTTAAAAACCTTCATTGGCTTAACAATTCAATTCAATTCAATAGTTTATTATCATAAGTATTTACATGCTTATAGATTACATATTACACATATTGTGTGGTTATCGAATGCTATATATACAACGTTAAACATTAACTCACAAAGGTCATCGTCAAGAGCTAGAAAGGAGAGGATGGACAAATATACACAATCTTTATAATAAATTACTGTAAAAATAATAATCTGTCTCTTAGTTTAAAAACTTCATAAACAAATTTAGCTAGTGAACATATTTATTTTCTTATTACTAGAAGTTAATAGTTCAATGTACTTGTGCATGGATGGTTTATTCCAGAAGTACTTTTGGATTAAGTTTACACACAAGTGAGTATACACAGGACATACTAAAAGAAAATGATATTCGTCTTCGATATCATGGTTGTCACATAGCATACAATATCTTTCAAATTTTTTCGACTATATTGCTTCCATATATCCCAGTTTCAATTCTCAGATTATGGGAAGACACGCGAAGTTTTTGTCAAAGCTGATTGATGTTTATGGTTACACAAGAATTTGAAATAAACTTTGAGGCCGAAGTAAGTTCTGATATGTTTATATAAAAACAGTTTGTCAGAATTTTGTTATTTATTATTCCAGTCTGACAGAAAAGTATCTGTAACTCTTTGTTTAAAAAATGGAATAAACTTCGAGCAATTTACAGAATCAGGAAACATCTACACTTCACCAAAGCCAAATATGACTAAAATATCTTTTAGGAGTGTAACCCAATTGATACTGTTATTAGATTCATTTTCAATATATAACTGCCTATATGCAGTACTCAGTACAATATTTGCAGAATATTAAATTCTAAATCAATATTTAACTAACTTAAACAGTCTTAAATATTTAAGTGGGATTCTTTCAAGTTCACCGTATTCACCGACGTCCAAAGTAGATATTTTTACATTTAACAAATATTTTAAAAACCTTCTGTGTACACGTTCAATGGCGTCATGTTTCACATATCATTGAGGACATTAATTTCACTGTGACTTCATTTGAGTGTAAATACATAGGAATTACATACAGTTAATATTTCAATGTCACGGGTCACAGATTACGAACAAAAAAATGGCATCCGTAAGAGCTTGACACGATCAATAAAAATTCGTTCACCGCGAAACACAAGCAACCTGAAACTCGATATTTAATATATGTATCACGATGGATCTATGAAACAACCACAAAATTGGATAAAAGCACATTTTGAAATTAAATACGATAATATAGACATGCAATTTCCCCACGAAACGGTACTGAAGGTAAATTGTTGTACTGTTACAAGCAAAGAGTAATATAATAATCGATATGGTAGTAGCTAAAGCTCATTGACGTAGACATCTTACAGACGTAATACATATGGGATTATTCAACTTACAGTTTGTTATAATCTGACTCCATGGACCACGCGAAGTTTGAAAATAGGGCTATTGTAATGAGAAAACACAAGGACTAATTTCTTTTCGATAAAGTTTAAGTTTTGATTTTAAATGTTAGCGGGCTTTGTAGCGCCATTTAGCGTTTTAGTTTTTGGTCACGTGATTTAGCCTGTTGGATATATATATATATATATATATATATATATATATATATATATATATATATATATATATATATATATATACCACCATCGCAACCACAGTTGGCCCGTCTATATACATACATATATATATATATATATATATATATATATATATATATATATATATATATATATATATTTAGACTGCGATCCAGTCGACAACTACAAGACGACACAGTCGACGACTCAGACTGCGATCCACTCGACGAGCCTAAGACAACTAAGACTGCGATACAGTCGGCGACCCAGAAGACGATTCAGACTGCGATCCAGTCGACGACCCAAAGACGACACAGTCGACGACCTAGTTGGCGACGAGGCGCCGAGAAGAAGCCAGGAATACGACAATATCCCACTGGGGCAGAAATCTGTCACACTCTGGAGTGCCAGTCCTCAGACAAATACAGCAGGGTATCACTCCAATATATAGACCTATCCTGAAGAATCCGGGAAAGCGAGACACGGGGTAGTGAAGCCGGGTGAGTTCCGCTACACTATGAGTGGCGCATAATCGAAATTGGGTAGAAGTTATTCAACGGTAAACTTCTGTAATCAGAGAGCAAATAACTCGGCACTACCACATGATCTCTTGCTACCCAAGGTCCAAGTAGCTAAACATTTAACACCAATATCTTCAAACAAATAACATCTCTTATCATATATAAATAGAAACTTCACATGATGTAGTAAATGTCCACCCTATTATGGTGCACTGTTATATATATATATATATATATATATATATATATATATATATATATATATATATACACATACAGACATACATACATGCATAATATTAACACACGTCCAGATGTATGTATGCATCCATAGATGCATGAAAAGTAAAAAAAAATATGCATATATAGATATTTAAAACTAAGAAATATCATTAGTATTATTGAAATTTATTCAATCTAAGGAATCGCTCTATCTCTCTCTCATATTCTCTGTCTCTCTTTTGTACTCTTTTGATTCAATGACACAATAATTTGTCCTTTGTTCACAAATTCATTTATTTATTCCTTCATCAATTCATTAACTCATATATAAAATAGCGATTGCGTGGGCAATATTAACCTTCCCTTCTTTTATGTTTTTAAATTTTAGGATAAAATTATTCTTTTATTGACAAGTACAGACACTGAATGTGCGATTTACATGAACAATATACCATGACTTTGGTGATTTAAACAAAACACAAACAGAAAATTTTACACCCTATTATTAAATAAAAGTACACGAAGTCTTGCTCCAAACTTAGAAACTCAGGACATTGCTTTTTGATAAAGTGTAACAATCTTTTTGTAGCGTTCGTCTAACCCCTGAAAAGCATAAGGGAATCGAATACAAGTATGACATTTTATCTGTTATTAAATTTACTATGGTAGTTTTTCTTTTCTACGTATCAAAAGCATGATTGCCACAGTTGCAAATCCAAGTATTAAAAAGAGCAGTTTATATCTGTCGCGTTCACTAACTTGTACCAATAATGAAATTTCTATTTGCTTTAATTTTTGAATTTGCTATGTTGTCTTATAATTTTAATATTTTTTTATTTTTCACAATTTAGTTTTATAATTTTTTTTAATTTGTATTATATCTTTACAGTTTTAAGATTTTAAAATTTTTGTTGCAATTTTTAATTTCTAAAAAAATTCTTTAATTTTGCAACTTCTTAAAAACTGTAATTTTTTAATTATTCATTACTATTGTTTCATTTTTTAAATTTTCAAATATTTTAACAAATGTTTTAACTGTTTTTTTTTAAAGATCAGTCTTGGTTTGACAGATATTATATAGCCGCTAAAAGCAAAGCCTTAAGACATCTAGGAAAGTTCAGAATGCAAGCCACAATGGAATCATTTGAAGATTATAAATTCTATAGAAATATGTGTAAATCTCCTAAAAGAAGCAAGTGAAAGCAATATTAATTAAAACATAAAATAGTCTTTAATTTTTATTATACTCTAAAATTACATTACATTTTTGGTGACTATTCAAGAGTCCCGTTATTTATACACAAGTCATTATCACATCTGCAGCTTGGTATGAATATTTTTCAGAATTATACAATTAGTTCAGTTCTGTTGACCAGTTACAGGAAAATGAAAATATTCAAACATTCATGAAGCTTTAGATGTAATAATTTGTGAAGAGGAGGTCCGCCTACCATTGAGTCAAATGAAGTATGGCAAAGATGGGGGAGTAGATGCTTTCTCCAGCGATTTCTTTACGTGTACGGGCAATTCAGTAATATTAACAGAATTATTCAATAAACTATACTATATTGGAAATTATCCCAAAAACTGGTCAACAGCTGTCATTATACCAATCCTGAAGATAGGCGATGCAAATAAACCTTCCAATTATAGAGTACTAAGCAAATTTTTCACATCGATTCTAAACAATAGGATCTACGAGTGGATGGAAGAAAAGGAATTACTTGGTTTTAGATTATTCTACAGTAGATAATACGTTTACGTCATATACATTCATTTGTAGGTATTTATAAAAAAACATAGGGGTATATTATATGCAGTATATATAGCCTACTAAAAATCCTTTGATAGGGTGGAGGTGAATTCATTGTTCCATAAGCTAGTTAGTGAAAATATTAGTGGCAAAATGTTAGGAATTATTAAGGCAATCTATAATGATGTAAAAGCATGTGTTCAGTCCAAAACGTTTATTACCGGTGTGTTTAATTGCCCTGTGGGTGTACGCCAAGGTTGTGTTTTATCGCCTTTACTCTTGTCCTTATTCTTGAACGATCTGAAACCCTTCTTAGCAGAAAGAAACAGGGGAGTTTCTATAGAAACCATATAATTATGTTTACTGTTGTATGTATACAATTTAATTGTGTTTGTAGACACTGCTCATCAGTTACGAAATGTTCTTAATAGACTGCATCAATACTGCTTAAGGTGGAAATTAAAAGTGAATACGGAAAAAAAATTGGTTGTATTTCGTATAGGTGGTTATTTCAGAAGTTATGAAAAGTAGCACTACGGTTCTACAGAGGTAAATGTTGAATCATATTACAAATATGTAGGATGAATATTTTCTTTAAAATAAACTCAAGGTAAATGTGTCAAACAACTTTGACTTTGCAAGCATTGAAGGCTATGCATATTTTGAAGTGAAGTCTTTTAAAACTTAGTAAAATACCTGTAACTACATTACTTCGTATGTTTGACTCGAAGATAGCTTTCACTCCTAACTGTGGATAGGAGGTCTGGAGTTTTATGATGCCAACGATATTGAAAAAGTTCATTTGTCATTTTGCACATATCTTCCTGGTATATCTAAGTCTACTCCAAATGCATTCGTATATAATGAGTTAGGAAGAATTATTATGCAGAATATAAGATACAGACGTATTTTAAAATATCGGCTTAGAATCCTAAAAATGCCAGAATGCAGATTCCTAAAAAATGTTACAATCTAAAATTAAGATAGGGAGAAAATTTTGACTGCGGGGTTACTATTTTATAAAGCTTTTAATATATGTATATATTTGGCAATATTTGGTGCAGTCAGAGAGTGAAAAATGAAAATATACTTTTTTCAAAATGTCTAGTCAGAGATGTGAAGATATTTTAGGCAAAAACTTTATGATGAGATTGAATGAATGGAAAGACTGCATTTCTATAGGTTACTGAGAATAGACTTCACGTAACAAAATATCTTGAATTGTTAGGATATATGATCTTTCTTTACATAATTACTATGCCTAGAGCGGGTAATTTGCAGATTAGAGGTAATACAGGAAGATATGAAAATAGTTGTTATGAAGAAAGAATATGTCAACTTTGTAATGTTAATATTGAAAATGAATTTCATTTTATAACTTCTTGTCCGCTGTATGGAGAATTACGAAGAAAGTATTTGCCTTCTTTCTTCTACAAAAAGCCAATATTAGAAACAATTCGGACTGATATACAAAATCATAATAGAACAATTTTGCTGATTAATGTTGAATTGTTTATTGTAAAAACCTTAACAATTTGAGAAAGTGTTTTATTATCACCTCCTGCTTCATAGACTCTAAATATCTTAATATAACAAAACGTCTGTTCTGCTGCTTGCAGGTTTCAAGGTTTTCTTTAATTTGTAATATTTGATTATTGTGCAAACATATATTGATGTTTTACCTTATTATAAAAATATTACATAATGATTGATTGTATCTATAACATTTTCAATAGACACGCAAAGTTCTCCTGTTACACACTAAAACACCATTATGTACCGCATGATGTATGAAGGATTTGTTTTATGGGCCAGTGGCCTGTATTACAAAAAACAATATTTATTTTTTCTCAACGTTATAACATTGTTTTATACAATTAATAATTTTTTTACAGCTGTTAATTGTTTTCAAATTTGTAATTGCATACTTTTTAAATGTTTAACATTTTTTAATTGCTTTTTCAAGATCTAAATTTTGTAACTTATTTTACAATTCTAAAGTGTAATTTTTGCCTGTTAATTTTTTTTATGTTCAAATTTGTTTATAATTTTACAAATTATATTATTTTTAGATGTTTAAGTTTATTATTATTTTTTTAAAAAATTAAAGTTTTTGCTTTTACAATTTTGAATTGTTTGGGGATTTTTTCGTTGGTCTTCAGTAAATAGTTACACCTGTGTTCCGCTACAAACAGGCAAGAAAAAACTATTAGAGGCGCATTGCATGATCACAAATTATATCCTGATTTAGTCTGACAAACATATTAACGGTTTAAATTACTGTGTGTTGGCGACAGTACACCTTGTTGTTGAGGCTCTATATAGAATTGCCATTGAAACGAGTCGCGAAAAACAACACATCTGTTAGGGAACAGCGCAACTTCGGTATCACTTCCTAAAGGCAACACACTTCCAGTTGCAGAAGAAGAACTCTATTGTTTTCGTATAAGGCCATTGGCCCAAGGACAAAAGTATACAATGAAGAATATATATATATATATATATATATATATATATATATATATATATATATATATATATATATATAATATACGTAATTACCAATTTCCAAAGTATTTTTCCTTCAGTTGACGGCAAAATATATAACCTGTGCTGTTTTTCTGATTACCTCATCAGATTTATTAATAAGTAAATTGCAAAATATTTCATAAGATGAGTATTTGTAATAGTACATTGGAAGACTACTTGAAAAATAATTCTGAATATTTTTGGTATTAAAAAAAATGGCATTCATCTTAAATGTTCCCACTGTCACATAAACAACATAATCTTTTTTGTCTGCCTGTAACTATATTAATAGGAAGCTCACCTAATTTAAAAAGAGTGTACAGCCACCTTATTTCGTTATTTTCAACAGCATATAACTATTTTTTACATTCTATAAGACTTTTATAATTCCTATAATTCTTTATTGAGGTTAATCCATTTACTTCTTCATGCAACTCTTGCAAGTTAAAATCGATTAACCATTGTCTAAATTACACAATAAATAGATCAACATTGCCAATATCAATTACAAAGTGACTGTCTGATATAAGTTATCCACGTTATTCTCCCTGGGATATCTATAGCTAGGCATATGCAAGAATTTGCACAAATATAGTATAGATCTAATCTAATAGTCAATATACATAGTAAAACGTCCACATTCACCAATAGCTGTTTGAAAACTGTCTCCCAAAAGAAAGATACAATTAGCATAAATTTTGTTCGAATTTCTCTACAGATTTTCTATTCTTTTATCCCCAAATTGCAGATGAATAGAGGATTGCAGATGAATAGAGCTTGATACAAACATGAAATAATTTAAACATAATTCTTGGTGATGGAGATCCGAGTTTTCATATTAATTTCTCTATTGGGATTAAAGCTTTATGAGCTTGCATAACAAGTATGGTTATGGGCCCACGTATGAAATCAAAATCATCTAATAATTTTCTTAACTCTTTGCGCTTATCCTTTACCATATGCGAAAAGCCCTCACTAATTACTATTCATGTGCCCTTCAATTCACGTACTTTGGATAGAACTAGATTTGTGTCCGTGTGTCGTAGAAATCTTACTATTACACCGTCACCTTTAACAATATGTGCGCGTTCTATCTCAATATCCTACTCAATCTTAAGATTGTTCTTTAGTCACTTCGCAAACCTTCTGTTTACACTGTTCCCATGTCTCCTTCCTCTTTCTTCTCTTGATTCTTCCTCTTTCTTCTCTTGATTACTAGGAACACTAAGTTGTTTCTTCAAGACTGGTTCTCTAGGCTGTCAACTTGGTCTTCCAGAATACTGACTTTGGTCTTTAGGGTGGCATTTTGGATCACATCGAATCTTTCATCAAATCTTCTACCAAGTTTCTCCATCTCCGATTTCAAAGTCGTCATCATAAGATCAACTCGGTTCTGGTCAGATTTCACAAACAACCTTATCTGTGGTGATTACGCTGCAGCGTTTGATCCCGGGCCTGGATTTTGTTCAATTCCCGCCATGCAAAGTAACAAAAGCAGAATGTTTAAAACAACATTTCTTCCACTCATAGTAGGCGCAAACATCTTCTCACCATCCCATTCCTATACCACTCTGCCTTTCCATATAACAAAATAGAAAAGGTAAATGCAAACGCACCAATCGATGCTCTGTACTGATCTACACTGACACCAATGATCACTTCATTGATCTTCACTGACAAAGAGCGTAACTTATTGTAGAACAGTATACTCTCAACTGCACGGACATGCACTGTGTTTTATGTTTTGACTCAAATGTTCAGAACATACTATCTAAATGTCCTAAAGAACACATTATGCGTTACCTGTCGTTCATGCGCAGATAACCCTTCAGTTATACTACCATACCATATTCAATTTTTTTACCCTCTATATTTAGAGCCCTTTTGACACATTGATCACAGTCGATACAAAAATCAGCTAGTCTTTCAGCCATCCGCTTTAAACTTGTTCGAAATGGTTCTATTACTTTGAAACTGGTTGTAAAAAGCTGTTTCACCAGCATATGACCATCCACCAATTTTATTTTTTGAAAAAAAGGTGGCTCACCATTCTCGCTCAGCCAGACACCTCATATAAAACGCCCTTCCCCTTTTCCCTACAGCGAACACCTTTCGGCGAACCCATTTTTTAGCACCTTTAAAACCTTCGTAACGTATTTTATTTAAATAATTACTCTATCTTTCAGCATAGTAGCAGAACAAAACTATACAATTTGTGCCCAAAATAAAAAAAATTCAGCGAAATGTTTTTTTTGCGAATTTTTATTAAAAGCGACAGAATATTGATTTTTGCCCCCCCCCCCCCTTACTAAAGAATGCATACAAATGTAACTTGCTAACATATATAGCAGATATGTAGTATACTATGAACTTAGAACTGTGTATACCATTTCCAATTGCCTAATCATTTTTCAACAACATAATACTATTTAAACTATTTGCAAGAAACGAATGTTCAATAGAAGAAAAAAAAACATAGCGTATTGGTTTATTACACAGTATAGTGGTGGAATGAACTCTACAATACGAGAATAGTTTCCTGAATTTAAAAAACACAAACAGATTGTTGAATTTAAAAACCAATACTTTATGTGGAAGAAGACTATTATACACGAACACTTCTTAAGGTAGGATTAGACAATAGTTTTACCAATTCATAAGATTTTGTTATAGCACCATGTAAGGTAGAATTAGCAGATCTAGAACTTTGTTGATTAATGGAGAGACCACCAAGTATTTTAAAAGAGGCGTCAGAAAATGATATCTGATTTTTGGACTTTGATACAGACTTTTTTGTATATTTAATAAAGGAGACATGGAGGATTACTGAGTATTTAAGGAACATTTTACTATGGAAAAAGACGAGACAAAAGATTTCGTCGGCTATATAAGAGATAATGAAAATAATGTTGGAATAAATTGTCTATGCTGTAGTTACAATATTGCAGGTTTAAAATATACAACAAGTTTATATACTAATTAACATCCCTGGGCATTTGTAAGCAGATTGGTACATATATTTTGGGCTTAATAAATTGATATAAGACTTCCATCCACATTTGCAAATCTAAACGCTGGAGAATATGGCACATCAAGATTAGAAGGAACAATTACCAATTATAATAGAACACGAGGATTTTTTATAATTAGTTATAAAGATTATCGAGGGTGCAATATTTTATGAACTTGTTTCGCTGAACAATGGAGACGACTTACAAAAATCAATAACAAATTCTTGTTTGGCAAACAACAACACTAAAACCACTTATGCAATATGGATTTTGGGCCAATAAAACAGACCAATAGAATTACAGAATTAGAATATAAGTTTCCAGAGGTTTGCAACGAAATGTAGTAATTAATGTATGTCTCTATGCATTTTCTTTTATTGCCTTAACAGTAAACATAATTTACCAAACATGACAAAGATTTCGAAATAGTGCAGAAAGCATTTAGAAAAAATGTTAATACTTATATTACTAGAAACGGCTTTTTATATTCAATGTATAAAGAAGTTCCACAAGAACACATAATAGATACATAGTATGGAATTAACAACATTTAAAGTTAGAAGGGATAAGACTTCTACACCATTATACGATATAGAACAGATAGAGTCATTAAAGAAACTATTTATACAATGTTTAACTGAAAGGCAAAATAAATTAGAGCAGATACACGAAGAGAAAGCGAATAAGAATTTTAAAAATTACTATGGAGAAAGTTTGGAAAAGAGCTTGGCACGAGAATACAGCGGTAATAAGTTATTAGTGTAGTGGATAAACTCTGTAGAGAATATTACAATGAAACAACATAACATTTGGTATAATTTCTTTCTGCATTGTTAAAACAATCCAGGCTAAAAGTATTTATTACACAGTTGGTAAAATAAAAGATTATCTATTAAAGATTCCAAAAGATTCAGGACTATAATCTTTAAACAATGACAAAGACTATATAATTCCTTCCTACATCAACATCATACTCCCGAAGAAGTAAAAATGTAGATGAAGGAATAGACGAAAACAATGTAATGCAGCAGTTAATATACGTTAAACATTACACAAACAATGATATAGAATTAAAGGATGATTTAGGATCTGTACATTTCACACAGAGGTGGAGAATAGCAGAGCTATCGAGAAACTGTGTTTATGTTTAATATTGCAGACTGTATAAAACAAACAGATTGTTAAAGTCTGGAGAAGTTACAAGAAAAATGAAATAACCTTTAGAAAAAGGAATATGTACAATAACAAATACAGCCGAAAAGATTCATATTTTCATGATGGATGGACAACAAGATTTGTATGTGTTTCATTATTTTGGGGGTTAGATCACACATTAAAGCATCCAGATGTAAGTATGCAATTTAAAATTAAAGTAGATAAATTAAACAATAATTCGTCCAGAAAAAAGGTACAAAAGGTATTTATTGTAGCTTGTCCAAAACATGCAAGCAGTTGATACTAGCTATCTTTTCATGTAAATAATCTCTTTCCAATACAGTTATTATCTTTTTAAATTGATTCTACTATGGTATATTATTGGTAGATAAATGTTATAATTCTTATAGCTACCAGCATAATATATATTGTCTCTATATAATTTGTCTCTACTATTTATAGCTGGAATATGTACATATGAAGCATCAAAGATTATTATCGTCCATTTAAACATTTTATTTTTTTGCGAAAAATCTTTTTAATACAATTATTTGAAATCGTTGGACGGATTACTTGGCAACCTTTAAACTACATATCTAGGAAAACAAGAGCACTAGTAAATATAATAGGCCATGTACAGCCTTTCCATGATTTCTTTCTAAAGGGATTTTCTACTTTTCTTTTTCCTTTGTATTCTTTTCCTAAAGTAATCCAAATCGTCCCCTATCTTCTTTAATCTTTCCATTTATTAATCTAAACTATTTATCTGGAATCAAGAATATCTATCGTTAGATCCACTATTTATATTGTTTTTATTTATCTGTAGTTCATTAAATAATAACTCTAGATCTACTCTATCCACAGATCGTTTTCTACTTAATTCCATAGTGTGCTTTCATCCAACACGGAGTTTTATATTATAATTGTCCTTAGCCTTATATTCGCAGTGTGGACAAAATATTTATATGGCAGTATCTAGTTACAATAAAGATTTGTGTTTTAATTTGCATAGCATCTATTTATCAGATTTTTTAAAATTTGTATAGCATCTTTATTATTTATTTATTATTAACATTTCCTGTTGGTTCTCCCTTTGTCTATCGTAAAGAAACAAAATATTATCATCTTCAATATCTGTGTATTAAATAATATTCTATATTTATCTATTCTGCATTAGTTTCTTGCAATAGTTTAAAGATCATTATGTTGTCGCAGAATGGTTCAGTAATTGTAAATGGTCTGCATAATTCCAAGTCCATATGATAGTCTATACATGCTATATATGTTAGCAAGTTACTTTTATATGCATTCTCCAGTAAGAACCATACACAAAAGCTCCTTGCTGTGGATTTAAATATCCTTAGTTTATCTCTTCAACAGAAATCACTACTTCGTCGCTCACCATTCATTAAGGAAAACGATCTTTTGAAAAAAACGTTTCGAAGAAAAAATGTCGCCAAAAAATACTTTTATTTAAGATACCAAGTATAGAGTTTCTTTTCTGGTACTATTCTGAACATAGGGTAATTATTTACATATAATAGGTAAGGAAATTTTAAAATAGGTACTTAAAAATGGGTCGCCGAAAGATATTCAACGCATATGAGGGGTTCAGCAAGACGTTCTATATGATCCATATTTTTTCGTTGAAGAATTTGGGAAAACGGAAATAAGCCAGCTTTTGTAAAAACAATTTAAAGGTTTATTTATACACCGTGACAAGTACTTTAATACAAATTTTGTGAGCTAGGGTGTTTTATAATTCTTGAAAACCGGTTTGAGGTGCTAGGCTGAAAAAGGATGGTGACCCCGCTTTTGCACTGCTTGATTTGTGCAAATATAATGTATTCTAATTCTATGTAGTTTAATGTTTTGTTTTGATATGATATGTGCTTTATGGTACCTGTTGAAAAGCAATTCTTTACAAAGACAAAGCTATCAATTCAAATCTGAAATCTGAAATCTAACTTTGGATTCTCTGTATGCAACAATTATTAACAACTTTTGATACGCTTGTTGTTGAGGCAATATTATGTTCTGGAGTTGTTCTCATATCATACCATGTACGGCAACTGTCATAAGATCAGATGTCAGAACGACTTCATTATATGTTCTGGTTGCATTTGTTAATGTAATGATGATAATAAACCAGAAATATTTGATACATGGACCAGATAATGTTTAATACACTGCTAATGAATGGCTTTGTTAATTCGATATTTTTCCAAGGTTTCATGTATACAATGCGATTTGGATTTGTTGCAAGTAATTTATAGTTGTTACATTTAACATACATCAACAAGGTTATCAACATGATCAAATTAGTCATTGTGACAATCAAGAGGACTCGGCATTGCACTAGGGTCATATATTCATTCAAAAGACAGATAGCTTCTCTGTGATAATTTTCTTTATACTAGAGATTTGAAACTCTGGAACCATCATCATACTGGGTATCAAATTGTATAATATTGTATGTATCTAGACTTATGCCCATTGCTACAAAAGAAAGGACAAACTAGAAAATTATGATATTCATAGCCCAAGTGATGATGGTAATACTTCCTCTTCTTCTTCTTCTTGTTACTTATAGTAGTATTATCGTTTATTGTTGTTCTTGCTTTCTGTTATAATTATTTATTACTTAATTATGATTATGATTATTATTATTATTATTATTATTATTATTATTATTATTATTATTATAGTATTATTAATATTTTGCAAATATGATTTTAAAAAATGGACTTATTAACAACCGTTAAAAGCCATTTTGTTTTCTTCCACAGATTACAGGACTATAATTCACGTATATTTTAAACTCATTTTTGTTTATATTTGATAACGTTTGGACAGAACGGTGGTAAAATATGCAATATTTGCACATTTGAACACTTGTGTTAGAAAGGTTTTGCTTAAGATGCCCTTTGATTGAAGATATGCTGGAAGCTGTGAGTGAAACTAATAAATGTGATATTCCGCAGTCAGCTATACGTTACTTGTGAAGTTTCAATGAGGAATAAAAGTCATCTGTGTCATGTCAATGAAAATAAATAATAAATATAAAAGATTGATTTTAGCACATGTCAGGCATTAATATTATGATTATCTATTCAATTTTATGTTTCTAACATGTAAATAGTGACAACATCCAATCATGACGTAAGCAGTAACAGCATCAAATGTTAAAGCTAAATACTAGAATCATTGCGGTGTTCTTTAAAAACATTTCACTAATGCCTACAGCATGCAGATGAACTTCAAAGATATTTCAATAATTAAAGTTGAAATGAAATATACCACCGGCATATACCTGGTAAGATCCTTTGATCTCAGATTTCTCCAAAGCTCAAAATTATTCACTTATATAAGATTGTCCATTTTTTGCTTGATCAAAATGGCACCATGTGATTATTGATCTATTAATCAGAGAAAGCATCTATAAATCATATCATCACAAATGAACAAAATTAACAATTTGCACCATTTCATCTGGTTTTGGGGATTCTTTTTCCATTAGTTCTGATTTTGGTGGAACCCGATGGGAAAACGCAAGAAATAATGGATTAGGAAGAAAATCAATTTATTATAAGCATTTTAAGAAAAGTATAAACAATGAGCATATGGCTTGCTCCAACAGTTTACAGTTAGCTCTTAAAGAATGATCCATTTAACCAACTCTAAAATAAGGTGAATGAGATAAAGTCATAAAGAGGTTCCTCTAAAGGTACACTTACAAATACCTCTATCTTTTCTGTAAGACAAACTGGACACTTTAGCTATAATAGAGTATCTAAGGACAATTAGAAAGTAAAGGACATTCAGTGCAAACTGGTACGCTTTCGCGTTTTAAAAGAGGTTCGGGTAAACAATCTTCAAAATAATAATACCAATAATAAAGATTTTGTGTACAAATGCTGTTATACTTGTATGCAAGTGCTGATAGATAGATAGATCGATAGACAGTGAGATCGATAAATATATGGAGTTAATATGCACATATACACGCATAATAATATAAATACATGGACATTTTAAATTATTTGAACAGCATTTGAACAGCATTTCACGTGGTGCAGGGATAGTTTTACAACAAAATCAGGATACAAAAATGTATCTAAGTACAGAATCGATAATCAAGGAAATTGAAGATGATAGCATATTAACTTCTGAGATCAATGACTTTCGTCTTTATTTTTCATTCTATATTTCAACACTTGGAAATTTTCATGCATCTTGTGAAGTCAGACGCAAAATCTGACGACGCTCTATCGAGGGAACAAGGAGATATGATCACTTCTGATACAATATCTTGATCAATGACATTTTATCTTTCTAAATAAAAATGAAACTACATGCAGTAAAAAGATTCACAGGAAAGTAGAAGTTATGCAAGATATAGTAAATATTATGCAATAAAACCTATTCAATATAAATAAGATCATAGTGTATTTTCTGTAGGTAATCAAACACTCAATATAAATAAGATCATACGTAATTAACGTAGGTAATCAAGGCCGAAATTAAACAGATACCCCCAGACTATCTGGAATTAGAACAACATTCTCGATAATACGTGAGACTAGCATATACTAACACTTATTACAACTTGTCCATTGAACACACTTTAGAAAATCACAATCAACATAGAGTCTAATCGCAAATGGTCATCTTACCTTTTTAATGTAAAATTCATTTATTGTCATTCAAAAGGGCTGTTTGTTGATCAAAATTGTTGGAATGATGATCCAATTGCTTTCTAAAATTCTTATGGCGGTAATGAGAAACAATGAAAAAATCTCCTTGCAAAATTAAAAAAAGGCCAAAATATCGTGTTTCTCTTCTCAAAAAATATACAATATTACCATAATTTTGAGAACAAATAGTTAATTGAATATCACTGAGTTATCATTACAAGAGTAGAATAAAGTGGTATATCATGCTGCACGAAATAAACCTTATTTTATGTCACTTCTGCCCTTCCATCCAGTCATTCAAAAAATATGAAATACAAGCTATATTACTTTGAATGATTTCATAAGTTGGTTTACATTATTATAATTTAATTATATGCGGAAATGTAATCGCAATTAAATGAAATGAAAAGACATTTGATTTTGTAATTTCTTTTAACCTAATGATGCTAAAAAGTTCGTTGTGACACGGAATGTTCTCTATACTGCAGTTAATTGCCAATGTTCAAAGACCTTTCCTGTTGACAACATTGTTTAATTGAAGTGCATTCATATCCCGTATGGCAAGATTTTTTTTCTAACCTAATGAAGCTAAAGATTTCGTTGTGATGCGGAATTTTCTCTATACTGCAGTTAATTGCCACTGTTCAAAGACCTTTCCTGTTGATAGCATCGTTTAATTGAAGTCCATTCATATCACATGTAGCAAGATTTCACAACTCTGATATCAAACAACATAATTGATGCCGGTCGCAAGGAGTTATTTTAGTGATAATATTGTAATTATAAAATTAAATACATGGAGCATATCATGGTTAATATATTGCCAATTAATGGCCTTGCTAATTTAATGTGGAATGGATTTACCTAACATTGAATAATTGTTACATCTAACATACAGAAATACGCAAAGGTAATGAGCATGATAAAAAAGAGCTATTGTGGGAATAACACGCTGACTCAGCATTGTCTAGGGTTAAAATGTATTTCCAGAAGGGATCTAGCTTTCCGATAATAGTTTGGTGTTATAAGTTAGTTGAAACATTGCAGATATCATTATACTAAATGTAGTATTATACTGCATTATAGATGTCTATAGTTTTTCCTATTACCACCAAAGAAAAGACATATCAGTAATTAATGATATGTGTCGACCACCAGATTATTATTTGTATTGCATAATGTATAGATATGACGCATAAGAGGACTTTCTGTACTAACAATAGTTGAATGTAGACTATTTCTTCAATAAAAACCTCCTAGATATATTTAAGCAACCAGTTTATAATTCAAATAGATTTATTTTAAAGTCCTTTAAAATTTCATATGTATCAGATAAATTGTGGTAAGCTATGTCGAGTTGAAACATCTGAACGGTTTAATCAGAAAGGGTTAATTCGGCATCTGTCTACTTTGCCGAAGTGAAGCTGTGAACTTTGAGTCTAATCACTGAATATGTTATTGCACATTCTTCAGCTACGGTTTTATTTTGTAGTACATCTGGCGAGAGACTGAAATTCACCTCATCTCGACAAACCATTTCCATTGAAGTATAAAGAAAATGATCCATTGAAATCTAACTGAGTCCAAATAAATTTAATGAAACAAATCCCGCAAAACTTAGAAAAATCTCTGTCTCTGCAAAATGAGTACCTGACCTCATTTATATTTATAGAGGTACTGACCTGTACTAGCACAATAAAGGTAATTAAGTGCAAATTGATATGCCTCAAATTATACCAAATCAAGACTTTCTTTTTTCAAGCACTGATAAGTTTGTTAAAAGTGTGTGTGAGTGTGGACAGGATTGTAGAAATAGGAAAGTTTTCAAAGATGTAGGTAAATGTTTTGTAGAGGTAGTATTTATAGCAACACAAGCAGTATACAAGGAAGTGAAACAGTATACAAACAGTTATAAAAGACCTTATTTTTGTACGTAAAAGTATTGGATTATTCCTAATAAATTTGTGTATATATCATCAAATTGTGCAATTTATTATTAAAGACAAAGCTTTTTTGGAAATGTATTGTCTCGAATGGAAAATTTAACAAAGTAAGAAACTCCTATGTTGGGGTAATAGGCCTGATACGACAGGGTCGTATTTAGGCAACCATAATCAATTTCTTGTGGAATATACTCTAATTAAATGCTAATACATATGGTTTATAAAAGAAATATATGAGAAAAAAAGGTATATTGAAAATGCTATGTTACCTAAATTGTTTTATAACATTTTATAGACATTATCTTCTCGTTGTTTGTTTGCTTGTTTGTTTTATGTGTGTGTGTCTATGCCAACCATCAGAGTGGGCTTGATTGTCCAAATCTAATATGTATATGTCTGCGAGACTGGATGCATACGAAGGTCTAAATCAAACGCATGACTAACTAGAAACAAGATATTGCAGCACTACATGATCTAACGTTTCGAATGACGATGCAATTTGGATACACGTACCCCACAAAATTTAGTTTTTGCTCATACATAGCGAAAATATATGTCTAGAATATCTTTAATTGTACTTTCCAAGAGACGAATTATTTTCCTGTTGTCCCTTTATTTTGTTTATAACATCGTAAGGTAATATACTATTATATATGGTGTTGTGGACTCTAAACAACCATAGGTTGATAAGGAGAAACACGGTCAACATTCTATTTTCAAAGCTTGATTCCTTGAATACAAGTTTGCTAACAAACTATATATTAACTGAATAGTATATGTGCTTTAAAATTTTAATAGGACTTTGATCTATAAAGCCACTTATGTAGTTTAGATATTTAAAATGCCACTTTTCGGTATGTAACTGATTACAACTCAACAAATTTATGCAACAGTTAACAAGGATCAACTTCTAATACCTGTACAAATATATTTCAATTTAAACTTAAACCTTTTAATTTGTTTATTTTCTTGCTGTACAACATACCACTTACACCGTGGGAAAAATGCATGTCAAAAAATTCAACATGATTTAAATAGGAGTAATTGCAAGTATGCTCACCAAGTAAAATTGTCGATTTAAAGTTCTTTCAGGACCTATATGATCGAAAAAAATACTAAGTTTAGCCTCTGTTTCAAATGTTTGAAAGTTCTAACTATATTTGGAGTATCTCTGAATGGTATAACTCCGTTCCTAATTTGATAGTTGTGAAAATCCCATTAGAACTTGTCATACGTAAATGCAGATTTGCACGCATAATATTATTAGTGCAGAATTATGGGTCAGGCATCTTGACTTCGTTCTTTTAAGCTGATGTAGCCTCGTGTTATTTTCATTATTGGGGAATATATATGTCGTCTCATCAGGGGGTATAAGGGTGGGTTTGAAAATTGAATTGATACATTTCAGTCGGCCATAATTACTACATGTCAGTCATCATTGCTTTAACGTGGACACAAAATATGTCATAAGCTGCATTTGCTCTTCCTTCAGAGAATATCATTGACTTAATCCAGAATTAATAATAATAATTAAGAACAATAACAATTAAACATATCTGTCATACATGAGGCGATTGAAAATGAAATGCTTGGCGCCTGGCAATATTGTCAAACACGCTGGAAAAGTACTAAATAATGTGCGAGTCGATAGATAGATTAATAGATAGATAGATAACTGGGGGTGCCAAATAATGAATATTAAAACGTTTTATCGTTTACTTATTGACATCCAAACATAAGTGATTGTATCGTTGTCCTTCCGCATACAACGAAATTATCCTCTAACCCATCCAGAACTTCAATATCAGCACAAGAAATGATTTCATAACCGATAATATCTATCGGTCAAGCGTCGTCCACATTCTTTGGCATCACAATTGATGTTGTAACTATATAATTTTTAAGCTAGGAAGTCAAGTGTTACATCAGTAATGATTTGTACATATTTTTACAGATCTTATGAACTTTAGTACCATTATGGGTATCTGATCTCTCTCTCTCTCTCTCTCTCTCTCTCTCTCTCTCTCTCTCTCTCTCTCTCTCTCTCTCTTAACCCTTGAAAACATTTGTAGACCAAACACAGATTTGCAGCAACTTCGAGAAACACTTTCGAGATCTCTGCCAAACATTAACAACGAATAAACACATACAAACTGATACAGACAATAATATTACAAATGACACAGTAATAACTGATATGTCGTCAATTTTTAATTTAAAATTTTTTTATGCCTTCAATACAAGTTTTATTTTTTGCCCTTTCTTTGCATCCATGTATATCTACCGGAGAGGAATGGACATGAGACTGAGTAATGTACTAATGTACGCAAAAGATAATGAATATAGTGTATAGATGAGTCCATGTGTGTGTGTGCATATATATATATATATATATATATATATATATATATATATATAGAGAGAGAGAGAGAGAGAGAGAGAGAGAGAGAGAGAGAGAGTAAAATTGTTTACTACGTTCTTGGATGCAACGTTTCCTCTGTTATAACGTCTCAGTTTTAATTCCTCGGCAAAATTCCTGATTAATATTTATTCCAGAGGCTTTATTATAACGTTCTTTGATATAACGTTTTATTGGTTATAGCGTTTCAGTTGTGTGATTCGCTTGAGAAAATTAGTTCAATTAAAACGTTTTTATCACCTGACGCGCCGAAGCCAGATAGACCTTGGCGGTCAGTGCTAAAAAAATCCGATATCCAGACGGGTTTGTCTCAAAAAGTCTTATTTGCGTGAGAAAACGTCTATTGCGCTGACTATATGCAGCATTATATTTTCAAGTTGTTGAATACTAGTAAATTATTAATAGTGTGCCAATGTATGCCCTGTGCCATTATGAAGCTCTTTTACTTACCATACTTCTATGGAGAGCTGAAAACTTTATACACAAAGCGAAGTGTGTGACCTATGAATGGGGAACAGATTGCCTGCGCTACCCATAATTAGTGGTCTCTTGGCTTTAACATACATGTGATTACCAGTGGTAGGACAAAAATACCATTTTTAAGGCCCTCTACCACACATACCCTTTTATAGTTGAAATCTATCGCTTTGAAAATTACAGATTTTTAATTTTTTAAATTTGAAGGAAAAATAAAACGGTATTTTTACGCGTTAAGTCCACGCATTACAGAAACATGTACAGTAGCAAGCATTACAGAAACTAGCCAGAACCAGTCTACTGGGTACTGGAGTTGTTTTAGCAGTAATTGCAAGCGGTGCAGTGATGCGTCGCTGAGTAATGGGATTAAGGCTGACACGTGTACACAACAAGTTGTTAATTGATTACCTTATTCTTGTAATCTGGAGCGTTTAGGTCCAATGTGGCATGTCTTTTTAGTTGTTCTAAGTAATAATCAGCAAATAACAAAGGCCTAAAAAAGGAACCAGGTAACAAAGTCGTGATAGGCACACCTCATTCACACTCGGTATTTTCGAATTATGTGTTACTGGTTTAATCTAAATATAGCGTTATTTGCATATCATTGACAAACATATCAACAAAACATTTCCGATTAATAAAAAATAGATGACTATTAACAATTTATATACATATATACAGTATGATCTTGAAACTTTCAGAAGTTGGTAAAACGTACTGATTCATTCTTTTTTTATTTATGATAACATGTATGTATGCAAATGTATGTTGTGTCTTGAAAATGTTGTTATCATTACATATGAGTTCTGACGGTAATTATATGAGTAGAAATTGTTTTATACATATATGTCCAACGTCATCGACATGGACAAGTACATAAACATTTTGAAAAAGAAGCGAATTTGGATGTGTCTCTCTGATCAAAACTTCTATCCACCGAGCTCTCGCTAAACTGTATATATATATATATATATATATATATATATATATATATATATATATATACAAACACACACCTGTGTGTTCATCCATGTATAGTTTTATGTATGCTATTAGAACTTGGAAGATAGATAAATCAATCAATCAGTCAGTCTATCTATCAATCTATGTTTGCTTTATGTATGTCTGTATGAATGTAAGTATCCGCAATATGCTTGTAGTAGCCGATTTAAAAGACCTTAGTTTAAAATATATGTTGTTTGGATGACATGTTGTTAGCAGAAATTGTTGCTTCATCTGTAATAGTTAAATGCATTTCCTCCAGAAGCAACGGAAAATATCTGCATTAACTGGTATTACTGGACACATTACGCAAGGTATTTCCCAGGGGAAATAAAGAAGATACACAGAAATGTACACACACACACACACACACACACACACACACACACACACACACACAATGAGAGAAAGGCACGTGTAAATCAATTAATATTTACGTTATGCACAAAGAAGAAAAGTATCCATAATAATGACGATTTCTCAACAAAAGAAAAATAACAAAATTAAAAGAATAAACTCCATTATATATCTATATCTATCTATCTATCTATCTATCTGTCTATCTATCTATCTATCTATCTATCTATCTATCTATATATTTGCAAGATGCCGACAACAATTTGAGTTCCAAACCTAAACCATCGTGATATTTCAGTGTCGGACCACTTACAAATTTAAATTATCACCATCTCGTATACAAATTTAAGCAGATTGTGAAGACGATAAGAATAATAGATACAATATTTGCGAAATGGAGAGGATATGGCGAATAGTTTAATAGTAGGGAAACAGCTGAAAGTATTATTATAGATAGCAGTAACAAGGAGCATACAAACATTGAGTTTTCTATGAAAACGAGTTTTAGGATGTAACAAATGTAGAAAAAGCAACGCCTTAGCAAATGAAGGTGTTAAAAAATGCACAAAATCTGAATTTGAATTAATCACAAAACAAGAGAGAGAAAAGTATGCCCATTATAAAAGACCAGGTAAATAACAAACTGTCACTAATGAAAAACGTGATAAAGAGATTATAATATAGGCACTGTTATATCATGGTAATACATGAGATCACACGAGAAATCAATGTCAGCTTATATTGAACAAATTAATTTGATTTTTACAACCTTTAAAAAGTTGCAACTAGCTGGCATACGAGATTTTAAACAACATACAGGGTAATGAAAATCATATAGACATTTAGGCTCCTTTCAGTTTTTTTTTTAGAATGTACAGTAGAGATTCAAATGACTACTCAAACAACCAAGCTTTTTTCCTGGATAAAATATTTATCATGTTCAATTTTAAAGGATCTATAAAACCTTCAGTCACAAAGAATTATTACAAAAGTAACCAAAATCAGTTGATTTGCGAAGAATTTTCACACGGTCTGGAAGAAAGTAAAAACCAATCACAGTATGTGGATATACAGAGTTTGAATATTCCGTTTTCACAGACATCTAGAAGTAATTCAAATTAAACCACAGAAATACGTGGTGCAATCTTTTTAGTCAAACTTGATGCACCAATGGTAATAATTGTTAATTTGCTTGCACTTTAAATGGCGGAGCATCTACGGAGATGAATGATCTTACGGAATAGGTTGCACAAATCAATGTTTGTTATCTACAGAAATATTGATAAAAATTGCAATTGGGACAGTTGGCATCATGGCAGCATTCTACTCAATCAAAGAGTGAAAAGGAACTGACTTCTTTAATTTGTAAAATACAACATAAATTCCAATACATTACAGACTTTACAAGACGTTAAACATTGCACTTATTGTGAGAAAAGTTTCAAAAAACAAGAAGACATAAAGAAAGCACGAGTCCACTTTCATTGATGCTAAACATCAGTACAACGCTATTGTCATGACACACTGCATCAAAACTCATTCTCATTTGTCATACATAACAGATTTATTTTAGACATGTAGTTGTATCCTTTTCTTTTTATCTTTTTCTTTGGTTGAGGCTCTTTATTATTATGGACACTTGTTCATTGTTGTGCCACATTTAACTATTGCTTGTTTTATGTGTTTCATTATGTGTGTGTCTGTCTGTGTATGTTCTTTTTATTCTCCTTGAGGAATACTTTGGGTTAGGTCGAAACGTAATGATAATTTTGTCAAGTGCCAGTAACAAATACAGACTTTTTCCGGTGTTTCTTAAAAAGAAATACACTTAATTATTGTAGATGAAGCAACAATTTCTGCTAACAACATGTCCTCCTAATAGTATATATTTCAAAATATGGTCTATCTAATCGGTTACCGCAAGCATCAAGCGGATACGTAAATACATACATACAGACAGGCATAAAGCAGATATAGATAGATTGTTTGATTGATCTGTGTATGCATGTATTTATCTATCTTCCAGGACCAAAGAATCATACAAAAACTATATTAAAATAAAAATATAATGGAGGACAAAAACATAATGAAAAATAATTAGCTTTGTTTCCATGGAAAGGTCTGGGTTTCTTGCGTGCATGCAGAGCGAGAGAGAGAGAGAGAGAGAGAGAGAGAGAGAGAGAGAGAGAGAGAGAGAGAGAGAGAGAGAGAGAGAGGAGGAATATAATTCAACAAGTTAAGTTAAAGTATCTTAAATGGGAATATTTTCTCTTTTGTCGGACAAAAACCATGTGGCTAATAGTACTCTAAAGGGTTTTGCATAGTTAGTGTGTTCAAAGTAAAGACATAAAAGTCATATTCTGTTCTCATTTTTATATTCCAGTGATCACCTACACATTTGTGCGATTTGCGAACAAGTGTTGAATGTGAAAATGGCACGAAGCGTTGTATTAGTGGCGTGTAGTGTTGACAAGAGTATAACATCTTTCTCAAGGCACGGCGAATAGTCTCTTCAATCAGACGTTTTGTTATTGTTGTTTTCCCCGAGAAATATTGTGTATAAAATAAACAATTGAATAAATCCAAACAAAAGTTATTGACTGCTTTTGACGACATGATTTTGTCGGAGCTTGGTGGATAGATACATCCCCCCATATATATATATATATATATATATATATATATATATATATGTGTGTGTGTGTGTGTGTGTGTGTGTGTGAACGTGGATTCGTCTATGCTCTATATGCATGTATACTTTTTATACATCAGACTGTCTCATGTCCATCCATCAAGTCAGCCATCTTTGGTAGATCTCCATGCCTGCACAGAAAGGTTGATCGATACACATTGTACTGACAGGATTAGATCCTTTCAAATTAGAAACTGACTGCATATCAAGTAACACTATTTCGTTTGCAATATTAGTGTATGTATCAGTTTGTTTATGTGCTTCTTTCATGCTAATAGTTTGCAATACTAGTGTCTGTATCAATGTGTATATATGTTTCTTTGTTGTTAATATTTGGAGGGGGGCTCCAAAAGTTGTATGAGAACACTTTTTATTTCTCTAAGTTGCTGCAAATTATACGTTTAGTCGGACTAAATTTTTAATGAGAGAGAGAGAGAGAGAGAGAGAGAGAGAGAGAGAGAGAGAGAGAGAGAGAGAGAATCAGATACACATACAGGTTCTAAAGTTGAAAATGCCTCATAAAAGATTTGCAAAAATAGGTTAAAAAAATTTTTAAAAAATTCTGGTTGCACACGTGACATGCTACCTCTAGAATACTAAGCATACAACATCAATTGTGTTGATAAGGAATCTGACCGACGCTTGATCGATATATATCGTCGGATAGCATGGGGCATGGAATCGTCTCATTTGCTCATACTAAACCGGTCCTTGGTAAAGTCACTTGGCTCCTATTTCCTCCGCATCATAGCGCCAATACAGTGTTAAAAGTGCACTTATAACCAACAAACACAAAACCAAAATGATACTGAAGGTCTAGCTTGATAATTGTGCCGCATATAAGTTGATCGATATGCAAATAAATAAATGAGGTTGAATAAATTTAAGTTGATAGATATGCAAATTAATAAATGAGGTTGACGATCAGATTTAACAATATGTAAATTTGTTATGTGCGAATAGAACATGTTAAGTATAAACACAAAAAAGTTTAAATCTTCTATGAAGATAAATTTGCTTTATTCTTGATAACATGCTAGGTAAGTCGCTATGTAGTACTGACACGCTTAAGAATAAGCACGAAAGTGCAAATGAGTTGTTTCGACTTTATCGTTCCCCATGTACAAGATCCCTTTGAAAATGTTTTAGAAATAATTTATTCTTACAGACAAAGAGCCAAAATCTTGTTCTATTTGATTTTCTCTCCGTAAGATGAAATTTCGAAATTTGTTTAAGACAATATATATGTACGTATGTATGTATGTTTGTATGTATGTATGTATGTATGTATGTATGTATGTATGTATGTATGTATGTATGTATATATATATATATATATATATATATATACATATATATATGTATATATATATATACAAAAAGATAAGGATACGTAGAGAGTCTGCAAATATAGGGTCTTCGCGGCACATAAGCACAATCCTGACCAAAGTAAAGGTTAGACCGTACAAATGTAAAGGTAAAAATAGCTAAATAAAGATAAATCATAAAATTATAAATAACTCTGCACTCCTACAAGATACAGTATAAAAGGTAAATATGTTAATATCCTTCAAAAGGTATATAAAGTAAAAGATACACTTTAGAAAAGGTAAAATCCTGAAAAATAAGGCGTTAAAATTTGTTTTATATACTGCATTCCTTTAACAACTCCTAGGTTTCTCTGGGTGTAATACTATAAAATAAATTCACAGTCTACAAATCTCTGTACTCGACAAAAATGTATTTTACTCTCAGGGGACACTGACAAGGAATGCATCTTAAGGAGTTATTCATGGGTCAGTTTTGTGTGTTCTATACGTGATCGACACAATACCACATCAACTCTTGATAAATTGTTCTATATTACCTGTGCCACTCTTTGGAATGATGAAGACTGATACCCCAAAACTTATGTGTGGAAGTTTTATTTCACATATTTTAACAAGTAGTTAGATCATAATATTTAAAGTCACTCTTTGGAGTCATCCATTCAGAAATGGGTGATCATATTGCAACTTTGGCTTCTTTTGACATTCTTCAATTCCCATTACTACCAATATGACTAGGCAACCGACAGTACATACTAACGTTTCCAAATTATTTAGCTCAAAATGTTTCTGTGAGAGATATTGATATTTTGAAATATTAATAGAGTTTCAGAGAAGTACAAAATGGAGGCTATATCTGGTGAACGGTTCAAGATAGTGTTGCCCATCTGTATGCAGAGACGTATGGCCACAATATGGTTCTTATATAATTTGAAATTACTCTGAAAAACCAGAGGACGTTTTGAGTTGACAAAAAACAAAAATGATTTTGCTTTGTTTTGTTTTTCTGTTTTCTTAAATAAACAAAAATTAAAAAAAACGAAACAACGGTTGTGATTATGGAATAGAGGATTTTGTGGTACTTGCAGGACTGAATTTTGCAGCTTCTAGGCGAGGGAGCGTTTGTATGCCAATAGGTGGAATATGCCAATTTGGTTTCCGATCGTACTAAAGATGTGGTACTGGATGGATTATAGGATAATTTGGTAGTGTATGGAAGGACCGTTCGGCAGGCAAACAATAGGTGATAAACAGTGTTTAATATTAATATGTGTCACTCCCAATTATATGTCTGTCGATCTATTTATCCATCTTCCTATCGACACGAATTTATTTCAGCGTTTTCAGTACTTCCACGTTACATATTCTTATTGGCTCTCTTTGTTTTGAGTCAATTTGTAGACAATTTTGATTATCATTTTGGATGGGTCACAGTTCATATTGTATTCTTCCCCGTTCCAGAATTATACAGAAAAGGTAGATAATCTTTCTATGTTTGTATATGACTAAGAAATGTAATGACATGAATTTTACATGTTTTTTGGCAACTTTATGAAAATTGGTATATGCTGCGACGCTGCCATGTGGAACAAATTCTGATTATCGATAAGCTAGTAAATAAATAAATTCCAGTAATAATGTGCTTTACCCATTGTTTAATATCTGACCTGATCAATAGTTGCCAATCACGATATGTTCCAATACATTAAACAGTCATCTCAAGGGGGCGGATCCAGGAATATCGTTTTTTGTTTGTTTGTTTTTGGGGTTTTTTTTCTTCCTTTCTTCTTTTGGTGGGGGTGGGGGCATAAACAAATAGGCAAGGGTCTGAAGGATGAAATCCCTAGTGAGTGCCCAGGGCGAAGCTCCCAGAGGTACCTGGATTTTAAGCGTTTTCAGGGAATAATTTTAAGCATCAAACTGTAAAGTAAACTTATATTATGGAGATTCAAGCGGAAACGTGTAAGGTGGACCAGTGAAATCGTGCTCGATGTGTTTGCTCATTTTGATATGATATTGTGTCCTTTACAATATCAGTTTTCTAGCGCTGTCAATGTTTAACCATACATTTGAACAGCGTCTCTTTTAGGACAGGTTCGTCTCATTTGGCACTCTTTCCTAATTAGTATTATTATTAGTAATTCAACGCTAGTCTCTGAAGGAAGAGAAAATGCAGTTATTTCACATATTTAATTGTCACGTTAGAATAATGATGACTGATACGTAGTAATTCTGTCCGAATGGAACGTACTAACTCAATTTCAGACCCACCTTTGTGTCCTATAATCAGACGATCTACTTTTCCCCCATTAATGAAAATAACTACGTCAGTTTTAGCGAAATAATTCAAAATGCCTGACCCATGATTCTGTACTATTAATAACATGCGTGCAAAAACTGCATCTAAATAAGACGAGTCGTAATGGGATTTTGACAACTAATTAAGAACAGAGTTATAACTATAAAAGCTAATCAAATAGATTTAGAAATTTCAATCATTTGAGATAGAAGCTAACCATGTCTCTCTTTGGTCATATAGGTCCTGGAAGAACTTAAAATCGACAAAGAGATACCCATGCAATTTTGTCATATTCTAACTTCGAAATCGTCTCCATCAAAATATTAATCGGCTGTTTCGAAACTTTTATTTTACTTTATCCTACTACATCTGCAAAAAACAAATCAGTCATGTCCAAAAACATAAGCGCTTCTTCGACTGAGTCCAACACCATTATAGGCACAATGCTATATCACAAGTGCTGACTAATATCTTTACGATAAGCCATGAGATGATCGGATTAAAAATTAAACAAAACAAACAAATATAAATAATTTTATAACATTCAAAATTATTTTAGAATATATTAAACATGTTATTTAATATGTTTATATTGCTGTAGGAAGCTTCTGAAGAGATGTATTACTGAGTATTAAAACAAACGAAGACGGTTGTAAAATTACCCAAGTGACATCTGTTTACAATGCCAACGTAGTTTTTTAAAATTAATATATGCATGTCTTTAAGTGCAATATCTGACTTCTCTGGGTTCAAAGGTAAGGACGTGTTGTCAAATAGCAGAAGATCACCCTTCTCCTCGCAGAAAATACATAGCGCACATACGATCATTTTTCATTTTCATTTCTCCCGTAACCTTACTGGTGACTTTGCGACAATCTCTCTCCATTTCGCCCTGTTCTCCACTGCTCTTTGAGACTTTGCAAAGTCCATGCCTGTCCACTCTTTGATATTGTCTTCCCATCTCTTCTTGTGTCTGCCTCGTTTTCTCTTTCATCTCACTGTGCCCTGTAGGATTGTATTTGACAGGCCAGTTGAGCGTGAGACGTGACCATACCATCTTAGTTTGCGTTTCTTTACAGTGGTGAGCAGATCTTTATAAGGTCCAATTGCGCCTTGGATTTTAGTGCGCACCTCTGCATTAGAGACGTGGTCTAAGTATGAGATTTTCAGGATCCTTCGATAACATCTCATCTCTAAGGCATTGATTCTTCTCTCTATTTCTGCTGTTAGGGTCCATGTCTCACATGACGAGGGATCGCATAAGCTTGATCTTGGACCCAAGCTTGATGTTGCTGTCTTTTCAAATAGGCTTCAGCCTAGCCAGAGCAGTTGGAAAGAACCTCAGGTTTTGAACCTTCATCAGAGGCGATATCACCTAAGTACTTGAAGCTTGTTACTGTGCCCAGCTTATGTCCATTCACTCTTATTTCCTTTTGGATGCCACTCGGGTTGTTTTTCATTAGGTTTGTCTTTTCAGCGTTGATCTCCATCCCATATCTTAGTGCTGCTTGATTGAGACGGTTCACTAACGTTTCCATTTCTTCTTCATCTCCTGCTAAACCATCGATATCATCAGCGAAGCGCAGGTTGGTGATTGTTCTGCCTCCAACACTAACACTGCATTCACGGTCTTCCAAGGCGTCGGACATGATCCTTTCCAGGTAGATGTTGAAGAGAGTGGGTGAGAGAAGGCACCCCTGTCTGACTCCGACTGTGGTTCTGAACCAGTCTCCTATGTTGCCATTGACGAGAACTGTACTAGTCGCCTTGTCATACAGGCTTTCGATAGCGCGGATTAGTTTTGCGTTTATGTTGTATATCCGCATGGTGGCCCACAAGGCTGCATGCCATACCTTGTCGAAAGCATTCTTGAAGTCAATAAAGACATGATAGAGGTTCTGTTGATGCTGGAGATATTTTTCACAGAGGATTCTGAGATTGAAGATCTGTTCTGTAGTGCTACTTACTGCTCAGAAACCTGCCTGTTCTTCTGCAATGATGTGCTCTGCTTGGGGTTTCAGTCTATTGAGGATGATCTTAAGCATAACCTTGCTTGGGTGACTGATGAGACTGATAGTTCGGTAGTTCTGGCACAGTTGTAGATTCCCTTTTTTAGGAAGAGTCACGATCAGAGACTGGGTCCATGGGGTGGGCCATTCTCCTGTTTGCCAGATATGGTTGCAGATTGTTGTGAGGACATCTATCATGGACGTTCCTCCTGCTTGAACAAGTTCTGCTGGTATATTGTCTACCCCAGCTGATTTCACCGTCTTTAGCGCCTTTACTGCAGCCTCTACTTTGTCCATGAGGATCTGGTGGTCAACCTCTGTTGTGGTCAGTGGTACGTTTAATACAGCTTGGTCTCCAGAAGTCTCCTGGTTGTAAAGCTCCGAACAGTATTCCGTCCATCTGTTAAGAATGTCTTGGTTTTTTGTCAGACTCTTACCAGCCTTGTCCTGAATCGTATTAGATCTCCCCTGTTTCTCTGTTGTCAGGTCATTCACCAACTGGTATGCCCTTTTACTGTCATTATGGTTCAGGCTTTTCTCGACTTCCTTGCATTGGTCCTCAACCAGCTTTCTTTTGCTTTCTTTATGCTCTTCTTAATCCTGTTGTTAATCTCATTGCATTTGTTTTGCTCCTTCATGGTCTCCTCTCTTACTCTTCAGTTTTCTCCTCACATTGCAGAGGTTGAGGATATCTGCTGTGATCCAGGGCTTCTTTATTCTACGATGCTTGCCAAGGATCTCTCCGGCTGTGTCTATTACTGCCTTGTTGAAGGTGAGGATCAAGGAGTCTAGGTTTATTTCTTCATGTCCCAGAATTGTGAGCGGTGCAAATTTGCCGCCTATTGATGCTTCAAATGCTTGTGTCACGCTTGGATCTTTAAGTTTTTCAAGGTCGAACCTGATCCTAACTTGTCTTGGCTTATTGGTCTTCAACAGACGAAATTTGATAGTCATCATCAGCAAGTCATGGTCGCTTCCTATATCAGCTCCTGGGAAGCCACGTGTTCTGGCATTGTTTACGCTAGACCGGAAGCGCTTTCTCACCAAGATGTAATAAATCCGGTTATGATGTTTTCCGTCTGGGCTGTGCCAAGTTCATCTTCTGGATAGTTTGTGGGGGCCAAGGGTGTTCGTTAGCACTTGGTTATTGTATGTGGCGAAGTCCAGGAGCTTGAGTCCTCTCTCATTGGTCTGCTTATTACAGTATGGACAACAGGCTTTTCGCCAGTCTGCTTGTGCGTCTTCTCCTACCTTAGCATTCCAGTCTCCTTGAATAACCAGAATATCCTTGTTGGGTGTCTGGTCTATGAGAGTTTGAAGCTGGTCGTAGAACTCATCCAGTTCCTCGTCATCATGGTCAGATGTTGGGGCATAGACCTGGATGATAGTGATGTTAAAAGGAGATGCCCTTACGCGGATTGTAATCATCCTTTTCGACACTGGTCGACAACCCATGACTGCACTCACAATGTCCTTTGTGCACCATCAACCCGACTCCATGTTCATGCTTGTTCTCATGCCTACTGAAGTAGATCACGTGTCCGTCATCTGTTGATCTCTCTCCGAAATTTTTCCAGCGCATCTCGCAGAGTCCAAGGATGTGCCATTGGTATCTTCCCATCTCATGGGTTAGCTCCTCGAGTTTCCCTGCTGGTCTTAATGTCCTGACATTCCATGTTCCAATGGTGATGTTATCTCTTGCCCGTACTTTGATGGTTTTAACTAAATATTAGGTTCTAACCATCTGCAGCTTTTCACCCATAAAAATCCCACGGTTCATTTATGACAATCCTTCAGATGTTCATCATACAAAAAGAGGTAAATATCATTATTAAATTTTATTTCCAAATGATAACATTTATCGAAAATATTATTTGAGCAATATCCAATCCGTTTCACGGCAGTAGAAACATATGTTCGCAAGGATGTTGTTGAAATATACAGTTTTCTTCATAAAACAGAAATATTACTATTCTTTTTAACCAATCTTGTATATTTTGTTCACTCCTATGTACTAATGCGACTGATATCCGTAGGAATTAATTACTTTAAATCTGCAACAAGCTGACACATTATTTTCTTATGTGAAACAAGTCGTATACTTTCCTTAGCTTAGCATTCGTAACAAATTTGATAATAAATTTAATATTCAATTGTTTAACCTCAAAATTGAGAGCCATTTTGACACATTCACCACAGTAGATACAAAAGCGGATAGTATCTGAGCCATCCGCTTTAAACGTGTTCAAACCGGTTCAATTACTTTGAAACTGGTTGTATAAAGCTGCATCACCAGCATATGACCAAACACCATTTTTTAAAAAAAAAAATGCTGGCTTACCATCCTCGCTCAGCCAGACATCTCATATCAAACGCCCTTTCCCATCTCCCCTACATCGAACACCTTTCAGCGAACCCATTTTTTAGCACCTTAAAACTTTCGTAACTTATTTTATTTAAATAATTACTCTATTTTTCAGAATAGTAGCATAACAAAATTATATAATTTATGCCCAAAATAAAAACAATTAGTGAAATATTCTTTTGTTAAGATTAAGCGACAAAATATTGATTTTTGTCCCCCCCCCCCCCAAAAAAAAGCACAATTTTAATCCACAAACACAAGATTTGGTGTATAGATCTTACTAAAGAATGCATACAAATGTAACTTGCTAACATATATAGCAGATATGTACTATACTATGAACTTAGAATTATGTATACCATTTCCAATTACCGAACCATTTTTCAGCAACATAATACTATTTAAAATATTTGCAAGAAACGAATGTTCAATAGAAACAACATAGCGTATTAGCTTATTACATAGTATTGTGGTGGAATAAACTATATAACACGAGAATCGTTTCCTGAATTTAGATAATACAAACAGGATGTTGAAGTTGAAAACCAATACTTATATAAGAAAGCTTCTTAAGGTAGGATTAGACAATAGTTTTACAAATTCATAACATTTTTTTATAGCGCTATGTAAGGTAGAATTAGCAGATCTAGCACTTTCTAGATTAATGGAGAGACCACCAAGTTTTTAAAAGGGATGTCAAGGGATGTCAAAAAATGAGATCTATTTTTGGGACTTCGATAGGACTTTGCTTACATATTTAATAAATGAGACATGGAGGATTACTGAGTAATTAAGGAACATTTTACTATGGAAAAAGACGGGACAAAAGATTTCGGCTATGTAAGAAATAATGAAAATAATGTTGGAGTCAATTGTATATACAGTGGTTAAGAGATTGCATGTTCAAAATACACAACAAATTTATATACTAATTAACATCCCCGGCATTTGTAAGCAGATTAGTACATATATGTTGGGCTTAATAAATTGTCCAGATAAAAGACTACCATCAATATTTGCAAATCTAAACGCTAAAGAATATGGCACTGCAAGATTAGAAGGAACAATTACCAATTATATTAAAACATGAGGATTTTTATAATTATTTACAAAGATTGTCGAGGATGGAATATTTTATGAACTTGTTTCACAGAACAATGGAGACGGCTTACAAAACCAATAACAAACTCTTGTTTGGCATACAACAACACTAAAAACATGTATGCATTATGGATTTTGGGCCAATAAAACAGACCAATAGAATTACAGAATTAGAATATAAGCTTCCAGAGGTTTGCAACGAAATGTAATAATTAATTTATGTCTCTATGCATTTTCTTTTATTGCCTTACCAGTAAACTATAATTTACCAAAAATGGCAAAGATGTCGAAATAGTGCAGAAAGCATTTAGAAAACATGTTAATACTTATATTACTAGAAACGGCTTTTTTATTCAATGTATAAAGAAATTCCAAAAGAACATAATAGATACAGATAGTATGGAATTAACAACATTTAAAGTCAGAAGGGATGAGACTTCTACACCATTATACGATATAGAACAGATAGAATCATTAAATAAACTATGTATACAATGTTTAACTCAAAGGCTAAATGAATTAGAGCAGATGCATGAAGAGAAAGCGAATAAGGATTCTGGAAATAACTATGGAGAAAGTTTGGGGAAAAAAGAGCGTGGCACAAGAATATAACGGTAATAAGTTATTGGTGGAGCGAATAAAGACTGTAGAAAATATTACAATGAAACAACACAGAATTTGACATAATTTCTTTCTGCATTAGAATAATTTCTTTCTGCATTGGCATAATTTTTTTCTGCATTGTTAAAACAATCCAGGCTAAAAATAGTTACTAAAAATAGTTATTACGCAGCTGGTAAAATAAAAGATTATTTATTAAAGATTCCAAATGATTCAGGGCTATTATCTGCTAACAATGATACAGGCTAAGTAGTTGTCTTCCTACAGCAACAGCATACTCCCGAAGAAGTAAAAATGTAGATGAAGGAATAGACGAAAACAATCTTTTGCAGCAGCTAATATACGTTAAGCATTACACAAACCATGATATAGAATTAAAGGATGATTTATGATCTGTACCTTTCGCACAAATGTGGAGAATAACTGAGCTAAAAGACTGGAAGAGTTACAGGAAAGAAGAAATAACCTTTAGAAAAAAGGAATTTGCACGATAAAAAATACGGCCGAAAAGACATATTTTCATGAGAAATGGAAAACAAGATTTGTATGTGTTTCATTATTTATTGAAGTTAGATAATACATTAAAGCATCCAGATATAAGTATGCAATTTAAAATTAAAGTAGACAAATTAAACAATAATTCATCTATAAAAAGGTACAAAATGTATTTATTGCAGCTTGTTCAAAGTATGTTAGCAGTTAATATTAGCTATCTTTGCATGTAAATAATCTGTCCGATACAGTTATTATATTTTTAAATTGATTATACCATGGTATATTGTTGGTAGATACATGTTATAATCCTTATAGCTACCAGCATAATATATATTGTCTCTATCTAATTTTTCTCTACTAATTATAGCTGGAATATGTACATATGAAGCATCAACGATTATCGTCCTTTTTATCATTTTATTTTTTTGCGAAAAATCTTTTTAATACATTTATTTAAAATCGCTGGACGGATTACTTGGCAACCCTTAAACTACATATCTAGGAAATCAAGAGCACTAGTAAATATAATAGGCTATGTAAGCCTTCCCATGATCCCTTTCTAAAGGGATTTTTTTCTTCTTTTATCTTTCTATTTATTAGTCTAAACCATTTATCAGGAATCAAGAATATTTATCTTTAAATCCACTATTTATAATGTTTTTATTTATCTGTAGTTCATTAAATAATAACTCTAGATCTGTTCTTTCCACATATTGTTTTCTACTTAATTCCATAGTGTGCTTTCTTCCAACACGGAGTTTTATATTATAATTGTCCTTTGCCTTATAATCGCAGTGTGGACAAAATGTATATGGCAGTATCTAGTTACAATAAAGATTTGTTTTAATTTGTATAGCTTCTTGCTTAACATTTCCTGTTGGTCCTCCCTTAGTCTATCGTAAAGATGCAAAATATTATCATCTTCAATATCTATGTATTAAAAAATATTCTATGTTTATCCATTCTACATTCGTTTCTTGTATATAATTTAAATATCATTATGTTGTCGAAGAATGGTTCAGTATTTGTAAATGGTCTGCATAATGCCAAGTCCATATGATAGTCTATACATGCTATATATGTTAGCAAGTTACTTTTGTATGCATTCTCCAGTAAGAACCATACACAAAAGCTTGTTGCTGTGGATTTAAATATCCTTAGTTTTTCTCTTCGATAAAAATCAATATTGTGTCGCTCACCATTTATCGAAGAAAACGTTTCTTTGAAATGAATGTTCGCAATAATAAATGTCGCAAAAATTGTGTTATTTAATATACAAAGTATAGAGTTTTTGTTCTGGTACTATTCTGAAAATAGCGTAATTATTTACATGTAATAGGTAATTAATTTAAATTGTCTATGCTGTAGTTACAATATTGCAGGTTTAAAATATACAACAAATTTATATACTAAATAACATCCCCGGCATTTGTAAGCAGATTGGTACATATATGTTGGGCTTAAGAAATTGATATAAGACTTCCATCCACATTTGCAAATCTAAACACTGGAGAATATGGCACAACAAGATTAGAAGGAACAATTACCAATTACAATAGAACACGAGGATTTTTACAATTAGTTATAAAGATTATCGAGGATGGAATATTTTATGAACTTGTTTCGCTGAACAATGGAGACGACTTATACAAATCAATAACAAATTCTTGTTTGGCAAACAACAACACTAAAACCACTTATGCATTATGGATTTTGGGCCAATAAAACAGACCAATAGAATTACAGAATTAGAATATAAGTTTCCAGAGGTTTGCAACGAAATGTAGTAATTAATGTATGTCTCTATACATTTTCTTTTATTGCCTTAGCAGTAAACATAATTACCAAACATGACAAAGATGTCGAAATAGTGCAGAAAGCATTTAGAAAAAAATGTTAATACTTATATTACTAGAAACGGCTTTTTATATTCAATGTATAAAGAAATTCCAAAAGAACATAATAGATACAGATAGTATGGAATTAACAACATTTAAAGTTAGAAGGGATAAGACTTCTACACCATTATACGATATAGAACAGATATAGTCATTAAAGAAACTATTTATACAATGTTTAACCGAAAGGCAAAATGAATTAGAGCAGATACACGAAGAGAAAGCGAATAAGAATTTTAAAAATTACTATGGAGAAAGTTTGGAAAAGAGCTTGGCACGAGAATACAGCGGTAATAAGTTATTAGTGCAGTGGATAAACTCTGTAGAGAATATTACAATGAAACAACATAACATTTGGTATAATTTCTTTCTGCATTGTTAAAACAATCCAGGCTAAAAGTATTTATTACACAGCTGGTAAAATAAAAGATTATCTATTAAAGATTCCAAAAGATTCAGGACTATAATCTTTAAACAATGACAAAGACTATATAATTCCTTCCTACATCAACATCATACTCCCGAAGAAGTAAACATGTAGATGAAGGAATAGACGAAAACAATGTAATGAAGCAGCTAATATACTTTAAACATTACACAAACAATGATATAGAATTAAAGGATGATTTAGGATCTGTACATTTCACACAAAGGTGGAGAATAGCAGAGCTATCGAGAAACTGTGTTTATGTTTAATATTGCCATCTGTATAAAACCAACAGATTGTTAAAGACTGGAGGAGTTACAAGAAAAATGAAATAGCCTTTAGAAAAAGGAATATGTACAATAACAAATACAGCCGAAAAGATTCATATTTTCATGATGGATGGACAACAAGATTTGTATGTGTTTCATTATTTTGGGGGTTAGATAATACATTAAAGCATCCAGATTTAAGTATGCAATTTAAAATTAAAGTAGATAAATTAAACAATAATTCGTCTAGAAAAAAGGTACAAAAGGTATTTATTGCAGCTTGTCCAAAATATGCTAGCAGTTGATACTAGCTATCTTTTCAAGTAAATAATCTCTGTCCAATACAGTTATTATCTTTTTAAATTGATTCTACCATTGTTTATTATTGGTAGATAATTGTTATAATTCTTATAGCTACCAGCATAATATATATTGTCTCTATATAATTTGTCTCTAATATGTATAGCTGGAATATGTACATATGAAGCATCAACGATTATTATAGTCCCTTTTAACATTTTATTTTTTTGCGAAAAATCTTTTTAATACAATTATTTGAAATCGTTGGACGGATTACTTGGCAACCTTTAAACTACATATCTAGGAAAACAAGAGCACTAGTAAATATAATAGGCCATGTACAGCCTATTATATTTACTAAAGGAATTTTTTACTTCTCTTGTTCCTTTGTAATCTTTTCCTAAAGTAATCCAAATCGTCCCCTATCTTCTTTAATCTTTCCATTTAATAATCTAAACTATTTATCTGGAATCAAGAATATCTATCGTTAGATCCACTATTTATATTGTTTTTATTTATCTGTAGTTCATTAAATAATATCTCTAGATCTGTTCTTTCCACATATTGTTTTCTACTTAATTCCATAGTGTGCTTGCATCCAACACGGAGTTTTATATTATAATTGTCCTTAGCCTTATATTCGCAGTGTGGACAAAATATTTATATGGCAGTATCTATTTACAATAAAGATTTGTGTTTTAATTTGCATAGCATCTTTATTATTTATTTATTATTAACATTTCCTGTTGGTCCTCCCTTAGTCTATCGTAAAGAAGCAAAATATTCTCATCTTCAATATCTATGTATTAAATAACATTCTATGTTTATCTATTCTACATTCGTTTCCTGCAAATAGTTTAAATATCATTATGTTGCCGCAGAATGGTTCAGTATTTGTAAATAGTCTGCTTAATTCCAAGTCCATATGATAGTCTATACATGCTATATATTTTAGCAAGTTACTTTTATATGCATTCTCCAGTAAGAACCATACACAAAAGCTCCTTGCTGTGGATTTAAATATCCTTAGTTTTTCTCTTCAACAGAAATCACTACTTCGTCGCTCACCATTCATTAAGGAAAACGATCCTTTGAAATAAACGTTTCGAAGAAAAAATGTCGCCAAAAAATTGTATTATTTAAGATACCAAGTATAGAGTTTCTGTTCTGGTACTATTCTGAAAATAGAGTAATTATTTACATATAATCGGTAAGGAAATTTTAAAATAGGTACTTAAAAATAGGTCGTCGAAAGATGTTCAACGCATGTGAGGGGTTAAGCAAGACGTTCTATATGATCCATATTTTTTCGTTGAAGAATTTACGAAAATGGAAATAAGCCAGCTTTTGTAAAAAAAAATGTAAAGGTTTATTTATACACCGTGATAAGTACTTTAATAACAATTTTGTGAGCTAGGGTGTTTTATAATTCTTGAAAACCGGTTTGAGGTGCTAGGCTGAGAAAGGATGGTGACCCCGCTTTTGCACTGCTTGATTTGTGCAAATATGATGTATTCTAATTCTATGTAGTTAAATGTTTTGTTTTGATATGATATGTGCTTTATGATACCTGTTGAAAAGCAATTCTTTACAAAGACAAGGCTATCAATTCAAATCTGAAATCTGAAATCTAACTTTGGATTCTCTGTATGCAACAATTATTAACAACTTTTGATACGCTTGTCGTTGAGGCAATATTATGTTCTGGAGTTGTTCTCATATCATACCATGTACGGCAACTGTCATAAGATCAGATGTCAGAACGACTTAATTATATGTTCTGGTTGCATTTGTTAATGTAATGATGATAATAAACCCGAGATACATGGACCAGATAATGTTTAATACACTGCTAATGAATGGCTTTGTTAATTCGATATTTTTCCAAGGTTTCATGTATACAATGCGATTTGGATTTGTTGCAAGTAATTTATAGTTGTTACATTTAACATACATCAACAAGGTTATCAACATGATCAAATTAGTCATCATGACAATCAAGAGGACTCGGCATTGCACTAGGGTCATATATTCATTCAAAAGACAGATAGCTTCTCTGTGATAATTTTCTTTATACTAGAGATTTGAAACTCTGGAACCATCATCATACTGGGTATCAAATTGTATAATATTGTATGTATCTAGACTTATGCCCATTGCTACAAAAGAAAGGACAAACTAGAAAATTATGATATTCATAGCCCAAGTGATGATGGTAATACTTCCTCTTCTTGTTTTTCTTGTTACTTATAGTGGTATTATCGTTTATTGTTGTTCTTGCTTTCTGTTATAATTTTCATTACTTAATTATGATTATGATGATGATTATTATTAATATTATTATTATTATTATTATTATTATTATTATTATTATTATTACTATAATATTATTAATATTGTGCAAATATGATTTAAAAATGGACTTATTAACAACCGTTAAAAGCCATTTTGTTGTCTTCCACAGATTACAGGATTATAATTCACGTATATTTTAAACTCATTTTTGTTTATATTTGATAACATTTGGACAGAACGGTGGTAAAATATGCAATATTTGCACATTTTGAACACTTGTGTTAGAAAGGTTTTGCTTAAGATGCCTTTTGACTGAAGATATGCTGGAAGCTGTGAGTGAAACTAATAAATGTGATATTCCGCAGTCAGCTATACGTTACTTGTGAAGTTTCAATGAGGAATAAAAGTCATCTGTGTCATGTCAATGAAAATAAATAATAAATATAAAAGATTGATTTTAGCACATGTCAGGCATTAATATTATGATTATCTATTCAATTTTATGTTTCTAACATTTAAATAGTGACAACATCCAATCATGACGTAAGCAGTAACAGCATCAAATGTTAAAGCTAAATACTAGAATCATTGCGGTGTTCTTTAAAAACATTTCACTAATGCCTACAGCATACAGATGAACTTCAAAGATATTTCAATAATTAAAGTTGAAATGAAATATACCACCGGCATATACCTGGTAAGATCCTTTGATCTCAGATTTCTCCAAAGCTCAAAATTACTCACTTATATAAGATTGTCCATTTTTTGCTTGATCAAAATGGCACCATGTGATTATTGATCTATTAATCAGAGAAAGCATCTATAAATCATATCATCACAAATGAACAAAATTAACAATTTGCACCATTTCATCTGGTTTTGGGGATTCTTTTTCCATTAGTTCTGATTTTGGTGGAACCCAATGGGAAAACGCAAGAAATAATGGATTAGGAAGAAAATCAATTTATTCTAAGCATTTTAAGAAAAGTATAAACAATGATCATATGGCTTGCTCCAACAGTTTACAGTTAGCTCTTAAAGAATGATCCATTTAACCAACTCTAAAATAAGGTGAATTAGATAAACTCATAAAGAGGTTCCTCTAAAGGTACACTTACAAATACCTCTATCTTTTCTATAAGACAAACTGGACACTTTATCTATATTAGAGTATCTACGGACAATTACAAAGTAAAGGACATTCAGTGCAAACTGGTACGCTTTCGCGTTTTTAAAGAGGTTCGGGTAAACAATCTTCAAAATAATGATACCAATAATAAAGATTTTGTGTACAAATGCTGTTATACTTGTATGCAAGTGCTGATAGATAGATAGATCGATAGACAGTGAGATCGATAAATATATGGATTTAATATGCACATATACACGCATAATAATATAAATACATGGACATTTTAAATTATTTGAACAGCATTTGAACAGCATTTCACGTGGTGCAGCGATAGTTTTACAACAAAATCAGGATACAAATATGTATCCAAGTACAGAAACGATAGTCAAGGAAATTCAAGATGATAGCATATTAACTTCTCAGATCAATGACTTTCGTCTTTATTTTTCATTCTATATTTCAACACTTGGAGGAAATTTTCATGCATCTTTTGAAGTCAGACGCAAAATCTGACGACGCTCTATCGAGGGAACAAGGAGATATGATCACTATTGATACAATATCTTGATCAATGACATTTTATCTTTCTAAATAAAAATGACACTACATGCAGTAAAAAGATGCACAGGAAAGTAGAAGTTATGCAAGATATAGTAAATATTATGCAATAAAACCTATTCTATATAAATAAGATCATAGTGTATTTTCTTTAGGTAATCAAACACTCAATATAAATAAGATCATACGTATTTTCCGTAGGTAATCAAGGCCAAAATTCAACAGATACCCCCAGACTATCTGGAATTAGAAAAACATTCTCGATAATACGTGACACTAGCATATACTAACACTTATTACAACTTGTCCATTGAACAAACTTTAGAAAATCACAATCAACATAGAGTCTAATCGCAAATGGTCATCTTACATTTTTAATGTAAAATTCATTTATTGTCATTCAAAAGGGCTGTTTGTTGATCAAAATTGTTGGAATGATGATCCAATTGCTTTCTAAAATTCTTATGGCGGTAATGAGAAACAATGAAAAAATCTCCTTGCAAACTTTAAAAAAGGCCAAAATATCGAGTTTCTCTTCTTAACAAATATACAATATTACCATAATTTTGAGAACAAATAGTTAAATGAATATCACTCAGTTATCATTACAAGAGTAGAATAAAGTGGTATATCATGCTGCACGAAATAAACCTTATTTTATGTGACTTCTGCCCTTCCATCCAGTCATTCAAAAAATATGAATTACAAGCTATATTACTTTGAATGATTTCATAAGTTGCTTTACATTATAATAATTTAATTATATGCGGAAATGTAATCGTAATTAAGTTAAATGAAAAGATATTTTATTTTGTAATTTCTTTTAACCTAATGATGCTAAAAAGTTCGTTGTGACACGGAATGTTCTCAATACTGCAGTTAATTGCCAATGTTCAAAGACCTTTCCTGTTGACAACATTGTTTAATTGAAGTGCATTCATATCCCATATGGCAAAATTTTTTTTCTAACCTAATGAAGCTAAAGATTTCGTTGTGATGAGGAATTTTCTCAATACTGCAGTTCATTGCCACTGTTCAAAGGCCTTTCCTGTTGATAGCATCGTTTAATTGAAGTGCATTCATATCACATGTAGCAAGATTTCACAACTCTGATATCAAACAACCTAATTGATGCCGGTCGCAAGGAGTTATTATAGTAATAATATTGTAATTATAAAGTTAAATACATGGAGCATATAATGGTTAATATATTGCCAATTACTGGCCTTGCTAATTTAATGTGGAATGGATTTACCTAGCATTGAATAATTGTTACATCTAACATACAGAAATACGCAAAGGTAATGAGCATGATAAAAAAAGAGCTATTGTGGGAATAACACGCTGACTCAGCATTGTCCAATGTTAAAATGTATTTCCAGAAGGGATCTAGCTTTCCGATAATAGTTTGGTGTTATAAGTTAGTTGAAACATTGCAGACATCATTATACTAAATGTAGTATTACACTGCATTATAGATGTCTATAGTTTTGCCTATTACCACCAAAGAAAAGACATATCAGTAATTAATGATATGTATCGACCACCAGATTATTATTTGTATTGCATAATGTATAGATATGACGCATAAGAGGATTTTCTGTACTAACAATAGTTGAATATAGACTATTTCTTCAATAAAAACCTCCTAGATGTATTTAAGCAACCAGTTTATAATTCAAATAGATTTATTTTAAAGTCCTTTAAAATTTCATATGTATCAGATAAATTGTGGTAAGCTATGTCGAGTTGAAACATCTAAACGGTTTAATCAGAAAGGGTTAATTCGGCATCTGTCTGCTTTGCCGAAGTGAAGCTGTGACCTTTGAGTCTAATCACTTAATATGTTATTGCACATTCTTCAGCTACGGTTTTATTTTGTAGTACATCTGGCGAGAGACTGAAATTCACCTCATCTCGACAAACCATTTCCATTGAAGTATAAAGAAAATGATCCATTGAAATCTAACTGAGTCCAAATAAATTTAATGAAATAAATCCCGCAAAACTTAGAAAAATCTCTGTCTCTGCAAAATGAGTACCTGACCTCATTTATATTTATAGAGGTACTGACCTGTACTAGCACAATAAAGGTAATTAAGTGCAAATTGATATGCCTCAAATTATACCAAATCAAGACTTTCTTTTTTCAAGCACTGATAAGTTTGTTAAAAGTGTGTGTGCGTGTGGACAGGATTGTAGAAATAGGAAAGTTTTTAAAGATGTAGGTAAATGTTTTGTAGAGGCAGTATTTATAGCAACACAAGCAGTATACAAGGAAGTGAAACAGTATACAAACAGTTATAAAAGACCTTATTTTTGTATGTAAAAGTATGGGATGATTGCTAATAAATTGGTGTATATATCATCAAATTGTGCAATTTATTATTAAAGATAACGTTTTTTTGGGAAATGTATTGTCTCGAATGGAAAATTTAACAAAGTAAGAAACTCCTATGTTGGGGTAATAGGCATGATACGACAGGGTCGTATTTAGGCACACATAATTATTTTCTTGTGGAATATACGATCCCCTTTAATTAAATGCTAATACATATGGTTTATAAAAGAAATATATGAGAAAAAAGGTATATTGAAAATGCTATGTTACCTGAATTGTTTTATAACATTTTATAGACATTATCTTCTCGTTGTTTGTTTGTTTGTTTGTTTTATGTGTGTGTGTCTATGCCAACCATCAGAGTGGGCTTGATTGTCCAAATCTAATATGTATATGTCTGCGAGACTGGATGCATACGAAGGTCTAAATCAAACGCATGACTAACTAGAAACAAGATATTGCAGCACTACATGATCTAACGTTTCGAAAGACGATGCAATTTGGATACACGTACCCCGCAAAATTTAGTTTTTGCTCATACATAGCGAAAATATATGTCTAGAATGTCTTTAATTGTACTTTCCAAGAGACGAATTATTTTCCTGTTGTCCCTTTATTTTGTTTATAACATCGTAAGGTAATATACTATTAGATATGGTGTTGTGGACTCTAAACAACCATAGGTTGATAAGGAGAAACACGGTCAACATTCTATTTTCAAAGCTTGATTCCTTGAATACAAGTTTGCTAACAAACTATATATTAACTGAATAGTATATGTGCTTCAAATTTTTAATAGGACTTTGATCTATAAAGCCACTTATGTAGTTCAGATATTTAAAATGCCACTTTTCGGTATGTAACTGATTACAAGTCAACAAATTTATGCAATAGTTAACAAGGATCAACTTCTAATACCTGTACAAATATATTTCAATTTAAACTTAAACCTTTTAATTTGTTTATTTTCTTGCTGTACAACATACCACTTACACCGTGGGAATAATGCATGTCAAAAAATTAAGCATGATTTAAATAGGAGTAATTGCAAGTAAGCTCACCAAGTAAAATTGTCGATTTAAAGTTCTTTCAGGACCTATATGATCGAAAAAAGACTAAGTTTAGCCTCTGTTTCAAATGTTTGAAAGTTCTAACTATATTTGGAGTATCTCTGACTGGTATAACTCCGTTCCTAATTTGATAGTTGTGAAAATCCCATTATAACTTGTCATACGTAGATGCAGATTTGCACGCATAATATTACTAGTGCAGAATTATGGGTCAGGCATCTTGACTTCGTTGTTTTCAGCTGATGTAGTCTCGTGTTATTTTCATTATTGGGGAATATATATGTCGTCTCATTAGGGGTATAAGGATGGGTTTGAAAATTGAATTGATACATTTCAGTCGGCCATAATTACTACATGTCAGTCATCATTGCTTTAACGTGGACACAAAATATGTCATAAGCTGCATTTGCTCTTCCTTCAGAGAATATCATTGACTTAATCCAGAATTAATAATAATAATTAAGAACAATAACAATTAAACATATCTGTCATACATGAGGCGATTGATAATGAAATGCTTGGCGCCTGGCAATATTGTCAAACACGCTGGAAAAGTACTAAATAATGTGCGAGTCTATAGATAGATTAATAGATAGATAGATAACTGGGGGTGCCAAATAATGAATATTAAAACGTTTTATCGTTTACTTATTGACATCCAAACATAAGTGATTGTATCGTTGTCCTTCCGCATACAACGAAATTATTCTCTAACCCATCCAGAACTTCAATATGAGCACAAGAAATGATTTCATAACCGACAACATCTATCGGTCAAGAGTCGTCCACATTCTTTGGCATCACAATTGATGTTGTAACTATATAATTTTAAGCTAGGATGTCAAGTGTTACATCAGTAATGATTTGTACATATTTTTACAGATCTTATGAACTTTAGTACCATTATGGGTATCTGATCTCTCTCTCTCTCTCTCTCTCTTAACCCTTGCAAACATTTGTTAGACCAAACACAGATTTGCAGCAACTTCGAGAAACACTTTCGAGATCTCTGCCAAACATTAACAACAAATAAACACATACAAACTGATACAGACAATAATATTACAAATGACACAGTAATAACTGATATGTCGTCAATTTTTAATTTAAAAATTGTTTATGCCTTCAATACAAGTTTTATTTTTTGCCCTTTCCTTGCATCCATGTATATCTACCGGAGAGGAATGGACATATGTTATGTATGATGTTTATATAATATTATAAATATTTTAGGAAATTATAAATGTTTCTTCACTTTAATATTTGCTTAAATCTTAATGTTATCAGGAAAAACATGTTTAACTAGTGTCCTTGAATTAGGTTGTTTTGATCAATATGTTTTCTCAATTTGAAGGTCAAGGTTGAATTTTGTTTACATGTAGAATTCCATTAAGATGACTCATATTCTAGAACATTCTGTCATGTGACCAGTCTTTATATATGCCATGTTTGGTGGACATTTATTCAGTTTCGACATTACCATCAGTCTTGTAAAGAGCTATTACAGTTGTGAAAATTCATTCCAAATTCTAAGAGAGGAATTATTTTAAATATTCATTGGATTATAACAGTGCTCATAAACTTTTGGATTTTGGATTTTTAATTAATGATTTTGGAATTTAACTGAACTTATTCAGAGATTTTGGAATACTTCATTTTGACATCAGCACATCAAGATTTCTAGTACATCAGGACTTTGGAGACCATTAGCACATCATAACATTCAAGGACACAGCCGTGAATTCGGAACATTCTATATTTAGGACTTGTGCTTAGAACAATCATTCTTATTGGATTATTAGGATTTCAAAACACATTACTGTAAGTGACTTTTTTGATTTTTCATTTTAATTATCTAGTAATAAATTGCTTGTTGATTTTTACTTGATTTGTTGGTTTCACTTTCTTTCTGTTACATTTTTCTTAGACCATAGAGTCGTAACACATGAGACTGAGTAATGTACTAATGTACGCAAAAGATAATGAATATAGTGTATAGATGAGTCCATGTGTGTGTGCATATATATATATATATATATATATATATATATATATATATATATATATATATATATAGAGAGAGAGAGAGAGAGAGAGAGAGAGAGAGAGAGAGAGAGAGAGAGAGAGAGAGAGAGAGAGAGAGTAAAATTGTTTACTACGTTCTTGGATGCAACGTTTCCTCTGTTATAACGTCTCAGTTTGAATTCCTCGGCAAAATTCCTGATTAATATTTATTCCAGAGGCTTTGTTATAACGTTCTTTGATATAACGTTTTATTGGTTATAGCGTTTCAGTTGTATGATTCGCTTGAGAAAATTAGTTCAATTAAAACGTTTTTATCACCTGACGCGCCGAAGCCAGATATACCTTGGCGGTCAGTGCTAAAAAAATCCGATATCCAGACGGGTTTGTCTCAAAAAGTCTAATTTGGGTGAGAAAACGTCTATTGCGCTGACTATATGCAGCATTATATTTTCAAGTTGTTGAAATACTAGTAAATTATTAATAGTGTCCCAATGTATGCCATGTGCCCTTATGAAGCTCGTTTACTTACCATACTTCTATGGAGCGCTGAAAACTTTATATACAAAGCGAAGTGTGTGACCTATGAATGGGGAACAGATTGCCTGCGCTACCCATAATTAGTGGTCTCTTGGCTTTAACATACATGTGATTACCGGTGGTAGGACAAAAATACCATTTTTAAGGCCCTCTACCACACATACTCTTTTATAGTTGAAATCTATCGTTTTGAAAATTACAGATTTTTAATTTTTTAAATTTGAAGGAAAAATAAAAAGGTATTTTTACGCGTGAAGTCCACGCATTACAGAAACATGTACAGTAGCAAGCATTACAGAAACTAGCCAGAACCAGTCTACTGGGTACTGGAGTTGTTTTAGCAGTAATTGCAACCGGTGCAGTGATGCGTCGCTGAGTAATGGGATTAAGGCTGACACGTGTACACAACATGTTGTTAATTGATTACCTTATTCTTGTAATCGGGAGCGTTTAGGTCCAATGTGGCATGTCTTTTTAGTTGTTCTAAGTAATAATCAGCAAATAACAAAGGCCTAAAAAAGGAACCAGGTAACAAAGTCGTGATAGGCACACCTCATTCATACTCGGTATTTTCGAATTATGTGTTACTGGTTTAATCTAAATATAGCGTTATTTGCATATCATTGACAAACATATCAACAAAACATTTCCGATTAATAAAAAATAGATGACTATTAACAATTTATATACATATATACAGTATGATCTTGAAACTTTCAGAAGTTGGTAAAACGTACTGATTCATTCTTTTTTTATTTATGATAACATGTATGTATACAAATGTATGTTGTGTCTTGAAAATGTTGTTATCATTACATATGAGTTCTGACGGCAATTATATGAGTAGAAATTGTTTTATACATATATGTCCAACGTCATCGACATAGACAAGTACATAAACATTTTGAAAAATAAGCGAATTTGGATGTGTCTCTCTGATCAAAACTTCTATCCACCGAGCTCTCGCTAAACTGTATATATATATATATATATATATATATATATATATATATATATATATATATATATATATATACAAACACACACCTGTGTGTTCATCCATGTATAGTTTTATGTATGCTATTAGAACTTGGAAGATAGATAAATCAATCAATCAGTCAGTCTATCTATCAATCTATGTTTGCTTTATGTATGTCTGTATGAATGTAAGTATCCGCAATATGCTTGTAGTAGCCGATTTAAAAGACCGTAGTTTAAAATATATGTTGTTTGGATGACATGTTGTTAGCAGAAATTGTTGCTTCATCTGTAATAGTTAAATGCATTTCCTCCAGAAGCAACGGAAAATATCTGCATTAACTGGTATTACTGGACACATTACGCAAGGTATTTCCCAGAGAAAATAAAGAAGATACACAGAAATGTACACACACACACACAATGAGAGAAAGGCACGTGTAAATCAATTAATATTTACGTTATGCACAAAGAAGAAAAGTATCCATAATAATGACGATTTCTCAACAAAAGAAAAATAACAAAATTAAAGAATAAACTTCATTATATATCTATATCTATCTATCTATATCTATCTATCTATCTATCTATCTATCTATCTATCTATATATATATATATATATATATATATATATATATATATATATATATATATATATATATATATATATATATATTTGCAAGATGCCGACAACAATTTGAGTTCCAAACCTAAACCATCGTGATATTTCAGTGTCGGACCACTTACAAATTTAAATTATCACCATCTCGTATACAAATTTAAGCAGATTGTGAAGACGATAAGAATAATAGATAAAATATTTGCAAAATGGAGAGGATATGGCGAATAGTTTAATAGTAGGGAAACAGCTGAAAGTATTATTATAGATAGCAGTAACAAGGAGCATACAAACATTGAGTTTTCTATGAAAACGAGTTTTAGGATGTAACAAATGTAGAAAAAGCAACGCATTAACAAATGAAGGTGTTAAAAAATGCACAGAATCTGAATTTGAATTAATCACAAAACAAGAGAGAGAAAAGTATGCCCATTATAAAAGACCAGGTAAACAACAAACTGTCACTAATGAAAAACGTGATAAAGAGACTATAATATAGGCACTGTTATATCATGGTAATACATGACATCACACGAGAAATCAATGTCAGCTTATATTGAACAAATTAATTTGATTTTTACAACCTTTAAAAAGTTGCAGCTAGCTGGCATACGAGATTTTAAACAACATACAGGCTAATGAAAATCATATAGACATTTAGGCTTCTTTCAGTTTTTTTTTTTAGAATGTACAGTAGAGATTCAAATGACTACTCAAACAACCAAGCCTTTTTCCTGGAGAAAATATTTATCATGTTCAATTTTAAAGGATCTATAAAACCTTCAGTCACAAAGAATTATTACAAAAGTAACCAAAATCAGTTGATTTGCGAAGAATTTTCACACGGTCTGGAAGAAAGTAAAAACCAATCACAGTATGTGGATATACAGAGTTTGAATATTCCGTTTTCACAGACATCTAGAAGTAATTCAAATTAAACCACAGAAATACGTGGTGCAATCTTTTTAGTCGAACTTGATGCACCAATGGTAATAATTGTTAATTTGCATGCACTTTAAATGGCGGAGCATCTACGGAGATGAATGATCTTACGGAATAGGTTGCACAAATCAATGTTTGTTATCTACGGAAATTTTGATAAAAATTGCAATTGGGACAGTTGGCATCATGGCAGCATTCTACTCAATCAAAGAGTGAAAAGGAACTGACTTCTTTAATTTGTAAAATGCAACATAAATTCCAATACATTACAGACTTTACAAGACGTTAAACATTGCACTTATTGTGAGAAAAGTTTCAAAAAACAAGAAGACATTAAGAAAGCACCAGTCCACTTTCCGTGATGCTAAACATCAGTACAACGCTATTGTCATGATACATTGCATCAAAACTCATTCTCCTTTGTCATACATAACAGATCAATTCTAGACATGTAGTTGTATCCTTTTCTTTTTATCTTTTTCTTTAGTTGAGGCTCTTTATTATTATGGATACTTGTTCATTGTTGTGCCACATTTAACTATTGCTTGTTTTATGTGTTTCATTATGTGTGTGTCTGTCTGTGTATGTTCTTTATATTCTCCTTGAGGAATACTTTGGGTTAGGTCGAAACGTAATGATAATTTTGTCAAGTGCCAGTAACAAATACAGACTTTTTCCGGTGTTTCTTAAAAAGAAATGCACTTAATTATTGTAGATGAAGCAACAATTTCTGCTAACAACATGTCCTCCTAATAGTATATATTTCAAAATATGGTCTATCTAATCGGTTACCGCAAGCATCAAGCGGATACGTAAATACATACATACAGACAGGCATAAAGCAGATATAGATAGATTGTTTGATAGATCTGTGTATGCATGTATTTATCTATCTTCCAGGACCAAAGGATCATACAAAAACTATATTAAAATAAAAATATAATGGAGGACAAAAACATAATGAAAAATAATTAGCTTTGTTTCCATGGAAAGGTCTGGGTTTCTTGCGTGCATGCAGAGAGAGAGAGAGAGAGAGAGAGAGAGAGAGAGAGAGAGAGAGAGAGAGAGAGAGAGAGAGAGAGAGAGAGAGAGAGAGGAGGAATATAATTCAACAAGTTAAATTAAAGTATCTTAAATGGGAATATTTTCTCTTTTGTCGGACAAAAACCATGTGGCTAATAGTACTCTAAAGGGTTTTGCATAGTTAGTGTGTTCAAAGTAAAGACATAAAAGTCATATTCTGTTCTCATTTTTATATTCCAGTGATCACCTACACATTTGTGCGATTTGCGAACAAGTGTTGAATGTGAAAATGGCACGAAGCGTTGTATTAGTGGCGTGTAGTGTTGACAAGAGTATAACATCTTTCTCAAGGCACGGCGAATAGTCTCTTCAATCAGACGTTTTGTTATTGTTGTTTTCCCCGAGAAATATTGTGTATAAAATAAACAATTGAATAAATCCAAACAAAAGTTATTGACTGCTTTTGACGACATGATTTTGTCGGAGCTTGGTGGATAGATACATCCCCCCATATATATATATATATATATATATATATATATATATATATATATATATGTGTGTGTGTGTGTGTGTGTGTGTGTGTGTGTGAACGTGGATTCGTCTATGCTCTATATGCATGTATACTTTTTATACATCAGACTGTCTCATGTCCATCCATCAAGTCAGCCATCTTTGGTAGATCTCCATGCCTGCACAGAAAGGTTGATCGATACACATTGTACTGACAGGATTAGATCCTTTCAAATTAGAAACTGACTGCATATCAAGTAACACTATTTCGTTTGCAATATTAGTGTATGTATCAGTTTGTTTATGTGCTTCTTTCATGCTAATAGTTTGCAATACTAGTGTCTGTATCAATGTGTATATATGTTTCTTTGTTGTTAATATTTGGAGGGGGGCTCCAAAAGTTGTATGAGAACACTTTTTATTTCTCTAAGTTGCTGCAAATTATACGTTTAGTCGGACTAAATTTTTAATGAGAGAGAGAGAGAGAGATAGATAGATAGAGAGAGAGAGAGAGAGAGAGAGAGAGAGAGAGAGAGAGAGAGAGAGAGAGACTCAGATACACATACAGGTTCTAAAGTTGAAATAAAAGATTTGCAAAAATAGGTTAAAAAAAATTTTTAAAAATTCTGGTTGCACACGTGACATGCTACCTCTAGAATACTAAGGATACAACATCAATTGTGTTGATAAGGAATCTGACCGACGCTTGATCGATATATATCGTCGGATAGCATGGGGCATGGAATCGTCTCATTTGCTCATACTAAACCGGTCCTTGGTAAAGTCACTTGGCTCCTATTTCCTCCGCATCATAGCGCCAATACAGTGTTAAAAGTGCACTTATAACCAACAAACACAAAACCAAAATGATACTGAAGGTCTAGCTTGATAATTGTGCCGCATATAAGTTGATCGATATGCAAATAAATAAATGAGGTTGAATAAATTTAAGTTGATAGATATGCAAATTAATAAATGAGGTTGACGATCAGATTTAACAATATGTAAATTTGTTATGTGCGAATAGAACATGTTAAGTATAAACACAAAAAAGTTTAAATCTTCTATGAAGATAAATTTGCTTTATTCTTGATAACATGCTAGGTAAGTCGCTATGTAGTACTGACACGCTTAAGAATAAGCACGAAAGTGCAAATGAGTTGTTTCGACTTTATCGTTCCCCATGTACAAGATCCCTTTGAAAATGTTTTAGAAATAATTTATTCTTACAGACAAAGAGCCAAAATCTTGTTCTATTTGATTTTCTCTCCGTAAGATGAAATTTCGAAATTTGTTTAAGACAATATATATGTACGTATGTATGTATGTATGTATGTATGTATGTATGTATGTATGTATGTATGTATATATATATATATATATATATATATATATATATATATATATATATATACATATATATATGTATATATATATATACAAAAAGATAAGGATACGTAGAGAGTCTGCAAATATAGGGTCTTCGCGGCACATAAGCACAATCCTGACCAAAGTAAAGGTTAGACCGTACAAATGTAAAGGTAAAAATAGCTAAATAAAGATAAATCATAAAATTATAAATAACTCTGCACTCCTACAAGATACAGTATAAAAGGTAAATATGTTAATATCCTTCAAAAGGTATATAAAGTAAAAGATACACTTTAGAAAAGGTAAAATCCTGAAAAATAAGGCGTTAAAATTTGTTTTATATACTGCATTCCTTTAACAACTCCTAGGTTTCTCTGGGTGTAATACTATAAAATAAATTCACAGTCTACAAATCTCTGTACTCGACAAAAATGTATTTTACTCTCAGGGGACACTGACAAGGAATGCATCTTAAGGAGTTATTCATGGGTCAGTTTTGTGTGTTCTATACGTGATCGACACAATACCACATCAACTCTTGATAAATTGTTCTATATTACCTGTGCCACTCTTTGGAATGATGAAGACTGATACCCCAAAACTTATGTGTGGAAGTTTTATTTCACATATTTTAACAAGTAGTTAGATCATAATATTTAAAGTCACTCTTTGGAGTCATCCATTCAGAAATGGGTGATCATATTGCAACTTTGGCTTCTTTTGACATTCTTCAATTCCCATTACTACCAATATGACTAGGCAACCGACAGTACATACTAACGTTTCCAAATTATTTAGCTCAAAATGTTTCTGTGAGAGATATTGATATTTTGAAATATTAATAGAGTTTCAGAGAAGTACAAAATGGAGGCTATATCTGGTGAACGGTTCAAGATAGTGTTGCCCATCTGTATGCAGAGACGTATGGCCACAATATGGTTCTTATATAATTTGAAATTACTCTGAAAAACCAGAGGACGTTTTGAGTTGACAAAAAACAAAAATGATTTTGCTTTGTTTTGTTTTTCTGTTTTCTTAAATAAACAAAAATTAAAAAAAACGAAACAACGGTTGTGATTATGGAATAGAGGATTTTGTGGTACTTGCAGGACTGAATTTTGCAGCTTCTAGGCGAGGGAGCGTTTGTATGCCAATAGGTGGAATATGCCAATTTGGTTTCCGATCGTACTAAAGATGTGGTACTGGATGGATTATAGGATAATTTGGTAGTGTATGGAAGGACCGTTCGGCAGGCAAACAATAGGTGATAAACAGTGTTTAATATTAATATGTGTCACTCCCAATTATATGTCTGTCGATCTATTTATCCATCTTCCTATCGACACGAATTTATTTCAGCGTTTTCAGTACTTCCACGTTACATATTCTTATTGGCTCTCTTTGTTTTGAGTCAATTTGTAGACAATTTTGATTATCATTTTGGATGGGTCACAGTTCATATTGTATTCTTCCCCGTTCCAGAATTATACAGAAAAGGTAGATAATCTTTCTATGTTTGTATATGACTAAGAAATGTAATGACATGAATTTTACATGTTTTTTGGCAACTTTATGAAAATTGGTATATGCTGCGACGCTGCCATGTGGAACAAATTCTGATTATCGATAAGCTAGTAAATAAATAAATTCCAGTAATAATGTGCTTTACCCATTGTTTAATATCTGACCTGATCAATAGTTGCCAATCACGATATGTTCCAATACATTAAACAGTCATCTCAAGGGGCGGATCCAGGAATATCGTTTTTTGTTTGTTTGTTTTTGGGGTTTTTTTTCTTCCTTTCTTCTTTTGGTGGGGGTGGGGGCATAAACAAATAGGCAAGGGTCTGAAGGATGAAATCCCTAGTGAGTGCCCAGGGCGAAGCTCCCAGAGGTACCTGGATTTTAAGCGTTTTCAGGGAATAATTTTAAGCATCAAACTGTAAAGTAAACTTATATTATGGAGATTCAAGCGGAAACGTGTAAGGTGGACCAGTGAAATCGTGCTCGATGTGTTTGCTCATTTTGATATGATATTGTGTCCTTTACAATATCAGTTTTCTAGCGCTGTCAATGTTTAACCATACATTTGAACAGCGTCTCTTTTAGGACAGGTTCGTCTCATTTGGCACTCTTTCCTAATTAGTATTATTATTAGTAATTCAACGCTAGTCTCTGAAGGAAGAGAAAATGCAGTTATTTCACATATTTAATTGTCACGTTAGAATAATGATGACTGATACGTAGTAATTCTGTCCGAATGGAACGTACTAACTCAATTTCAGACCCACCTTTGTGTCCTATAATCAGACGATCTACTTTTCCCCCATTAATGAAAATAACTACGTCAGTTTTAGCGAAATAATTCAAAATGCCTGACCCATGATTCTGTACTATTAATAACATGCGTGCAAAAACTGCATCTAAATAAGACGAGTCGTAATGGGATTTTGACAACTAATTAAGAACAGAGTTATAACTATAAAAGCTAATCAAATAGATTTAGAAATTTCAATCATTTGAGATAGAAGCTAACCATGTCTCTCTTTGGTCATATAGGTCCTGGAAGAACTTAAAATCGACAAAGAGATACCCATGCAATTTTGTCATATTCTAACTTCGAAATCGTCTCCATCAAAATATTAATCGGCTGTTTCGAAACTTTTATTTTACTTTATCCTACTACATCTGCAAAAAACAAATCAGTCATGTCCAAAAACATAAGCGCTTCTTCGACTGAGTCCAACACCATTATAGGCACAATGCTATATCACAAGTGCTGACTAATATCTTTACGATAAGCCATGAGATGATCGGATTAAAAATTAAACAAAACAAACAAATATAAATAATTTTATAACATTCAAAATTATTTTAGAATATATTAAACATGTTATTTAATATGTTTATATTGCTGTAGGAAGCTTCTGAAGAGATGTATTACTGAGTATTAAAACAAACGAAGACGGTTGTAAAATTACCCAAGTGACATCTGTTTACAATGCCAACGTAGTTTTTTAAAATTAATATATGCATGTCTTTAAGTGCAATATCTGACTTCTCTGGGTTCAAAGGTAAGGACGTGTTGTCAAATAGCAGAAGATCACCCTTCTCCTCGCAGAAAATACATAGCGCACATACGATCATTTTTCATTTTCATTTCTCCCGTAACCTTACTGGTGACTTTGCGACAATCTCTCTCCATTTCGCCCTGTTCTCCACTGCTCTTTGAGACTTTGCAAAGTCCATGCCTGTCCACTCTTTGATATTGTCTTCCCATCTCTTCTTGTGTCTGACTCGTTTTCTCTTTCATCTCACTGTGCCCTGTAGGATTGTATTTGACAGGCCAGTTGAGCGTGAGACGTGACCATACCATCTTAGTTTGCGTTTCTTTACAGTGGTGAGTAGATCTTTATAAGGTCCAATTGCGCCTTGGATTTTAGTGCGCACCTCTGCATTAGAGACGTGGTCTAAGTATGAGATTTTCAGGATCCTTCGATAACATCTCATCTCTAAGGCATAGATTCTTCTCTCTATTTCTGCTGTTAGGGTCCATGTCTCACATGACGAGGGAGCGCATAAGCTTGATCTTGGACCCAAGCTTGATGTTGCTGTCTTTTCAAATAGGCTTCAGCCTAGCCAGAGCAGTTGTTGTCTGCGCAATCTTGGAAAGAACCTCAGGTTTTGAAACTTCATCAGAGGCGATATCACCTAAGTACTTGAAGCTTGTTACTGTGCCCAGCTTATGTCCATTCACTCTTATTTACTTTTGGATGCCACTCGGGTTGTTTGTCATTAGGTTTGTCTTTTCAGCGTTGATCTCCATCCCATATCTTAGTGCTGCTTGATTCAGACGGTTCACTAACGTTTCCATTTCTTCTTCATCTCCTGCTAAACCATCGATATCATCAGCGAAGCGCAGGTTGGTGATTGTTCTGCCTCCAACACTGACACTGCATTCACGGTCTTCCAAGGCGTCGGACATGATCCTTTCCAGGTAGATGTTGAAGAGAGTGGGTGAGAGAAGGCACCCCTGTCTGACTCCGACTGTGGTTCTGAACCAGTCTCCTATGTTGCCATTGACGAGAACTGTACTAGTCGCCTTGTCTTACAGGCTTTCGATAGTGCGGATTAGTTTTGCGTTTATGTTGTATATCCGCATGGTGGCCCACAAGGCTGCATGCCATACCTTGTCGAAAGCCTTCTTGAAGTCAATAAAGACATGATAGAGGTTCTGTTGATGCTGGAGATATTTTTCACAGAGGATTCTGAGATTGAAGATCTGTTCTGTAGTGCTACTTACTGCTCAGAAACCTGCCTGTTCTTCTGCAATGATGTGCTCTGCTTGGGGTTTCAGTCTATTGAGGATGATCTTAAGCATAACCTTGCTTGGGTGACTGATGAGACTGATAGTTCTGGCACAGTTGTAGATTCCCTTTTTTAGGAAGAGTCACGATCAGAGACTGGGTCCATGGGGTGGGACATTCTCCTGTTTGCCAGATGTGGTTGCAGATTGTTGTGAGGACATCTATCATGGACGTTCCTCCTGCTTGAACAAGTTCTGCTGGTATATTGTCTACCCCAGCTGATTTCACCGTCTTTAGCGCCTTTACTGCAGCCTCTACTTTGTCCATGAGGATCGGGTGGTCAACCTCTGTTGTGGTCAGTGGTACGTTTAATACAGCTTGGTCTCCAGAAGTCTCCTGGTTGTAAAGCTCCGAACAGTATTCCGTCCATCTGTTAAGAATGTGTTGGTTTTTTGTCAGACTCTTACCAGCCTTGTCCTGAATCGTATTAGATCTCCCCTGTTTCTCTGTTGTCAGGTCATTCACCAACTGGTATGCCCTTTTACTGTCATTATGGTTCAGGCTTTTCTCGACTTCCTTGCATTGGTCCTCAACCAGCTTTCTTTTGCTTTCTTTATGCTTTTCTTAATCCTGTTGTTAATCTCATTGTATTTGTTTTGCTCCTTCATGGTCTCCTCTCTTACTCTTCAGTTTTCTCCTCACATTGCAGAGGTTGAGGATATCTGATGTGATCCAGGGCTTCTTTATTCTACAATGCTTGCCAAGGATCTCTCCGGCTGTGTCTATTACTGCCTTGTTGAAGGTGAGGATCAAGGAGTCTAGGTTTATTTCTTCATGTCCCAGAATTGTGAGTGGTGCAAATTTGCCGCCTATTGATGCTTTAAATGCTTGTGCCACGCTTGGATCTTTAAGTTTTTCAAGGTCGAACCTGATCCTAACTTGTCTTGGCTTATTGGTCTTCAACAGACGAAATTTGATAGTCATCATCAGCAAGTCATGGTCGCTTCCTATATCAGCTCCTGGGAAGCCACGTGTTCTGGCATTGTTTACGCTAGACCGGAAGGGCTTTCTCACCAAGATGTAATAAATCTGGTTATGATGTTTTCCGTCTGGGCTGTGCCAAGTTCATCTTCTGGATAGTTTGTGGGGGCCAAGGGTGTTCGTTAGCACTTGGTTATTGTATGTGGCGAAGTCCAGGAGCTTGAGTCCTCTCTCATTGGTCTGCTTATTACAGTATGGACAACAGGCTTTTCGCCAGTCTGCTTGTGCGTCTTCTCCTACCTTAGCATTCCAGTCTCCTTGAATAACCAGAATATCCTTGTTGGGTGTCTGGTCTATGAGAGTTTGAAGCTGGTCGTAGAACTCATCCAGTTCCTCGTCATCATGGTCAGATGTTGGGGCATAGACCTGGATGATAGTGATGTTAAAAGGAGATGCCCTTACGCGGATTGTAATCATCCTGTTCGACACTGGTCGACAACCCATGACTGCACTCACAATGTCCTTTGTGCACCATCAACCCGACTCCATGTTCAAGCTTGTTCTCATGCCTACTGAAGTAGATCACGTGTCCGTCATCTGTTGATCTCTCTCCGAAATTTTTCCAGAGTCCAAGGATGTGCCATTGGTATCTTCCCATCTCATGGGTTAGCTCCTCGAGTTTCCCTGCTGGTCTTAATGTCCTGACATTCCATGTTCCAATGGTGATGTTATCTCTTGCCCGTACTTTGATGGTTTTAACTAAATATTAGGTTCTAACCATCTGCAGCTTTTCACCCATAAAAATCCCACGGTTCATTTATGACAATCCTTCAGATGTTCATCATACAAAAAGAGGTAAATATCATTATTAAATTTTATTTCCAAATGATAACATTTATCGAAAATATTATTTGAGCAATATCCAATCCGTTTCACGGCAGTAGAAACATATGTTCGCAAGGATGTTGTTGAAATATACAGTTTTCTTCATAGAACAGAAATATTACTATTCTTTTTAACCAATCTTGTATATTTTGTTCACTCCTATGTACTAATGCGACTGATATCCGTAGGAATTAATTACTTTAAATCTGCAACAAGCTGACACATTATTTTCTTATGTGAAACAAGTCGTATACTTTCCTTAGCTTAGCATTCGTAACAAATTTGATAATAAATTTAATATTCAATTGTTTAACCTCAAAATTGAGAACCATTTTGACACATTCACCACAGTAGATACAAAAGCGGATAGTATCTGAGCCATTCGCTTTAAACTTGTTCAAACCGGTTCAATTACTTTGAAACTGGTTGTATAAAGCTGCATCACCAGCATATGACCAAACACCATTTTTTTTTAAAAAAAGCTGGCTTACCATCCTCGCTCAGCCAGACATCTCATATCAAACGCCCTTTCCCATCTCCCCTACATCGAACACCTTTCAGCGAACCCATTTTTTAGCACCTTAAAACTTTCGTAACTTATTTTATTTAAATAATTACTCTATTTTTCAGAATAGTAGCATAACAAAATTATATAATTTGTGCCCAAAATAAAAACAATTAGTGAAATGTTCTTTTGTTAAGATTAAGCGACAAAATATTGATTTTTGTCCCCCCCCCCCCCCAAAAAAAGCACAATTTTAATCCACAAACACAAGATTTGGTGTATAGATCTTACTAAAGAATGCATACAAATGTAACTTGCTAACATATATAGCAAATATGTACTATACTATGAACTTAGAATTATGTATACCATTTCCAATTACCGAACCATTTTTCAGCAACATAATACTATTTAAAATATTTGCAAGAAACGAATGTTCAATAGAAACAACATAGCGTATTAGCTTATTACATAGTATTGTGGTGGAATAAACTTTATAACACGAAAATCGTTTCCTGAATTTAGATAATACAAACAGGATGTTGAAGTTGAAAACCAATACTTATATAAGAAAACTTCTTAAGGTAGGATTAGACAATAGTTTTACAAATTCATAACATTTTTTTATAGCGCTATGTAAGGTAGAATTAGCAGATCTAGCACTTTCTAGATTAATGGAGAGACCACCAAGTTTTTTAAAAGGGATGTCAAGGGATGTCAAAAAATGAGATCTATTTTTGGGACTTCGATAGGACTTTGCTTACATGTATAATAAACGAGACATGGAGGATTACTGAGTAATTAAGGAACATTTTACTATGGAAAAAGACGGGACAAAAGATCTCGGCTATGTAAGAAATAATGAAAATAATGTTGGAGTCAATTGTATATACAGTGGTTAAGAGATTGCATGTTCAAAATACACAACAAATTTATATACTAATTAACATCCCCGGCATTTGTAAGCAGATTAGTACATATATGTTGGGCTTAATAAATTGTCCAGATAAAAGACTACCATCAATATTTGCAAATCTAAACGCTAAAGAATATGGCACTGCAAGATTAGAAGGAACAATTACCAATTATATTAAAACATGAGGATTTTTATAATTATTTACAAAGATTATCGAGGATGGAATATTTTATGAACTTGTTTCACAGAACAATGGAGACGGCTTACAAAACCAATAACAAACTCTTGTTTGGCATACAACAACACTAAAAACATGTATGCATTATGGATTTTGGGCCAATAAAACAGACCAATAGAATTACAGAATTAGAATATAAGCTTCCAGAGGTTTGCAACGAAATGTAATAATTAATTTATGTCTCTATGCATTTTCTTTTATTGCCTTACCAGTAAACTATAATTTACCAAAAATGACAAAGATGTCGAAATAGTGCAGAAAGCATTTAGAAAACATGTTAATACTTATATTACTAGAAACGGCTTTTTTATTCAATGTATAAAGAAATTCCAAAAGAACATAATAGATACAGATAGTATGGAATTAACAACATTTAAAGTTAGAAGGGATGAGACTTCTACACCATTATACGATATAGAACAGATAGAATCATTAAATAAACTATGTATACAATGTTTAACTCAAAGGCTAAATGAATTAGAGCAGATGCATGAAGAGAAAGCGAATAAGGATTCTGGAAATAACTATGGAGAAAGTTTGGGGAAAAAAGAGCGTGGCACAAGAATATAACGGTAATAAGTTATTGGTGGAGCGAATAAAGACTGTAGAAAATATTACAATGAAACAACACAGAATTTGACATAATTTCTTTCTGCATTAGAATAATTTCTTTCTGCATTGGCATAATTTTTTTCTGCATTGTTAAAACAATCCAGGCTAAAAATAGTTACTAAAAATAGTTATTACGCAGCTGGTAAAATAAAAGATTATTTATTAAAGATTCCAAATGATTCAGGGCTATTATCTGCTAACAATGATACAGGCTAAGTAGTTGTCTTCCTACAGCAACAGCATACTCCCGAAGAAGTAAAAATGTAGATGAAGGAATAGACGAAAACAATTTTTTGCAGCAGCTAATATACGTTAAGCATTACACAAACCATGATATAGAATTAAAGGATGATTTATGATCTGTACCTTTCGCACAAATGTGGAGAATAACTGAGCTAAAAGACTGGAAGAGTTACAGGAAAGAAGAAATAACCTTTAGAAAAAAGGAATTTGCACGATAAAAAATACGGCCGAAAAGACATATTTTCATGAGAAATGGAAAACAAGATTTGTATGTGTTTCATTATTTATTGAAGTTAGATAATACATTAAAGCATCCAGATATAAGTATGCAATTTAAAATTAAAGTAGACAAATTAAACAATAATTCATCTATAAAAAGGTACAAAATGTATTTATTGCAGCTTGTTCAAAGTATGTTAGCAGTTAATATTAGCTATCTTTGCATGTAAATAATCTGTCCGATACAGTTATTATATTTTTAAATTGATTATACCATGGTATATTGTTGGTAGATACATGTTATAATCCTTATAGCTACCAGCATAATATATATTGTCTCTATCTAATTTTTCTCTACTAATTATAGCTGGAATATGTACATATGAAGCATCAACGATTATCGTCCTTTTTATCATTTTATTTTTTTGCGAAAAATCTTTTTAATACATTTATTTAAAATCGCTGGACGGATTACTTGGCAACCCTTAAACTACATATCTAGGAAATCAAGAGCACTAGTAAATATAATAGGCTATGTAAGCCTTCCCATGATCCCTTTCTAAAGGGATTTTTTTCTTCTTTTATCTTTCTATTTATTAGTCTAAACCATTTATCAGGAATCAAGAATATTTATCTTTAAATCCACTATTTATAATGTTTTTATTTATCTGTAGTTCATTAAATAATATCTCTAGATCTGTTCTTTCCACATATTGTTTTCTACTTAATTCCATAGTGTGCTTTCTTCCAACACGGAGTTTTATATTATAATTGTCCTTTGCCTTATAATCGCAGTGTGGACAAAATGTATATGGCAGTATCTAGTTACAATAAAGATTTGTTTTAATTTGTATAGCTTCTTGCTTAACATTTCCTGTTGGTCCTCTCTTAGTCTATCGTAAAGATGCAAAATATTATCATCTTCAATATCTATGTATTAAAAAATATTCTATGTTTATCTATTCTACATTCGTTTCCTGTATATAATTTAAATATCATTATGTTGTCGAAGAATGGTTCAGTATTTGTAAATGGTCTGCATAATGCCAAGTCCATATGATAGTCTATACATGCTATATATGTTAGCAAGTTACTTTTGTATGCATTCTCGAGTAAGGACCATACACAAAAGCTTGTTGCTGTGGATTTAAATATCCTTAGTTTTTCTCTTCGATAAAAATCAATATTGTGTCGCTCACCATTTATCGAAGAAAACGTTTCTTTGAAATGAATGTTCGCAATAATAAATGTAGCAAAAATTGTGTTATTTAATATACAAAGTATAGAGTTTTTGTTCTGGTACTATTCTGAAAATAGCGTAATTATTTACATGTAACAGGTAATTAAATTTTAAAATAGATGCGATACCTTTGGTCGCCGAAAGGTGTTGAACGCATGAGAGGGGTTAGGCAAGACATTCTATATGATCCATATTTTTTCGTTTAAAAATTTGGGAAAACGGTGAAATAAAAGTTGTAAAGGTTTATTTATACACATTGACAAGCACGGTTAGAAAAATTCGTGAGCTAGGGTTTTTTAAAATTCTTAAAAACAGGTTAGAGGTGCTTGGCTTGGAAAGGATGGTGACCCCGCCTTTGTTTCAAAAATAAAGATGGTGTAGGGTCATACGTTTGTGTTCCAACTTTTTAAAACCAGTTTAAAGTGGTAAACTATTTTGTTTTCTTCCACAAACTACAGGATTACAATTCACATATATTTTAAACTCATTTTCGTTTATATTTGTATTCAGCTGTTGTACGCTTAATTTGCACTGCTTGGTTTGTGCAAATATGCTGTATCCCGATTTTATGTAGTTTTATGTTTTGTTTTGATATAATATGTGCTTTATGGTACCTGCTGAAGGCTATCAATTCAAATCTGAAATCTGAAATCTAACATTGGATTCTTTGTATGCTACAATTTACTGGTCTACAGCCAAAATGCTTCCGCAATAAATGTTGTCAAACTTTGCTAATTCTGGGTCACTGAGAACGAAAATTATGCTTAAAATTGTCGATTGGCTCTAGTTTTAAAGATATGATACAGGGTCAGTATATACGACCCTTGACTTGGGAATGGCGGAGGATAAGTGAGTTATAAAGGGAAGGGACCTCAATTTAAACCAGAAATGACTAAAATACATCTTTGACTGGATCTATGAATAAATCTATGACTGGGTTTGGACAGTACTTGCTTTTTAGGCAAAACAATGAATGATGCAATCTGAAGCTGGTATTGCGTCATACATGATATGAATTGCATCATGTTGTTCCTAGAAGTCATGGATGATGCAATCATAACTAAGCTTACATCACTCTGCTGAAGAAATTGCCCTATATCAGCTCTACAAATCATACAGTGTCGAGCTTTCTTATTTGTCAGTGTTTGATTTTACAAAGGGACACATTTCTGTTTAGCCAAAGTGAGCAGAGATGCCTCGTACTTGTGTGAACAATGCAGATAACTTCTGCTATGTTTGTGGTGAAGTGACTTTTGCATCACAAAAGCGCAGTATTACCACTATGGTTAAGAAAGCCTATCACCTTTATTTTGGCTGCAAAATTGGAGATCAGGACAAGAGATGGGCCCACACATATGCTGCAACACTTGTGCAACAAATCGTCGCCAGTGGTTGATCAGGAAAACGAAATCTCTGCCTTTTGCAATGCCAATGATTTGGATAGAGCCAACAGATCATATCAGCAATTGTTACTTATGCATGCTGCTTCCAGTTGGGAAAGCTGTGTCAAAGAAGAAAATGTGGACTGTGCATTATCCAAACATTCCATCAGCTATACGCCCAGTACCCCACGGAGAAGGACTGCCGGTTCCTGATGCACCAGAATCATTCTCACTTGAGTCAGACGAGGAAGAGGAAGAGGATGAAACTTCTACTCCTGAACCATCAATGTCACATGACCCATATTTTCTCCCATCCTCCTCCTCTGAACCACACCTCATAACACAAGTTGAACTGAATGACCTTGTCAGAGATTTGGAACTACCCAATAGTAAGGCAGATCTGTTGGGCTCCAGACTATAGCAGTGGAATCTCCTTACAGGTGATGTTAGGGTTTTCATCTTACGTGACCGTCAAAAGGATCGTGTCCTATTCTTCTTCACGGAAGGTGATCTTGTAGCCTGCAACAACATCGATGATGTGATGGCAGCCCTCAACATCGTTCATGATCCAGATGAGTGGAGACTGTATATTGATTCATCGAAGACGAGTCTTAAAGCTGTTTTGCTGCATAATGGCAGTGTTTTGCCATCAATTCCAGTTGGTCATGCAGTCCATATGAAGGAAATCTATGAAAACATGAAACAACTTTTGAGGTGCATAAACAATGACCGACATCAGTGGCAGCTTTGTGGCAATTTCAAGGTTCTTGCTCTCTTGCTTGGTCTGCAGACTGGATACACAAAGTACTGCTGTTTTCTCTGTGAATGGGATAGTCATGCGGGAGATTCCCACTACATCAAGAGAGATTGGCCACTCCGACAGTCATTGGAGCCTGGGATGAAAAATGTTCAGCATCCACCACTTGTTGAATCAAGGATGATTTTGTTACCACCCTTGCACATCAAGTTGGGTCTGATGAAGAACTTTGTCAACGCCATGGACAAAACACAAGCAGCTTTCAAGTACCTCCGTGGAAATTTTCCAAGGTTAAGTGAAGCTAAGATAAAGGAAGGTGTCTTTTGTTGGTCCTCAGATTTTTGAACTTCTTCGAGATGATGCATTTCATCGTGCACTGCGTGGCAAGGAAAAGACGGCATGGAAAGCCTTCCAGTTAGTGTGAGCACATTTTCTCGGAAACAATAAGGCAGACAACTACAGGGAGTTGGTGGAAAACGTCCTCAAGGCATACAAAAGCCTTGGTTGTAACATGTCACTAAAGATACATTTTTTGCACTCTCATCTAGATTTGTTTTCACCGAACTGCGGAGCAGTGAGCGACGAACACGGCGAGCGATTTGCACCGGCACATTGCAACAATGGAGAAACGCTATCAGGGCAAATGGAGCCCATCAATGCTTGCAGAGTATTGCTGGACAGTGACAAAAGATGCTCCATTTAATGAATACAAGAGACAAGCCAAGAAGCGCCGAGTAGACACTGAATAAGGACTAAACTATGTACTTATATATACATAATAGTTTTTTGACTTTTGTTTCAATATATTTTTATTTATATAACCCTTTTGCTGTTTTGTAAAGTGTTACATAAACAGGACGGGTGAAATATTATCATCTCAAGCAACCACAAACACATGAAAAGACGTAGGTTTACAATTTATGATTAAAAGTCTACTATGTGCACAATATACATAGACGTAAAATGTAAAAACTTAAATATCTTGGAAACAGTATCCAATCAGTTGTTTTAATTGTCATATTTGAATTCAGCACATCAAAATCCCTAATAAATAGCACATTTTATCTCTGAAGCAGACGACTTCTAAAACAATTGTAGACCAGTATTATTAACAATTATTGATATGATTGTCGTTGAGGCAATATTATGTTCTGTAAATGTTCTCATATCATCTACGGCAACTGTCATAAGATCAGATGTCAAATCGACTTCATTATATGTTCTGGTTGCATTCGTTAATGTAATGATGACAATATAACCGAAACATTTGATACATGGACCAGATAATGATTAATACACTGCTAATGAATGGCTTTGTTAATTCGATATTTTTCCGAGGTTTCAAGTATGCAATGCGATTTGGATTTTTCAAGTAATTTATAATTGTTACATATAACATACATCAACTACCAAAGGTTATCAGCATGATCAAATTAGTCATTGTGACAATCAAGAGGACTCGGAACTGCATTAGGCTCATATATTCACAAAAAAGACATAGCTTCAATATGATAATTTTCTTTATGCTAAAGATTTGAAACTCTGGAACCATCATCATACTGGATATCATATGGTATAATATTGTATATTCTAGACTTCTGACTATTACTACAAAAGAAAGGACATACTGAACAATTATAATATTCTTAGCCCAAATGATGATGGTAATACTTCTTCTTCTTGTTACTAATAGCAGTAGTATCGTTTATTGCTGTTCTTGCTATATAATTTTCATTCCTTCATGTTTTGTTATTATTATTCTTATTATTGTTATTATTATTAGTATTAAACTTGTATTAATATTATTTTACAAATATGATTTTTAAAAATGGACTTATTAACAACCGTTGAAAGTCATTTTGTTTTCTTCCACAGACTACAGGATTATAATTCACATGTATTTTAAACTCATTTTTGTTTATATTTGATAACGTTTGGACAGAACGGTGGTAAAATATGCAATATTTGCACATTTTGAACACTTGTGTTAGAAAGGTTTTGCTTAAGATGCCTTTTGACTGAAGATATGCTGGAAGCTGTGAGTGAAACTAATAAATGTGATATTCCGCAGTCAGCTATACGTTATTTATGAAGTTTCAATGAGGAATAAAAGTCATCTGTGTCATCTAAATGAAAATAAATAATAAATATAAAAGATTGATTTTAGCACATGTCAGGCATTAATATTACGATTATCTATTCAATTTTATGTTTCTAACATTTAAATAGTGACAACATCCAATCATGATGTAAGCAGTAACAGCATCAAATGTTAAAGCTAAATGCTAGAATCGTAGAGGTGTTTTTGAAAGTCATTTCACTAATGCCTGCTGCATACAGATGAACTTCAAAGATATTTCGATAATTAAAGTTGAAATGGAATATACCACCGGCATATGGCTGGCAAGATCATTTGATCTTAGATTCCTTCAAAGCTCAAAAGTATTCGCTTATATAAAGTTTTGCATTTTATGCTTGATAAAAATGGTACCATGTGACTATAAAACAAACTGGACACTTTGTCTACAATAGAGTACATACGGACAATTACAAAGTACAGGAAATTAAGTCCAATCTGGTACTCTTTCGCATATCAAAAGAGGTTCGGGTTAAAACTCTTCAAAATAATGATACCAATAATAAAGATTGTGTGTACAAGTACTGTTATACTTGTGTGCAAGTGCTGATAGATCGATAGATCGATATACAGTGAGATCGATAAATATATGGATTTAATATGCACATATACACGCATACTAATATAAATGCACGGACATTGCAAATTATTTAAACAGCGTGTCACGTGGTGCAGGGATAATTTTAAAGCAAAATCACGATACAAAAGTGTATCCAATTACAGAAAAGATGATAAAGAAATTTAAGATGATAGCATAATAACTCCTGAGATCAATGACTTTTGTTTTTATGTTTCATTCTTTATTTCAAAACTTGGAAATGTTCATGCATCTTGTGAAGTCGGACGCAAAATCTGACGACGCTCTTTCGAGGGAACTAGGAGATGTTATCACTTCTGAAACAATAGTTTGATCCATGACATTTTATCTTTCTAAATAAAAATGACACTACATGCAGTAAAAAATTGCACAGGAAAGTAGAGGTTGTTACTTATACTTAGGGGATCTTATTGCAAAATATTTACTATAAATATTATGCAAAAAGACCCCTTAAATATAAGTAAGATCATACGTAGGTATTCAAGGCCACAATTCAACAGAAACCCCCAGCCTATCTGGAATTAGAAAAACATTCTCGATAATACGTGACAGCAGCATATACTAACACTTATTACAACTTGTCCATTGAACAAACTTTAGTTAATCACAATCAACATAGAGTCTAATCACATATAGTCATCTTACATTTTTAATGTACAATGCATTTATTGTTCTTTAAAATGGCTGGATGTTGATCAAACTTGTTGGAATAATGATAGGATTGCTTTCTAAAATTGGTATGTCGGTAAAGAGAAACAATGAAAAAATCTCCTTGCTAAATTTTAAGAAAAGGCCAAATTTCGTGTTTGTCTTCTTCACAAATATACAATATTACCATGTTTTTGAGGAAAAATAGTTAATTGAGTATCACTGAGTTATCACTACAAGAGTAAAAAAAGTCATGATGCACGAAATAACCTTATTTTATGTGACTTCTGCCCGCCCAACCAGTCATTCAAAAATATGAAATACAAGCTACATTACTTTGAGTGAGTCCATAAGTTGGTTTGCATTAGAATAATTTAATTATATGCGGAAATGTAACCGCAATTAAATGAAATGAAAAGACATTTTTTTTGTAATTTCTTTAAACCTAATGATGCTAAAAAGTTCGTTGTGACACGGAATGTTCTCTATACTGCAGTTAATTGCCACTGTTGAAAGACCTTTCCTGTTGACAGCATTGTTTAATTGAAGTGCATTCATATCCCATATGGCAAGATTTTTTCTAACCTAATGAAGCTAAAGATTTCCTTGTGTTACGGAATTTTCTCTATACTGCAGTTAATTGCCACTGGTCAAAGGCTTTGCTGTTGATAACATCGTTTAATTGAAGTGCATTCATATCACATGTAGCAAGATTTCACAACTCTGATATCAAACAACATAATGGATGCCAGTCGCAAAGAGTTATTATAGGTACGAAGATTCATCTATGCTCTGTATGTGTGTGTGTGTGTGTACGTGGATTCGTCTATGCTCTATATGCATGTAACCTTTTTATACATCAGACTGTCTCATGTCAATTCATCAAGTCAGCCATCTATGGTAGATCTCCATGCCTGCACAGAAAAGTTGATCGATAAAAATTGTACTGAAAGGATAAGATCCTTTTAAATTAGAAACTGACTGCATATTCGTTTGCAATATTAGTGTGTGTGTCAGTTTGTATATGTGATACCATGTTGTTAATAGTTTGCAATATTAGTGTCTCTATCAGTGTGTACATATGTTTTTTTGTTGTTGATATTTGGCGAGGGCTCCAAAAAGTGTTATGCTAAAACGTTTTATTTCTCTAAGTTGCTGCAAATCCACGTTTAGTCGGACTAAGTTTTGCAACGAGTTAATGAGAGAGAGAGAGAATCAGATACACTTACAGGTTTTAAATTTGAAAATGCCTCATGTAAGATTTGCAAAAGTATGTAAAATAAATTCTGATTGCACACGTGACATGCTAGCTCTAGAATAATAAGGTTACAATATCAATTGTAATGACGAGGAATCTGACCGATGCTTGATCGATATATATTGTCGGATACCATGTGCATGAAATTGTCTCTTTCGCTCATGCTAAACCGATCCTTGGTAAAGTCACCAAGAAAAACAAAACCAAAATCATACTGAAGGTCTAGCTTGATAATTTTGCAACATATATGTTGATCGATATGCAAATAAATAAATGAGGTTGACGATCATATTTAACGATATGTAAATGTGTTCTGTACTAGTGGAACATGTTAAGTATAAACACAAGAAAGTATAAATCTTCCATGAAGATAAATTTGCTTAATTCTTCATAACATTCTAGGTAAGTTGCTATGTAGCACTGACACTTTTAAGAATAAGCCCGAAAGAGCAAATGAGTTGTTTCGACTGTATCGCTCCTCATGTGCAAGCTCCCTTCGAAATTATTTTAGAAATAATTTATTCTTACAGAAGAAGAGTCAAAATCTTGTTCCACTTGAATTTCTCTCCGTAAGATGACATTTCGAAATTTTTTAAAAGACAATATATATATATATATATATATATATATATATATATATATATATATATATACAAACACACATATATAGATATATATATATATATATATATATATATATATATATATATATATATATATATATAAAACGATAATGTGAATATAGGGTATTAGCGGCACATAAGCAGAATCCTGACCAAAGTTAAGGTTAGACTGTGCATATGTAAAGGTAAAAATAGCTAAAATAAAGATAAATAAAGATAAATCCATGAAAATAAAAATAACTGTGCACTCCTACAAGATAAAATATAAAAGGTAAATATGTTAAATGCCTTCACAACGTATATAAAAAAGATACAATTTAGGAAAGGTAAAATCCTTAAAAATAAGGCGTTAGAATTTGTTTTATATATTGTATTCCTATAGCAACTACTAGGCTTATCTGGTGGTTTATTATACGAAATTCACAGTCTACAAATCTCTATATTCAGCAAGAATGTATTTTACTCTCAGTGGACACTGACAAGGAATGCATCTTAAGGAGTTATTAATGGGTCAGGTATGTGTGTTCTATACGTGATCGAGACAATACCACATAAACTCTTGATAATTTGTTCTATATTAACTGTGCCACTCTCTGGAATGATGAAGATTGATGCCCCAAAGCTTATGTGTGAAGTTTTCATTTCACATATTTTAACAAGTAGTTAGAGCATAACACTTAAAGTCACTCTTTGGAGTCATCCATTCAGAAATTGGTGATTGTATTGAAGCTTTGACTTCTTTTGATATTCTTCAATTCCCATTACTACCAATATGACTAGGCAACCGACAGTTCATACAAACGTTTCCATAATTTTTAGCTCAAAATGTTTCTGTGAGAGATATTTTGAAATTTTAATTGTTTCAAAGAAGTTTTGCAAGTCTGTCCGTAAGGAAAGGGATCCAAAATAATGGTGAAATGATTTTTATAATGTTCTATAATGTTCAATGATCTGAGTATGATGGTAAATTTCTGATTACAAAATGGAGGCTATACCTGGTAAACGGTTCAAGATAGTATTTTCCGTCTGTATGCATAGACGTATGGCCACGATATGGTTCTTATGTCATTGAAATTACTCTGAAAAACCAGAGGACGTTTTGAGCTGACAAAAACCAACAATGATTTTGCTTTGTTTTGTTTTGCTGTTTTCAAAAAAAAAAAATAATAAAAAAAACAACGAAACAACGGTTGTAATTAGGGAATGGAGGATTTTGTGGTATTTGCAGGACTGACTTTTGCAGCTTGTAGATAAGGGAAAGTTTGTATACCAATTGGTGGAATATGCAAATTTGGTTTGTTTGTGATCGTACTAAAGATGTGGTACTGGATGGATTATAGGATAATTTGGTAGTGTATGGAAGGACCGTTCGGCAGGCAAACAATAGGTGATAAACAGTGTTTAATATTAATTATGTCTCACTCCCAATTATATGTCTGTCAATCTATTTATCCATCTACCTATCGAACGATTTTATTTCAGTGTTTCCGCAGCGTATTTTTCAATATTTCCACGTCACATATTCTTATTGGCTGTCTTTTCTGAGTCATTTAGAGGATAACTTTTGTAGACAATTTTGATTATCATTTTGGATGGGTCACAGTAAATACTGTATTCTTCCACGTTCCAGAATTATACAGAAAAGGTAGATAATCTTTCTATGTTTGTATATGACTAAGAAATGTAATGACATGAATTTTGCATGTTTTTTGGCAACTTTATGAAAATTGCTATATGTTGCAACGCTGCCATGCGGAACAAATTCTGATTATCGATAATCTTGTAAATAAATACATTCCAATAATAATGTGCTTTACCCATTGTTTAATATCTGATCTGCTCAGTAGTTGCAAATCACGATATGTTCAAATATATTAAAATGTGATTTACAGGGGCGGATCCAGGAATATCGTTTTTTTTTTTTTTTTTTTTTTTTGTTGTTTTTTTTGTCGGGGTGGAAGGGCATAAACAAGCAAGCAAGGAGTCTGTGGAATTAAATGAGTGTCCATGGGCGAAGCTCTCAGATGCACCTGAATTTGAAGCGTTTTCAGGGAATAATTTTAACCATCCAAATGTAAAGTAAAATTACTCTAGAAAACGTTCCGGTGCCTGCTCTGCCCCCCCCCCCCCCCCATAGTCTCTGGTCTCTTATAAGTTGATTTTTATGAATAAATCATATTAAGGAGATTCAAGCGGAAACGTATAAGGTGGTCCAGTGAAATCGTGCTCGATGTGTTTGCTGACTTTGAGATATTGTGTCCTTTAAAATGACAGTTTTCCCCTTGTCAATGTTTGATCATACATTTGAACAGCATTTGAACAGCGTCTCTTTTAGGACAGATACGTCTCATTTGGTGCTCTTTCTTAATTATTATTATTATTATTACTAATTCTATATTAAGTCAATGATAGTCTCTGAAGGAAGAGAAAATTCAGTTGTTTCACACTTTTAATTTTCACGTTAGAATAATGATGCCTGATATGTAGTAATTCTGTCCGACTGGAACGTATTAATTCAATTTCAAACCCACCTCTGTGCCCTATAATCAGACGATATACTATTTCTCCTATAATGAGAATAACACTAGGCTAAGTCAGTTTTAGTAAAATGAATTCAAGATGCCTTACCTATGAGTCTGTACTATTAATAACATGCATCAAAAACTGCATAAGACAAGTCAAAATGGGATATTGACAACTACATAATTAAAAACGGAGTTATAATTGTCGGAGATAATCAAATATATTTAGAACTTTCAATCATGTGAAATACAAGAAACTAACCATGTCTCATATTGGTCATATAGGTCCTGGAAGAACTTAAAATCGACAAAGAGATACCCTAGCAATTTTGTTATGTTCTAACATCGAAATCGTCTCCCTCACAATATTAATTGGCTGTTTCGAAACTTTTATTTTACTTTATCCTGCACCATCTGCAAAACACAAATCAGTCATGTCCAGAAACATAAGTGCCTCTTCAACTGAGTCCAACATCATTATAGGCATAAGTCTAAATCACAACTGCTGAATAATATCTTTACAATAAGCCATGAGATGATTGGATTGAAAAATTAAACAAAACAAACAAAAATAAATAATGTTGTGGCATTTACAATTATTGTAGAATATTTTAAATATATTATTTAAGTTGTTTATATTGCTATAGGCAGCTTCTTAAGAAATGTATTAGTGAGTATTAGAACAAACGAAGACGGTTGCAAAATTACCAAATTCCTATCTGTTTACAATGCCAACGTAGTTTATTGAATTAATATATGCATGTCTTTAAGTTAAATATTTGTCTTATCTGGGTTCAAAGGTAAGGACGTGTTGTCAAATGGCAGAAAATCACCCTTCTCCTCGCGGAAACTACATACCGCACACATGATGACGTAACTAAATGTTAGGTACTAACCATCTGCAGCTTTTGACCCATACAAAATCCCATGGTTCATTTATGACAATCCTGCAGATGTTCAACGTACAAAAAGAGCTAAACATTATTATAAAATTTTATTTTTAAATGATAATATTTATGGAAAATATTATTTGGACAATATCAAATCCGTTTCACGGCAGTAGAAACATCTGTTCGCAAGAATGTTGTTGAAATATACAGTTTTCTTCAAAGAACAGAAATATAATTATGATTGTTACCAAGTCTTGTATATTTTGTTTAGTCATATGTACTAATGTGACTGATATACGTAGGAGTTAATTACTTTAAATTTGTAACAAGTTGACACATTATTTTCTTATGTGAAACAAGTCGCAGACTTTCTTTAGCTTAGCATTCGTAACAAATTTAATAACTTCTGAGATCTTTGGGATTAAAAATAGAATTTGCCTATAACCAATTGTAGTATGCAGGGAACAAGTGCCAAAAACAGAAGAAAAGAATTTATTAAAATGTCCTGATTTCAGATATATTCTCTCCGTGAATGCAATAAATGATATCTTTTCAGATAGAAAACTTTCTGTGGCACCTTCTTGTTATATAAAGTGCGAAAACCTGTGAGGCCATTTATACATCCTAAATTAAACTGCAAAAGGAAATGTGTGGTTCTTATACAGCAGACCAAAAACTTTTGTGGTAGCACAATATTCAATATGACAATTTATTGTTCTGCATACTTGCTTTTACTCATGCACGCTTTGTAGACATCTTATTTAAATCATGTTTAGATTTCTATCATGCAATTTTCCTACGCTGAAAGTGGTATGTTTTGCAACAAGGCAATTAGCAAATTGAAAGGTTTAATTGAAATTATTTTGTACAGATATCAAAAGATAGTTTTTGTTACCTATTGTGCGCATTGTATGAATTTGTTGAGCTGTAATCAGTTACATGCCGGAAAAAACACTTGACTTAAAATATCTGAACTCCATGAGTGACTTTATAGATCAAAATCATATTAACCAATTTAAAGTTCGGATAATATTCAGTTAAAATATATTTTGGTAATTTGTGTAGTGCTAATTTCTGTTACGAACTATGAGCAAGGAATCAAGCTTTGAAAATAAACAGTTGACAGTGGTTTCCTTATTAACCTACGACTGGTTAGAGTCCATTACACCCAACCCACTATCACATTACTTTACTATATTGTAAATAAGATAAAATGACAACAGTCGTATCTGTTTTAGAAGTATAATTTAAGACATCCTAGACACATTGTTTTGATTTGTATGAGCAAAAAATAACTTATGCGGGGTTCGCGTAACCAAATGTTATTGCTTTTACGAACATTAATCGCATATTTCTGCAATGTTGTGTTTTTGGTAAGACTTGGTTTTCATTTAGTGCTTCACATAAATCCAGTTACGCAGATATATATATAGTGCTATATATATATATATATATTAGTGCTTCACATAAATCCAGTTACGCAGATATATATATATATATATATATATATATATATATATATATATATATATATATATATATATCAGATTTTGATAATGGATTTACCAAATTCCAGTGTTTTATATGCACCAAACAACAACGAGATGGAGACAATGTATATACAGATTTAAACAAATTCAGATAAATTAGCATTTTTCACTATACTTGTTTCTCATCTATTTATTTTAAACACCATATTTATTAGCGTTTAACCAAAGGGGATCGTATGTTGTACAAGAATATAATTACCCCAACATCGGAATTTCTTACTTTGTTTAATTTTCCATTGGAGACAATACATGGCCAAAAAAGCGTTATTGCTTATACCAAATTACCGAATTTTGTGTATATGTATACAATAATTTGTAATCAACTAATAATTTTTATACAAAAGTTAGATTTTTGTTTTTATTTCTAATTGCTGCCTTCGTGAACTGTTTCGCTTCCTTAAAATGATTCTGATAATATGTAAATATATATATATATATATATATATATATATATATATATATATATGTGTGTGTGTGTGTGTGTGTGTGTGTGTGTGTGTGTGTGTACTTGCTCTAAGACACATTTGCCTAAATCTTTCAACTCCGAGTCCCCTTGAATAACAATAAATAAATTTCACATTCATAAATTCAAATGACTATTTGTGATTCGACTCTATGTTGATTGCGATTTTTCAAGTTTATTCAAAGGACAATTTGTAATAAGTATTAATACTTGGTACATTCTCCCATTATTGTGAACGTTTTCGTTTTTCATATAGTCTGAGATACCTACAGAAAATAACATTCGATCTAATTCATATTTAGTTTTATTTCATCATGTTGTTTATATATTTTCATTTAAAAAGATCAAAAGTCAAATGTCATTGATGAAGAATCAAATTGTGTATTGTTTCAGAAGTGGTCGTATTTACTATTTCTCTCAATAAAGCGTCCTCAGATTTTGCGACTGAGTTTCACCGAGACGCAGGAAAACTGCTAAGTGTTGTAAAACATGGGATGGAAACAAAAGGGAAAAGTTTCGATCTAAGAAATTAATACACTATCAAAAGAGATAATCTTGCTGGTCATGTTCTTTTTTAAATACATTCCCTGTTTTCGTCTTGAAATTTATTTATCATCTTTTCTGTACTTGGATACACCTTTGTATCGTAAGTTTGTTTTTATAACTACCCTCGCACCACGTGAAATGCTGTTTAAATAATTTAACACGGACATACATTTATATTCAAGTTAGTATGCCTAATGTGTGCATATTAAATATATCTATCAGCAAGAAGAGCGGGATCATCTGAACACAAAAGAGAAAACTTTTAGATATCGAACCCTTGCTTCATAAAATATACATTGTAAATAAATAAAACCAAGAAAGGATTTTGTTATATTTGTTTCATATCATGTATTATATTACCCTTGCTGTCTTTGCTTTCTATTAGTTTACACCAATCTTAAACATATTTAATTTTGCATAAGTGCTTTTTCGCCATAAAGCATATACAAAGGGGCGGTCTTCTTGCATTTTAAACTCTATCTTAAGAAATCTGTATGAACTCTCGCATTTACATTTTTTTTCTGAAAACACTAAATTTCTTCGTCATACAGTATAGTATGTGCTATAGTGTTATTTAATAGCTTCAGCTGGTAATAACTGTGTAATCCAATATTCCTAATACACCCTTTTAGCCTTTGATACAATTTGCTTCATTGCTTTAAAAGCCTTCCAGTTTTGCTCAAAAAAACGCCTTCATGATAACTGAATCCATATACCTCTTCTAATTTCATAACCTTTTCTGCGAAATGTAATTTTCTTCTGTAATTTTTACCAACTATTAGTACATTTGTTTCGGCAAAATTATTTCTTTTAATTTTTTTTGTCAAACGTTTTTATTGTTTCCTGTACAGATTGGCAATGGGATCGGACCAATTGTTATCACAACATTAAAGTCTTCTCCTTTACAATTATTACACATACAAATCATCAACATAGATTCTAAATATTGCATTTAGTTCAGTGGTGTGAAAATAAATAAATAAAGATGGGCAAGACAGAAAGAGAAAGATAGTGATTGTTATTTCTGTCAATGGTTATGCTACAATTTATATCACATCTGTAAGTTTGCGAATATAGAGTATAATCTAAATATCAACAATGCTTGGAAAGACGTAATGGTTCCCACTGTTTCCAAATTATCACGAAACTTTCATTTCTATCCGATTTGACTCCAATATATATTTCTAATATATAATATTCCTTAAAGAAGCTTATAAGGCTATTTAATGTTGGTATGTCTCTTTTCATCTTGTATGTGTATATTTAGCACTCGGTAAGAAGAACAATAAAATATAAAGGTTTTTCACTGAATTGTTCAACATCTGTATCTCCAAATAAAACCATTCTGGCGCTTGGAGTAAGTACTATTTTCATTACGTCTTCAGTCCAGTCGGAAACATCACTCCATACTCTAATAACCACATTACATTCCCAAAACAAATGCACTATTGTTGCTGGTGAACCAATGCAAAAGGTACAGTTAGCGGTATCATTAGCATATATTTTATGCAATGATGTATTCCTGGGTGGAATTTTATGTCTAACAAGATAGTGAAACCATTGTTATTGTGATTTTTTTTTTTTTTGATTTTTTTTTTTGTTACTTTAAATTTTTTAGAATATGTATTGGCCAATAGTCACTAGCGAAGTTGAAATATTCTTGCCATCTTTTTTCGCAGGTTGATGAAACATTCGAGTTCAAAAGTAATTTGTAAAAATCTTTAAAACCTGTATCACCGTGAAAAATCATTTTTAATTGGTGAGGGATAAAAGGTCTGGCATTCGTGCAAGTATTTAATTTAGGTTGAATTGTCCACATAATAACCTTATAGTCTGAATGACACCTTCAAGAAAACTTCCCCCGTATGTAAACTCATCGTTAATATATAACATCGTTATGTTCAATCCATTTCTTGAAGAGGATGGGTACTTTCTTTACTCTAATTAGTGTATTCATCCACAAGTTCGTTCTCATAAGATCATCTCTTGTTTGAGGTATATTTCTTTGTACTAAAAGTCTGCAAGCCAATAAAACAAAACGCCAAAACATATTTTTTGTCTCCTTTGATAATATATCTGTATATTCATCTTCTAGTATGAAAATGTTTTTGATCTCGCGTATTCCGTATTCAAACAAGTGAACAAATTTTCGTATAGTTATAAGAAGTCTACGAATCTAAGTTATTTTTAGAGCTAATATAAATATTTTGATATATATCATTGCTAACCCTCCTTTGTGGACGTTCTGAAACATAATCTCTCTTTTAATTTTATCTACGTTTAACTTCTGTATAAATGTGAAAAATAGTTAATAACATTTTGCGTAGGATTTGACAAGAAAAAGAACAAATGGTTTAATTTTGGAATCACTAAGGTTTTCAAAATTGTTATTTTACCAATTGGTGTTATGATTCGTTTTGCCCAAATGCTCAGAAATTATCTTTATCATGTGTGTTTAGCTTTCAAAATATATCTGTACCGTTTTGTTTAAGTCGACTGAGAACTTTATACCCAATAGAGTAAATTCAGTAACCCATTGCAGTGTTAACCTATGAGGAAAGGTTTCTGCACTATACGTCTTACTTCCTATCCAGGCTGCTTTTATTTTGGTAAGATAGAGTTTCAGGCCTGAGAACACTTGCAAAAAATCTAATACACATCAAAAGAAGATTTAAGATATTCGAAAGATCCATCAATAATCAAAGTAATATCATGTGCAAACTTAGAGAATAAATATTCTGTTTCCTTCAGTTTAATACATTTTATATTCCCATTGATTTTTTTAAAAATAATATTGACAACATTTCTACATATATATTACAAAAAGATATGGTGACAGTGGGTCACTCTGTCTACAGTCTCTAACAACATTGAAAATTCAGATATAGCGCCATTCTGACACACTCCTAAAGAGATATTGCAAACAACAAGTTTTTTTCCCACTGTCTTATCATCGGTCAAAAATAATAAAAGGTTAGAACATTATGAATGAATTTCCATGAAATGGAATTAAAAAGATTTTTCAAACTTAATTAATAATAAGACACCAGGTATATGTAATTCTTCAGTGATATGCATTATATCATAAATAATCCTTGTATTTTCACCAATATATCTTCCTTTAACAAAACCAGTTTGGTCATCACATACTATACCATTCAGTACTGACTTTATTCTTTTGGCAATACATCATGATGCTAATTTATACACGACATTAAGTAGTTTTGTAAATATTGCTTTGGGTTATCTTCCTTAGGAATACAAGTTTTAATTCCTTGTCGCAAACTGTTGACAAAGGTCCAGTATCATATGCTTCGCTAATTGCTCTGACAATAAATTCCCCAGTATCAATCCAGAAGATTTGTACCAATTCTGCAGTCTAACTTAGGAATGTTATAATTTTTAAGAAGCTCATATAAATCTCTGTCCTCTATCTAATTCTCCTCTTTATACAGCTTTTTTAAAAATAAAAATCATGAACTTCTCTAGGAATATCAGATTGATTAGTTATAATTTCATTTTCGTCCTTTATTATTTTTTAAATTGTTTTTGTCACATAATTTCTATGTGGCAAGAGTATCTTATTGGTTTCTCCCCCTCTGCCACCCATTTTGCCTTTGGCCGGATGATATTTCCTCGAATTTTACCTTGTTTTACTTTTTCGAATTCTTTCTTTTTATTATTATAACTCTAAAACAGTAATTTTTTAACAGAAGTACTATTCTCTAAAGACTGTATTTCATCAATGAGGTTTTTTTTACCTATTTTATTTTACATTTATTTTTATTTGAAGCATATGAAATGGTTTTGCCAAGAATTTCCATCAAAAGAGTATCTATAAATAACGAGTCTGATAGAGTTAGTTTTAAATATGTGTTTGATATATTTCAAATTGTTCCATCATAGTCAAATGAAGCATATTGTAATTTGAATGCAATTTTTAATTTCATTTACATATTTAGTATCTTCAATAAGGCTGTTATTATATTTCCCAAAACCCTTACGTCTAATACAATCATTTGAGCATAGGTTTAATATTATCACAGAGTGGTCAGATCTATAACTTGATTCAATTGTTATTTTGTCTACTTTTGGCACGAGAGACTCTGACGTCAAAAAGAAATCTAATCTAGCTTGTTTCTAATCGTAGATAATACCGTCTTAACCGGTCATAACCTCAACTCTGACTTGGAAAACTATTCTTAGTGGGCAAATAATTGGCTTGTATCTTTCAATCCTTCTAAAACTGAATCCCTGACAATTTCTAGGAAAATTAATAAACCCACCCATTCACCATTATATGTGTTCAACCGAAGAATTAAGGATGCTGACGAGCACTCACATCGTGGAGTTTTTCTCTCAAATGACTGCTCGTGGCACATCAAATAGACTATATCAAGGAAATGGCATGGTAAAGAATTAATGTAATGCGTAAACTCAAGTTCCAACTTGACGGGAAATCAGTAGAAATTATATTTACGTCTTTTATACGACCCATTCTGGAATATGGTAATATGGTTTTGGACAACTGCACATTACTCGAGAAACGATAACTCGAAAAAATACAAAATGTCGCAGCCCGAATTGTGACTGGTGCAACAAATTTAGTATCTATTGAAGCGCTACATTGAGAAATAGGACGGGAAAGTCTTGAATCCAGGTGACAAAAACAAATTTCAACTTTTGTATAACATTACAACTGGTTCAAGCCCTCCCTATCTCAGATCACTGATTCCACCAGCTATTAGTGATATTACTCGCTCTAACTTACGTAATGTAAACAATTTCCAGTTAATACAGGCTAGAACAAGTTTTTATTACAACTCGTTTCTTCCTTCCACCATTGGAGAATGAAATACATTATCTATTGAGATTCGTCAAATAGACTACATTAACAACTTCGAAAGCACATTAAAATACTGGCGACACTTATGTTCCCAGACACTTTTATTGGGGTAGACAAAAATTGTAAATTCTTCATGCCCGACTTAGAACAAATTGCACTTCACTTAATCAACATTTATTTACAAAGAATATAATCGGATCACCCCATTGTAGATGTGGATCTGTAGAAAGTACACAACACTTCTTTTTTTTCCTTGCGTTTATTACCAAGAACAACGCATGAAACTGTTTCAATCCCTCACACCATATATTAATTTAACTTTAAATACCTTCTTGTATGATGATACAACGCTTCCGTATTAAGTAAACATTCGTATTTTCGATACCGTTCATAAATTTATTGAAAGGTCAAAAAGATTTACATAGGCGCACATATTACTTTCACGCACGCACTTCCACGGGTCATGAACATCTGCAAACAGCAATTTTGTTTTTGTTTTTCCAAATGATTCGCCATCGACTCCGCAACGACCCGCTCTAGAAGGAAGCAATGTTCACTTTTAATATCGATGTTTTGTTCCTTTTAATTATTTATTTATTTATTTATTTATTTATTTATTTATTTATTTATTTATATTTGTCCATTCCCTTTCTTTCCTCCCATTTTTCTCAACTTTCAACACAATATTTGACACATTTTAATTGACAATTTCTCGTATTAAATTATTTCTTTTCTTTATCATCCTCTTTCACCTCCTGCTTTATATACCTTGGCTAAATGCTAATGTTTAACCAAGAGACTCCTCACTTTGACTATTAAATAACTTAATTTTTTTTCATTAAAATGTAATATCGTCCGCCATATATTTAAAACGTTTTGCATCATAAAAAGAGAAGAACATTATGAGCCATTGGCTTTCGTTCAAATCCTGTCCTGTACCTTTTATATTGCATCTCTTGTAATCTCCATCTACAAATTTATGAAATAAAAGATGTTTAAACAAAGAAGGCTCTTATTAAATTTGCACAAACACTTACCTCTAATAAAATCATTTGAGCATAGGTTTAATATAATCATAGAGTGGTCAGATCTATAACTTAATAATTGATATTTTGTCTACCTTTGGCATGAAAGACTCTGACATCCAAAAAATCTAATCTAGCTTGTTTCAAAGGATTTTGTTCTTCTCCATATATACCTCTTTAAATATGGATGTAGGTCTCCAAATGGGTCTACAAGACCAAAGGTATCTTTTATACACAATAATACATTTCTAGCATTAGGATTATGTATATGTTTATAATTATAGCAGTCTTATTCAGGATGCTGAACCAAACTGAAATCGCCACAAATGATAATTGAATCATTTATAATATTAATAATACTATTGTAAAAGTCTGGACAATCATTATTTGGCCTAAATATATTAATTATGGAGAAATACTTTTCATCTATGTTTATTTCAAGTACAATCAAATTACCATCAGGATCCCTTTTGCAATCTTTTATGTCATATTCAAAATGTTTATTAAATAAAATAAAAACTCCTCTCGAATTGGACCTATAACAGCATTCGAAGCCCATTGAGCTCTGATATATGATATTTTGCCATCAGTAAAATGTGTATCCTGTAAACAATATATATGACATTGCTTTCTCCTAAAGGAATTAAACACATCCTTGCACTTTTCCCAATCTCCTAATCCCCAACAGTTTGCAGATAATATTTTCATGTTTGTGTTTAAGAATAACCTCTATGATCAAATATATGCCTCTAGGGGAGACAAAGGAAGAAAAAGGTGGAATATGTTATAACAAAAGTTATTTTATTCTACACCAGCTTTGTAGGTTATGATCATATGTTATCTTAATGCAACACTTAAGATTTCTTTAAATATCTTAGTTAAGTTATCTTCGTATAGTTAAGTTATCTTAATAATGTTTGATCCAGACATTTTTCTTCTCGTTAATAGAAGTAACAGTAGCAATAAATTATCTATTACTGTTTGATACAATGATTTGTTTCCTCCTGCTAATACAGAGACAGTGACATTTCAGCTACAATATTTAGTTTTATTATCTCAACTTGAATTAAAAAATTAACACTCTGTATGTGAAAGAACTACGGCCACCTAACACATTCTCAGCTGTACAAATGTAAGGAAGAATATAATGATGTCATAACATTATAGTAATATAGTCAAAATAAATGTATACTAAATATACATCTTACTTCATCATTATCTTATTTATGAAAAAGCTAATCAAATCTAAACCTAACATAAAAAGGATAAAGTATATAATGATATTAAATGTAGTAAATGTCCAAATTCACTGAATTAAAACATGGCAAGCTACAGCAAAGCAACCTGAATACTTCAAAAGCAACTGAAATTATACAAAGCAGAAAATAAATATTCAACGAAAAATTTGAAGCAAATAAGAGAACAAAAGCTGAGCAACTGAAACGTGCTAGCAGAGGATGCATTTGGAAATCAGTTACTTACATTAAAGTTATATCTGAAAAAGATAAATATACATCGTAAATCTGTTATTTCAGAAGACACCACTCACAATCATTTTACATATGATCTGTGTCAATGCAACACAAATCATTCTAGTACACTTGTTGAGTACCATTTATCAAAATGAGAGTTCATATGCATGTGTAGTAAAACTTAGTTATACCACTACAATATGGTATCAATTCCATGAATCTGCATCAGATAAATAAATATTCAAGGCCGTTTACAACTCTTTTTAATATACATATCTGGATGGTAATTTTATTCAAATATTCATCTGAGTTGGTTACTGTCTAGATTTTACCATCATTACATATACTTGTATGGCAAAAAATAGATGAATACACAGAATGGAAACAAAACGTATTTTGTCCTCATTGAGAAAAGTTCCGCGTGTATATTATCTAGTCAAAATTTGCTGTTCCAACAGAAAGTTAAGATCAATATATATATATATATATATATATATATATATATATATATATATATATATATATATATATTCCAACATACACACATGTATTCATATAAAACATAATGTACATACATATCACTTATACATAGTTATGATGTTGATGTTTTGATTTGTAGAGAGTTATTATTCGAGACAAGTTTTTTTCACAGTCAGACAAAGATATGCATAGATACAGTAAATTAAACTCAATTAAAGCAGGATCTTTCTTCTCTTTTTTCCCATGGTCTCCCCTTTCTCCCTCTAGTCTCAAGGATCATGGTGACCCCAATGTCCCTGATTCTAGTTTGTAAACCATCATCCTTCCGAATCTTATAGGCCGTTGGAGACAGGCTGTCCCGTTCTTTCTTCACGCTGGGTGGAAGGTCAGGTAAAACTCTTTTCTTGGTGCCCCTAAATGTATCTGGTTGGATAAAACTAAGTCCTTGTCAGAAAAATGTGCAAACTTAGTTATAACTGCTCTTGAAGCAGGTATATTTTGATTCCTATATGGAATTTTGTGGGCATCACAGAGGTTGATTTTGTTTACAATGTCCTCTTCTAGGCCTAGCTCGTTTACCATAAAGTTTCTGACCATATCATATGCATTTTCCTTGGGTAGCTCTTAATACTATACATTAAACATTATATTTCCTTTCGTCTTTCTCCATGTTTTTTCTTCTAGTCCTCTCTTATACTGTTCGATTTGATCTCTTAACTGCTTTACCTTTTAGTTTTCCAGTATATCCACTCTTTCTGATTGGAATTCAATGCTCTCTTCTATTTCATTCATCCTAGTTTCCACTACCCCGTCTCTCCTTCTACTCATGACAACTTTTATTTAATCTCCTTCGTGTCCTTCTTTACTGAGCTAACTTCTTCTTTGATACCCTGTATCTCGGTTATTATTTGCTCACTTAGACTTTGGAAGATCTGTTTTATGCTTGCAAGTCCTTTGGAGAGCTTACTATTCTAATCTAAGGAGTGAATCCTTCACGCTAACTTCCATCTCCGGGTCAGACTCGGTGCCCGGGGTTCTATATTCAGGTGTTGGTACTCCGTATATTTGAGTACCGATTGTTGAAACTTTAGGGGTATTTTTCTTGTATGGCATGCTATTATTGTGCCAATGTTTTTAATGTTAGTGTCTCACATTCAGTATAACCGTAATAAAATCACAAATCACCAGTGGATATTTAGTAAGGTCTGTATATAAAGTTACTTGTTTAAATTACAAAACAGAAGGGTCGGGATGCTTGTCACTACCATTCAGGAAAAAGGACGTATAGAGGGTGAATGAACATCCAACCGAAGATAACCTGTTCCTGTAAATAGATATGCACTTCATTTTCATCTTAACATCGCTTTCTAAGAAATTTTTTACCAAATCCCATGTTAACAAAGCCGTTTTATCAATGGTACTCACACAATTGAGACATCCGCCATCCGGATTCCCATTTCGGCAACATTATCTTTGAGTTTCCAAGTATCACAGTAATTAGTAAAGTATCGACCATACACTGAAGATCTTGGAGATTACCAGTTAGAAGAGCGGTATCATCTGCATACAAAAGTAATAATAATTTCAGATATCGGATTATTGCTTCATTTGATACTTGCAATGTAATACCCTTTCAGTTTCTAGATTCAAAAATGGGGTAGTGGGGAAAGCGTTTCATTCTGCTGAACTCGTTTCATGCATGGGACAAAACCAGAAACATTCCCATTTACGTATATACATGTTTCAATACCTACATATATATTAGATATATAGTTCAATCAATTTCTTTTGATTCCACTATAAACAACCTTTTTCCACTAGCCTTTTTAAAAGCAATAAATATACATTTTATTTTTAACTTGCTCTTATTTTTTGGGAGGAGGAGTGATATATATTCTATCAGATTATGTCAGACAAAATAAAGTCCGTTGGTAAATAACCTGACCTAAAACCTTGTTTAAAATCATTTCAAGAGACAAAGACTCAAGCTATTTGGTTAGTCTATTATTAGGGATACAGTCCAAAGTTCTCCTAGACAGCTAAGTAGTGTAATGGGTCTATTATTGTTTGATTGCTTTTAATATATTGATCTTGCTTCTCCTATCATCTTTGTCTCAAGGAGTATCCCTGTGTCCAGTGGGAGATATAAAACTACGTACAAATAGATTCGGTACATGTGACGTATTCATTGCTAATATTTTATAATCCTACAACCTTATTTTTTCAATGTAGCAATGCGTCAATGTCATTTATTTAATAATTAGGCCATCTAAAGTAGATGGGATATTGATACATTCTAAAACATTGAAAGAGTCGCTGTGTTCCAAATCTTCCGCACGTATATTTTTCAAATATTGATTGTAAATTATTTTAATCAGCTTGACTATTTTCATTTACCTTATTTATCGAATGAACGAGCTTCTAAAATCCCCTGGGTTTCTAATGCTCATTTGTCGAATTATGTTTTTTCCTCATAATTTAGAATGGATATGTAGAATATTTTTCGATATATTTAGCATTCATTTTTGATGATAATAAATGTTTCTTCAGTATTATACTGGGAAAATATTTGTAAGACTAAAGTTTGCCCTTGACCGTTTTAAATTCTAATTTAAAACAAGGTTTGCTATTTCTCCTGATTTTAGAGGGAAAATTTGATACAAGAAAACTATTTTTCTGTGCTTTCGATAAATATTTTACCTATCGTTTCAGTTACATTTCTTTTCTTTTTAGCAGCGTGTGTCTCTCTACATTCCTTTTACTATGAGTGAAAAGTTCCTAAATATCAGAGTTCTAACATTTAAATATGTAAACAAATCTACAGACGATGAAAGTGGCTATAAAGATAAATATTGGGTTCAAATCACCATTAATTTTCCTATATAGTACATGGATGCATTTCTCCAAGCTAAACTCACAGCAAGGATCCAATCATACCAGGATTTCAGGTGGTGACAGCGCCATTATAGACACGCCAAAACATGACAGCACTTGTCCAGCATGTTTACGTTTAACATCTGATCAAAACCTATCTTGGTCAAGGGTTCTGTTTCCGGCTCAATCAAAGCATAGGTTTTGATCAATCACACATTGACTTTACATGGGCACTTTCGCCACATTACTTTCGCAACTACAATGAAATGGGTCACAAAATAAAAATGATTAATTTGCAATTATCACATGCAAAACTAAGTTCATGTCAATAATATTTCACAATGAAAGGCACAGCCTAACAAAACATGTGAATTTAGATATGCCTTACTTAACTCTGTACTAACCAGTAAGCATTTTATCATGGTTTGACCCTGGATGCAAACACATGGCGAATTATGCTTGAACGAAAAGCTCTAGGTTAAAATTACTCTGTTTAACCCAGCGTGCGTCAGTTTCTTCTATCAGTTTGTTGAGCCTCGCCCTTCTCTGGTGACATTATGTTGTTGTAGATGTTGTTATAATTATTATTAGTAGTAGTTGTAGTAGAAGTAGTAGTAGCATGTCTTTCCACCATCTTCCCTTGTAATCTAAATAGATTTATACCTCTGTTTCCTGTAGTGGAAACTATATTCTAGATGAAAAGATGGAAGCGAAAAATCATACACCGCTTCGGATTGCTCCCTGTTAAACCGGACCTTCTCGCGATGACGTTGGTAACTATGTCAAGCCAAGCAGTATAACTCTATAGCACTGGTAGCGTGCATTCGTACTTGTTTGCCTTATTCACATTCATATTTGTTTGCTTTATTCACATTCATATTTGTTTGCCTTATTCACATTCATATTTGTTTGCCTTATTCACATTAATATTTGTTTGCCTTATTCACATCCATATTTGTTTGTCTTATTCACAGATAATAACTCCTTTATTGTGTTGTATATTTTTCGTATGGTATTTTTCTTTTTCTTTATTTTGTTTAGACTTTTTCATTATTCTGGATAGTTTTGCCTCTATGCGCCAAAAATATATAAATATTTATTATTACTGTGTTTCACGCTGAGTGTGTGGGTGTCTCTCTTTCTATGTTATTTCTTGTCCCCTGAAGAAAACCGTGCTCTATGTCGACGAGTAGGGCAACTCTGTTGTTTGTTCCTCCACTGACTTCTCCTGCTTTGTGATATAAAAAAGATCCCGTCCATGACACCTACCGATTGTATATGCAGCTGAATGACCTGCTAATGCTTGGCCAGTGGCAAAACCCAATACACGGAAGCCATTTGATTTAACCTGCTTTTCCAAAGCTTCACCAAGTAAGCAGTCCGTTACCGAGTTTTGTTTAGAACTCACATGCCGAGCTTAATAGTTTAGTTCCGACATCAGTATTTTTCAGAGGCTGTAATTAATATCGGCAGACTAAGAAAATAAAGTGCGTAGGTTACACGATGTGCACTTGGCCATTATTATCCATGGCACTGCTTGCTATTGTAAGTTTGTACATTAATCTCGCAATTGGAGTCACAGCTTTCTGAATACGTTGAACCTTTATGTGCAGGGTTTGAAACGAGGTACTGAGGCAAACGGTACTTATCTATCACTTTTTCACATTTTATTGGTGGACCTTGCCACGTGCCAGGTCGTACTGATTTTACAATGGGAGAGGTTACCTCAGGCCCAGTAGGTTCATCTGCATCATATAGTTGTTGAACGCCATAAATTAGATCTAAATAACTTGTTTCGTCATTTGCAGACTACAAACTATTGCTATGTTGTCCTAGATTTGACGAACTTAGTATGTGTCTTAGTACGCTATCCATTTGGGCTAGGACTTCTACTCCATCGTTAGCAAAGTAGTCGTTATCTTCATTCTCCAATTCGTCAGAACCGCTTATAGGGCAGATATTTAGAGTTTCTTTTGGGCACACCATGATTCTGTTATTATCCGTTGATGTTACGGATTGATCGGGTGCTCATCAATGAGCTTGCCCACGCGGGCATTTATGGTTAAACATGATTGCAATAATTCTTGCAATAAAAACTGATTCTGCAGCATCTAACACCAGATTATCTAATACTTCGTGAAGTCTCGCCTGAACACTCTAGCCAGACTGGGCGGGATTCGTTTCTCTTTAACTACTGTCTATGTCTGAGTCGGCTCCTGGGGCAAACGGTGGTAACAGAGTCTGCTGCTCGGGCATGCTACCTTGCTGTGTACCGATTTGCAAATGTTTCTCTGACATATCCTTTATTGAGCATACATTTTCATATTGTTCATGTATTTCACTGTTTGGTTTGGGGCATGCCGGGAAACAGTGCAAATGCGCCAAACTCTTGTGCTGCTCTTGGACTAAGGATAGTAGCAAATCGTTTACAGGCTCTAGTAATGTTTAGTCTACCATGTCGGTCGTTATGTCTGGGCTACACTTTTGTAGCCTTGTCCCAAATCTATTCTTAGTATGGACCCGTGAAGAGTCATCGACAGTTTGCAATACTATTGTACATTTGTTGAATAATGTTTATCCTACAGAAAACACTTACATGACTTGAAAATACAAAAAATATATCCTGGCAAACATGAGAGGTTGACTACTTCATAATAGACCCTTTGCACTCTCCAATCACGTGATATTCACAAACAATTCTTAATAACTTTAATAAAAAACAGAATGGAAAATATTAAGAAAAAGAGAATGGAGGAGAAGAAGAAAGAAAGCTGAATGGTTGACAGGAAAATAACACCAGAATGATTTAGAGCACGCAGTGAAAAATAAAAAACATCATTCGAATCTATGTGTTTCCTGAATATACATTTTAGTTTATTATTAGTGGTTAAATAATCAGTGCTAACGTTTAAAGGTTTAAAGGTAGTGATTGGAAGAAAACGTATAATACATCAAATTAATTTAACGCTTTGTTGTTTTTAATTGGACAGTCAAAGAAAAAGTGTGTTAAAGTTTCACAATTTGAATCCACATGAACAAAAGTGGTCGTGTTTTGGTAAATGAGGTTCACTCGATATAGATCAGCTTTTAAGCTACTTCCATTGTATCTCAATTTGATTAAAATAATATTACATTTTTGTATGGCCTCGAGTAAACTATTGGGGTGCATTTTCAATATTGGGTCCAATAAGTTCTTTGAACACGCTCAAGAACGGAAATCTACGGAATTCCAACAGGAAACAATTCCAACATTTAATTATAATCAGAAAGAAGAAGAAAAACGTTTGAGCCCGAAGGGCGTAGATGATTTTATGTCTCTTCAGTAATTTTAAATTTCCTCTCCAAGATGAGGGAGAATTTCCAACAAACATGGCAGATCATTATAGATAATTATGGATAATTTCTATAAACTATTTCTTTATTTTATAGATCCCCATACCGTTTCAAAATAAAATGCATATATCTCATCATCGATTGGCAAGCCTGTAGCTATTCTGGCAGCTTCGAGTTGAACTTTTCTAGTCTACATAATTCAGAATCGAAGAGATTACCGCATACTGTGCAAGCCTACTCAAGCCTCTGTAATATGTTTATGGTAGTCAACCAGGTTGGTATTGATTTCAGTCGTCGCAAAATAGAGTTAAGTCATTTTTGCGAAAAGAAGAAAAACTACAATAAGTTTTTCTCAGGATTACGTTTTACCAACCAGATTGATGACCATTGTCGCAATTCACGAAGATCCAGATTCATCGTATACTGTATATACACTACAGATTCATCGAATACTGTATATACACTACAGATTCATCGAATACTGTATATACACTACAGATTCATCGAATACTGTATATACACTACAGATTCATCGTATACTGTATATACACTACTGATTCATCGAATACTGTATATACACTACAGATTCATCGAATACTGTATATACACTACAGATTCATCGTATACTGTATATACACTACTGAGCTCCATCTGTAACATAAAGAAAAGTGATAGACGTATGCTATGTCATTAATATATACCAAAAACAGATGTGGTCCCAATCTGAACCCTGAGAGACACCAGTATTTGATCGAATTTATGTGCAAAATGGGATTGTTGAACCCAACACGTTATTTTCTTTCTGAAAGATTGTTAATGAACCATTTGACCACTGTGGTTCTTATCCCCTATGCAAAAACGTTAGTGGATCAAACCTCTATACCACACTGTATCGAATGTTTTTAAATATCACAGAAATCTAAACAGGCCACGCTCTCGGTTCAGGAAAAAAAGCAGAGTTTAATGATCAAAATATTTTCAGTTTCTTTGTGAATATTTTTTAAACGCTATAACAAAAATGAAACTCCCGCCAGAAACTCTCTAGAAACTAGCAAGGATTGTCTTTCCACTTCAGAGTATATCGCTTATCTATCTATCTATATATATATATATATATAAAGTAGATATACATAGATAGATAGATATATCCATCCATCCATCTATCCATGTATCTATCTATCTATCTATCTATCTATCTATCTATCTATCTATCTATCTATCTATCTATCTATCTGTCTGTCTGTCTAACCATCTTCCCGCATCTAAACGCAATAACTTTTTTCTATTAATATGTTTATGTGCGCTTGTGTCACACTTTTCATACTTCATAATTTTGCTAGAACGTTTGATATATTCATCAATTTTAGTGTGCTTATGACTAATATCGACAAAGTCAATAAAACCATGTTTTTAATACTTTGGAGTATATGATGGCAATTAGCGCCGAGACCAGTTCGTACCTTGCTGCCTCCATGCACATTAAATACCCAGTATTAGAATATTAGATATAGCTGGTCATATGTTTCTGAATTCTGTACTAATCCTGCGAGGACCGCTGATATTGTTCAGCAGCACAAATAAGAAAACAATTCTTTTAAACGTACAATTTTGTATAACGCTCTATTGCTGGACGGTTTGTCGCCGTTGAATTCAATTTTACATCAAAACGATCCCAGAGGTCTAAAAATATAATTTGAATATATGCAATCACCGGTTTTAAAGATGTCCGGCAAAAGATTAGGACATTATGATATTTGAAAAATGAATTTGATATACCTGGAAATGTGTATGAAATATGGGTAGGGGGAGATAGCAGAAGTGTAACTGAGCGAAACAACATCAATTCTATTAGAATACTTGAAACATATGTTAATATATATTTCAATAAGATGGATCTCTGCACTACAAAGATGGAAGATATCACTACGTTTGAATGAACGATTGGTTTTCAAAATTGATGTAATTGCATATAAATAGGCGGACGGACAGAAGCACATAATTTGTGTCTTGTTATATACGCCAAAAACATTCTCAGATCACAAAAGACTATGTTCCAATGTAGATAATTCTACAAATATAATGACTGACGTTTGTTATGCTGGAAAATTAAATAGCACTATCAGCATCAATTAAAATACTTCTATGTTATATATTGTGATTTTAAAAGTATCATTGTGCCATAGGTGCAACAATCTGACATGTCCGAGAAATTAAAACAACTAAACACATTCCATCAGGGTTTTGTTTCTACCTCAAATGAATCCACAAGACAGATATACCAATATTTTACAAAGGAACAGGTTGTATTAAGTATTGTACGATGCTTTGCATAAAGTATTAAAACTAGTATATGTGGAACTAAAAGAGAAAAAAAATAAAAACATTTTTTCAGAGAGGAAGATGAAGAATATTTTAACTTAACAAATCAATATGAGATAAAATAACACATCAAAAGGTAGTGACCACGATCACCTTACCAGGTACGTATATATGTAGACCACACAACTAATGCAATTTGAATTACAAATACCCTAAATACACACCCAAGCAATTGCTCATTCATAACTTATCCGGTTATGACAGTCACTTTTTCTTCAAGATATTGATTGAAAATGATCCAGATGAAGAGGAAATATTCATATCAAACAAAGACGGGAAATATATTTCACTTCAGCAGTAATTTCGTTCGTTGTCAATAGTTTAGTGGATGAAAACAAAAATAACAGTTAAGAGGAAAATCAAGTTTGTATACAGCTTTAGATTCCCGAGACAGTCAATAAAACAGGTGGCAGCAAATTTAAATAATGAACTATTTAGAGAGTCACCTAAACATAACACCTCAATAAGTTGAAAGATATCAGATGTAGATCTTGGACTTTTTAATAGACTCTGACATATTCCAGATGTTTGACACTGGAATAAGAATTAGAATTATCATTTTCACCTAGATATGCTAAAGTAAATCATGAAAATTAATTGGACAACTATTGAAAGACAAAGTCTGTTAGTTTGTACGAAAGGTCAAGATTAACGTGATTCATTGTGTATCTAGACGCCAACAATCCCTACGCGTGGTCCAAGTGCCAAAACATGCTACTTAAAACATTAGACGGTCAACTGATGAACACATTATATGGATAGAAGAAAAGCTGCTCAAAATAGAAGTTACTTTGGGAAGTCCATTACATTTTCACGATTATTTCGAGGACTTCCAGTTACCTCCAGACAAATAATTTCAGAAGAAAATGATTTATCAAAGTTGCAGAAGAAGCTGATAATGATTATAAAGGTACAAAACGGAACATAAAAATGTTATCCACATTAAAAAAGCGAAGTAAGTCATTCACTACAAAAACTTGAAGCTTTAAATCCAATTGGGTTTAAACCTGAAAACGATACAGCTCTAACACTGAGCTGTATATAAATTAACACAAACGCTAACAATTATTTCGAAAACAAAATGTATTTCTTCTCAAATAGATGTATAATAGTGTGTTTGGTAAGCAAATAAATAATTTGAGGACTGGAAAAAAGCTAAGCAAAATGTACTAAAGATCTATCATTTGACATGAGAACAGATATTGATGACGGCTTAATGCTGGTTATAATTAATCTAAAAAAATTAATTAAGCAAACCAATTTAACGTGGATTTATAGTGTGAACGTTATCCTCATGAGTGATTTATAAATTTTAAAAGCAAGATAAACAAAATAAGCAAGATGATAAAATAAGACTGAAAATGAGTTTCATAGTGTATCTATGTTGAGACAGAAAACTTAAACAATGACATGAAGTAATATTACATTTTATGCCCATAGTGACTTTCCGAAAGACAACAAATTCGGTACCCCATATATGAATACGAAAGAATTTTGACGTTTTAAGAATGAGTTGAACGGAGTTCCAATTAGAAAGGTCAAACTTTATTCATCCAGGATTGATAAAGAAAAAACTAAAGTTTGCGGTGGGTTAAAAAAAGTGTGTAATCAAAATGAATTTAAAAGTCAAATGAAAAAATAGTGTTTGTTCAGTCACAAGGAATATAACCAGGAAATGAATTCACTCAGATCAAATAGTCATGAGATACAACTGAATAAAGTAGCATTAATAAAGTAGCATTATCCATGTATGACGACAAGAGTTTATTGCTTGACAACATAAATACTTACATTTCCTTCATGTCAGCATGACGAAGCTGTGCGGAACCAAATATGTAAAATCCACAACAATATTTGCATATAGCAAAAGTACCTTGTAATTAAAAGGTATTCAAACTCAAAGGTTTGTTTGTTTTGCTCTGTTTCAAAATGTCTACAACTTCGACTAAAATTTCGTCTGGAATACAGAAGCTTTATTTAGGCGTACCTTTTCCCTGACTGTTTGTCCATGATGTATAAAACAACTAGAAACCTAACATTTTCACGCAGTTCCTGTATGGTAGTGTTATACGTTTGCACGATGACCAATACATATATTTTCAAACTGTCCATCACTAAAAGCTTCTTTGGCTAGGCTAGTTTCTAGATTGTTTTTCATCATCTAAGTTCCAACAATCATGAATCATAAACAAAATATTTGTATCTTGACACACACCAACCAGTAACTCTAACAATTTCTCTAATGTATTCCCAGGATCCGTCAGGAATTACCTTCTCATCTTTGAGGAACTACTTTCTTTTCTAAGTCTTATTGATAAGAAACGTTGCACAGGTTATTAGGATTTAATAAAACAAATAATTTTGTACTCAATTTTCTCTTACATTTTGATATGTATTCAGCCTCTATCAGATTTAGTGCACTACATAGTTTTTCCAAACTTAGTCACTCCTCAGATTATCATATACATATATGCACGCTTTCTTTTCTCGTTTATCTGATGGTGGATACTGTGCTGAACGTCAGTTAATTTAAAACCATTACCATGCACTATGTTACCATGTATACTTCTCAAATCAATATAGATAAAATGGTTATCGGTGCAAAATTGTTTTCACTTGTATTAGTAATTTCTTTGTATTTTTGTTGTTCATAAAATACCCTTTGTTACTTCTATAAACTGTTGTATTCATTGGAAAAACTGGCAGTAAACCATATTTGGGAGACCTTTCTTACTCACTGAGATCATTTATACTAGTGAGAAAAAATACATTTCTGGAACACTTTATTCCCATTTTTCCAACAGTATCAAAAACTGTAAATTCATGCTGGGAGAATTAAGCGTGAAATTCTATAAAATTATATTAGTTGTCATGTTGATAATTCTCTCCCTAGTTATGTACTGAATTTGTATCTTGTCAATAATTGATTGAGTAACAGATTCTGATTCAATCGTATCATGCTGGAGGTCAATATCGTGCTGGAGGTCAATATCGTGCTGGAGGTCAATATTTTCCTGTTCATTGTCTTCCTTAACACCTTCTATTACTTCAGATGATTTGCGAGTGTTGTGTTAAATTTGAAATCCAAGGAAGAGCACAAGCATACACTGGACAATAATATGTTAGTAACTGAAGGTCAATGGTATCCTGTCAGTGTTTTGTGCATTACCAGCTCCTTGTCGTAACTAACTCATACACTGGACAATAATATGTTAGTAACTAAAGGTCAATGGTATCATATACCTTTTTATAGAATACACAGCTATTTGTCAGCGTTATGTGCATTACCAGCTCCTTGTCGTAACTATCTCATTTTTTCACTCATGATACCTTTTTCAAACATGCTTCATCTAATTGAATCAGATAAACACAGATATTTGTATGTCATAGAGATGTTGCATTCATTTCAATATGAAAAGATCATTGCTTTCATACTATGCTCTGATGTTATGTACAAGAATTCTACTTAAATTCCTTACCGCAGAATTGTTAGCATTTTTAGTTGTCTTCATATCAAACGACGCAAATACACTTAGTGGTACAACCAATATATCTGGACTTAGCTTTGGAATTGCTAGGTGTAAAGTATATTCAGGTATAACTTTTGCTTGAGTTGTATATGATATAATGATGTATTCGACTGATATATAGATATATATATATATATATATATATATATATATATATATATATGTATATATAAATATAAATATATATATATATATATATATATATATATATATATATATATATATATATATATATATAACTTCTTGAGGGATCTTTTCCTGCTTGTGATGTACAGTTATGTATTGACCGTACGTTTTACTGTAATGTTCTTTCAAGCTTTACATCCTTTTCTGGGTGACCAGATGTGTCAGGGTAAGTATAAGCATATAAAGCAAAAAGCACCAAAACATTTCGCTCAATGTATTAGATATGTTTTCATTCAACTCTTCAGTTGTTCTCTAGAAATCTTCCATGTATTGCATGCTACATTTATGTTTTGTTCATCGCCATCTGGATCAATTAACTTTAACAGATAATTGCTTCCAATAAATGATACACCCTTAATTATTGCTTTCCCAGTGAGTACTCCTGCTGTAGTCATTTTGTTCTACATATTCTACGCTGAAAATGCGTTTTATTCTTTTTCTATCGATAATAATGCAAGGTTTGTGAAGCAAACCATTCTATTTATGAACAACAAATATTGTTTCTCCTGTCAGTTTTTAGTTTGAATACTGGTAGATACGCCCCTTCTTTCTTTTCGAATCCAACGTTAAAACATTATTCCCTGATAGATAGTATGTACCTGAGTATCTTTACATGGCAAATATCGTCACCTCTGGTGAGGTATTCTCCCAAAGAACAAATTTTCTTTTTAACGTCTAATGAGCAAGCAACACGTTGGTTCTTTACCTCAAATCCAGTTGAAACTACAATATACTAGGGCCAAAATCTTCTAAGTTCTAAAAACAAAGAGAGGCAAATTGTATATAAGCCTATTTTCTTTCATTTGAATGACATACTGATCTACTAAATCAATTGTTTCTCACTTTTAACAATACGTGATTAAGCACAGTTAAATCTATACATTTTCACTGAGAGCAAGGGTATAGTTTTATCTTTGAGAACGTCCATAAATATTTTTCCATATTGATATTCATTACCAATTGTGTATTTCTGTTACAACTGAAATCACATTTGTTTTTATCTACCCTTAAACTAATGTCATCCGGATTCGTCTGACTTTCTACAATGCACAAATCGTAAAGCAATACACCACAACCCATGGTCTTATTTCTCAGCTGAAACTGTTTTCAGCTATTATCGAATTTTTAAAAAATGTATCCATTCTAACAATAAATGCAAGACTCTTTATGCACATTTCCGTGTTCAATTCACCTTTGAATGTCTGTATGTTTTTGTTTATTTTGGTTTTATCTGTATCGATGCTTCCATTAAATGTACGAGGGTATTTTTCAGTTTTGAATTCATCAGTTTCTGCTGTATAATTTGTTCTAAATCATTTAATTTATTTTTTATTCGTTTCATCCTTTTGTCTAATTCGTCAAAACTACTTGGTACCACACCGACGTTATTAACAACTTCTCAATATACATATGTTTGTATATGTTTCTCATTCCTCAATCTCTGCATGTAACTTCTAGTAAAATTCAGCAAATGAAACATATTTCAACGTTTTCAGCTTATTACTTTCCTCAAATCTGCAATAGATAAATCGTAAGTTGTCTTCATAGCTCTTCTCATAGATTCATTAGAATTTTATTTGTTTTGCACGTCCTCTATCATTTTAGTTATTTCTGTTACATCATTTGTTTCTCCAAGTATGACATAGTATTGGAGTAAACTGTTATTGTGTTGTTCAAATCAGTAACCTTTCGGTTTAAAATTATACATTACCTTCTTATTTTCTTAGCTGCTTTGTTGGATTTTGCAATTAAAATCTCTCTTTGACTGTTCCGTTTCTCATTATAATGTTAAATTCTTCTGGAGATATTTATATCGCTAATGTCACTCCCGAAAGCATCTATATCGGAGTTTTTTCTCAACTCCATTGCCTGTAAATATTATTGAATATCGGGCTCCTACATCTGTGCACCTACTTGTTCTCGTATAGCCTGTAATGTTTGTTCGGCATTAGATAAGGTTCTGAATCTCTGTGTGAACAATTCGTGTGCATATACAATTTTGTACTGGTTCTAATCTATCTGTTTTTGTTAATCTAAGATTTTGTTCCTGATTTCAGTATAACACTGATCAATAGCTGACAATTTATTGTCAATTTGTTCTCTCCACCTCGTAGTATCTTTCAAACTGTTATCATCCTAAGTCTTATGTATTTGAATATGAAGACGTCTTTGTACAAACCTACAAGTAGCTGCATCATTTAATATAATAGTATAACCTAATTGGGTGATAACATTATTGTTGAGGTGTAAGTCACTGTTATTTGTTTGACCAAGTGTTACATCTTTATCCACTGTTTTTGTCTCACTATTTAAAGATAAAGCAAAGTCAGTAGGACCTCTTAAAGATAGCTCTGTCATAATTTTAGCATTAATTTAACGATAAATAATAAATTGTATTCTTGAAGGTACTTCATGATTGATTCTGATGATACTGTTATTCTTATTCTTTATTTTCATGCAACGTTGAATGAGTAATTTTAATGCAGAAAATGGAGATTAAACGTCAATGTTAGAAAAACAAAAAAGTCAATATTTGGTTAAAGGCAATCTAACCGTGCCTCGTTTGTATTTGGAAACACATATTTGAATATAGTTGACCAGTATTCAGATTTAGAAATGTTTTTTAAACACAATAGCTGATTTTAATTAGCAAAAAAGACAATCACTGAGCACCCTAAACAAAAGCCGTACTTGACCTATAAAAAGAACGAGAACAGTTTTTGACCATAGGATTTATAATTAAAACGTTTTTATAATGCTTTTTGGCCGATATTATTATATCGATATGAGACCTTGGGTTATTCTGATAACTCTATTAGTGAGCATGAATACACTGATGTCTTACCAAAATGTTGTACGGAGTGACCGGTAGGGTTTCGAACGAGTATTATTACCAATATTAGAGCTGTTATATATTTGGCTGCCTTGTTACTGGGATGTTGAGTAAAATTTCAGAATTTTAAGTGGCTTTACTTTATCAAACACGTTTTGTCTGATTTAAGTCTGAAGAACTTGTGGTTATCTCAGCTGACTCGTCAAAGAAAGTCAAAGAAACAGTCAAAAAGAGAATGAAAGATGAATATATACAAACTTGGTGTTCTAGTGTATTCGATTCCTTTAATAGCAAAACGTATAAAATATTAAAAAAGTCTTTCAATTTAGAACAATTTTGATACGTATGCCACAAAAATATATAATACAGTTAACAAATTTCCGTACAACGGAGCATAGAATTCCAGTTGGAACTGAAAGATAGTAAAATGATTATATGTCTGAAAGAAAGCGTTAATTATGTGCCTCAACAGATATACTTGGTAACTTTCACAACCTTTTTAATGTGAATATTTTGAAGAAATAAGATAACAATATAGAAGACGTATCTCAAAATGTTAATACATCCAAATTTAGTGAGTTGGTAAATAACTGATTAGATTAATTAAATTTATAGAAACGATATTTAAATCATTTTGTTGCCATGTAAGCTAAAATAGTAAAGTCTTCTATCTATTCATTCGATTTTGTCATGTATATACATATATACATCGATAGATCTGTGTTGGCAATACAGTTATGTTATGTTTTCTTTGTGTCTGTCAATAATGCTATGGATGAAGTACGCTTTTTACTTTACATGGAAAAATATGTTACAGGCATGTCATGAAAGTCTATCATTTTTTCATCTTCATCTGTTATGGTGGTTTTCAATCTGTTGATTTTACCACTTTGGATTTAATAACCATAACCATTGTATAAAACAAAAAAAGCATATTTTATAGGCAAACACTTTAGCAATGTTGAATACCAAGATAAACGTATAATCCTTCAGGTTTAAAAATCCCCAAACTGTATCAGATTTAGGAGATACATGATTATTGAATCCTACCAATTTAGCTTTGTGGTAGATGACTATAATTTTCAGTTGTGTTTTAAATATTCAGCATCTATACAGTCATCGTTATCACCATTAGCAGTAATTCCCTCTTTGACTGTATTCATGTACGTCACAAGATTTTTAAAACGATCAGATGAGAGGTAAAATGAATACATGAATACATACAACAACAAAAAAAAAACAAAGACGCACCAATTATGAAAAGCTAAGATTAATTCAAAATAAAAGAAGTAGAAACATAACTGTATTAAAACAAAACATTGAAAAATATACTATGTTTAAAATACTCGCTTTTTCTACCAAAGGTGGCTACATTTGATAACGTCATACCATGTGCCTCTTTTGATCTTTCTGACACTGAAAATCAGAACAAATGTTTTCATTGGTCAAACATTAGATACAGTATAAACAGTGAAGACAGATAGAAAAAATAATCAAATGCGTTTCTGATGATGTAATAGCATATCGCATGATGTTGACAATTTCAGGACGACTAACTTCAGATGACTCACTAAATGAAACAATCCACTGAAGTATATGATACATTAGAAGTCATGTAATCATCTTTCAGTTCATTTTTTAAAGTGTTGTCGATGGGGAAAACAAATTGCTAATTAATGGTGACGCAATGTAAATTACAATAGTTGACAATGATTTGAAATTTAGCAGCTCTGACATAGACAAATATTTCCAACGTGTTTTTGATTTGTTTCTCGTCCTTTTCTCCCAACTTCTTTATTATTATACAAAAGATATGTCCAATTCTTGTTTGTATTTTTTCAGTTTCTGAAGAAATGGAGTTATTGCTAATATTGTCTTCGAAAAATCCAAATTCATTTTTCCGGCTGTACGTTGTCTATCTCATCGCTATTTACATAACCGAAAAATGGCTGCGGATGATTTTGGTAGATCAATTGAAACACTTTTATATGAAGAGGATGCATATGTGGTGTATACTGAACTTGCAATCTGTGATACTTTAATTCTAGCATTTGATTTTGAGATTATGGGCTGAGACGTTTTGTAACTGTTCCACAGTCTGTAGAACAAAACTTTTCTTACAAAGCTGACCTGGCTTTTACGTATACAGATATCAATAAATATATATACATCGAATCAAGAGGATGATTCAATGGTGCAGTTGAAGTGGGGATCACCAAAAATGGTGGTACAGAACTTTTAGAACCTTGTTAAATATAGAAAAATCCGGGGTGATCCAATTTTATTAACGAATTATAAAGTGAGGATTTAGCAAAGAGACATCTGGAATTTACCCCAGTCGTAACAAATGGATTTCAAGATAGATTAAATAGACACAGTAATACAGACGAAAGTTCGACGGCAGACACTCAGTCTAAATATCAGCTTGAAACTACTGCTGCACAAAGACGATAAATGCAGGTCCCGCAGGCTATTAGCATATGAATAATAGACAGTAATGACGTTTAATGAACAGCTAAGAGAAGATGAGACTATAATTGATGAATATCAAAGAAGCAGTCAAATTGGAGAGCTTCCACCTGAAGCAATAAAGATTATTTACTGCACAAGAGAAAAGAGAATTAAGGGATAATGTAAATGTTGTAGAAGTTGTCATCGAAAATAGAATCTATGAAATCTCATGTTGAAATGTGTGAGAAGCAGATTGAAGAGGTTGAAAAAGACACCGGCAAAGAAACAGACCCAATCAAAGTGTTGAAAGTATAAAAGCACACGTAGTTGAACACTTAATACAATCGGAAAGAGCTTTCAGATAAAACTTTGAACAAAATCAGATCAAAAGTGCAAGAAAAAGTACCTTCAGTTGACTGGCTGCAACAACTGTTTAAAAATATAGAGTAACAATGTTTTCTACTGCCACAGCAATATGTATGACTATATCAACTGTTGCTCAGTTTATATATAGTAAATTTGGTAAAATGTTTCGTTGTGGGTGAAGAAGAAAGGAAGAGTTGTGGTTCTTCATCAGAAGGCAAAGATGATTTGTTTGTTGACAACAGTTTTAAAAGGACTTAATTAAAACTGATGCTTATTTGTTCATGTTCGCCCTAAAGCAACCGCAGCATTTCCTTGAACTATTAATAGTGTGTTAAGCTGGCTTTTGCAAACAGCTGGACAGGTTGTTTCATTCCTAGGTAAATATGTTGTTTATCTTATTTTCGCATTAGAGGTTTTTCATTTTTTATTTGCATTTTTTTTTATTTGATCCCAACAGAATTTGCGAGGTTCTTCGTCATAGGTGAATTCGCGAAACTCGTCATCGAAGTTTAGGTTCTCGCAAGGAAAATCGTCTTCTTCGAAAGAATTTTATGCCGGAAGTGTTCAAAAGGTTGCAGAGCACGGTACACAGGCAAGACACATTTATCAAGTATGTTCATCTTTGTCTGCGAACTAATTCATTTCATCGGTTGATAATCAAATATTTGACAGTTCATGTTCCATGGTTATATTTATGCTTTTAAGCAATTAAACAAAAGAGGTGTAGGTTCCCCCAAAGCTTGCTATACAGTCTCATACTCTACTGGTTCAATTACCGATCAAATAAATATGTTTGTCTTTCTTTCACTTAAGGTGTTTCCAGATATCCTGTGGTGGAATTTTAAGATTGTCGTAGATCAAAACATAGTTATTTTGGTTTGATGTATCGTCATTCAGACAGCAGTTTTCCCATATGGAAATAAGCATACAAGTTTGTGTACTGATTTGACTAATTCTGGTACGTTTTTGTCTACTAAATGCCAACCAGAAATCTCACAACCTGATGTTGCCATCGGATCAGTCTAATTCATTCTGCCAAATTCGCATGTAACATTGTGTTCAGCATCGTTTCATAAAGTCATCATTGTCCAATTTTAAAGTGTAATTATCAAAAATGTTTAATGCCTCGTATGTGAGAAATTGAGTTTCAGTATATTACATTTCTATCTCGCTAAATGTATTTGCTATTATGTTAACTTTGTTAAGTAAGGTTTACCAATTCATTGTATCAAATTGAAGCACAGGACAATGGTAAGGTGCTACACTATTTCTTTTAATTTTTTGTAAAAAAAAATTTTGTAATCTGAAGGCTATTATTTAGATTTCAAAATTAATCCGAAATTGGTTTTACTTCTTCAAATACACTGAGCATTAATTTACTAATTTTACTGTTTTCTACATTCACGTGTAATTCTGTGTTTATTTATCTATCTAATCTTTCATTTCCTCCTCTGAAATACCACAATACCATTTATTATCATTCATTTTACGCAACCTTTAAATCTTAGATTTCCTTTCTTCCATTTAGTCTATCAATTTTCTCTGTTTCGTTTTTAACATTTTACAACTGATTGGAATGCGTCCATAACGTGCAACATTAATTGACCCATATGTAGTTTTATTTTAATTACTGCTCGACTTCAAATGGAAGTTCTGAAAACAATTTTAAATACAAAATCTGTATATCTACAAGTCGTTCAAGGTGTATTCGATTTTACTTCATTCATTTGGTGCAAGCATTCCTGCCATATCAACTTACTTTGTTAATTTTTGGTAATTTTTTGTGATTGAAAGTTTCATGGATATGTTAAAATTGCGTTTGGTCATAGTTTTGTCCAGGATTAAATCATATGTGGTTTTATAATTGCACGAAGAACTGATGTACCTTCTTTGAATGAAATTTGACCGTCGTTTAAA
>JAQPZY010001451.1:2170000-2425000 GCA_029931535.1 Margaritifera margaritifera | reverse complement strand
ATATATATATATATATATATATATATATATATATATATATATATATATATATATATATATATATATATAACGTTTCGGACACTTTAAATTTAAATAGAGAAAACTACCCGCATGGATGACTCTAGAGAAGTTGTTTCATTTTTTATAAGTTTTCTCACGAGCATAAAACAGTTTTAAAATGATTTATTTCTTAATGTCAATTAGTTCAATATATGCTCTTTTTAAGTTCTTTTTTCATCAAATCATATATAAATCAATCAACCTGTTAATGTATATTTCAATGTATCTGTAAGTCTGACTGTAATTATGTATATCTCTCTTTCCGTATCGAGACTACTATGTGATTCTCGATCATTCAGTTTCTACGCGTATGATTGTGACAATGTAACTATCTACGGGTATGATTGTGACAATGTAACTATCTATGAGTATGATTGTGACAATGTAACTATCTATGCGAATGATTGTGACAATGTAACTATATATGCGCATGATTGTGAAAATGTAACTATCTATGCGTATGATTGTGACAATGTAACTATTTACGCGTATGATTGTGATAATGTAACTATCTACGTGTATGATTGTATCATTGCAACGAATAAACATTTGCTCAAGTCTCCTCGTTTGGGTTATTCAAGTTGCTTTGTCGCACTAGTTGTTGACAAAATCAGTAAATCAACGCTTTTAATACTTTTAAGGTATATGATTTCATTTAGCGCCAACACAAATATTAAATTTCCCTCCTATTTTTCGTTTGAAAACACAGTACATTTCATCAAAGATGTTACCTCCCACTGATGTTACGCACTATCGCGAAGTAGAAAATGCCGTTAAAGTGTAATCTTTCTTTTATTTTCATTATGTCATTTTGGTTTTCAGCAATCTGAATGGCCAGACTCTTTTCAAATGTTTGGGTTCACACCTGTATAAAAGAAAACATTTCGTTTGGATCCACCCTTGTGACTACTTTTCAGACCATTCGCAAAGAATCGTGGGTAAAATAAATTACGAGCTCAAATGACGCCGCAGTGTATCGGAAAATGCTGTGCGCTTAAGAAGTACGGTGTACAAAAAATGCTGTGACTTACTACTTAATTCGACATTAAAAACTCTGAAACAACCCGCAGAGAGAGTGAGAGAGGTAGGAACCTTGACATTCTACAATCTTCTCCTGCAAGCTGCATTTTTACCATGTAAACATCTTACGAGGTCAGGATGAGTCGATTATTCACGCGGGACCACGTAGGTGAACTGCGCCTCAAATTTGGTCAAGTCGCATTTTTACTTTTTGTATGAAGTTATAGCCTAAACCTGACAAACTATATACTCCCTACCTTACGTAAATGTAAGAAAGTACACATTCCGTTCAGCTGCAATTTGAAGAAAAAAATTGAGAAAAAAAGAAGCATTTAATAGAATTTAAGTCTAATCACTTTAGCGACGATCCATAAAAAAGTGGAATCTGCATTTAGTAATTAATGACATGTCTCTTGACTCCTAAACATATTATTGCGTTCGCATTAATTAGTACCATGACGCCGGGTCATAAACAAGAAATCTTTTGAAAATGTTTTGTGTTTATATCAATAAAACTTAAGGTTACTTTTGTAATAGCAGTTGAGATTTAAATTTTAGAGTGTATTGTGTTCTGTTTTGCTTACATATATCAAATAAAAATTAGACACACACGTCTGAATTAAATCATCTGACTCATTAAATAGACGGAAAACCAATTGCAGAGATTGGTCTGCAGAACACAGCTAACTAACATTGTGACGTCACGTGCAGACAATATACCGACTAACATAGCGCGACGTCTTGGAAATTTTGTTGTAACACGGCACATGCGCGTTAGACAAGGAGAAAGTATTTTTAAAACTTTTCTTTCTATAAACGATTCGCTTCTCATTGCTTAACAGGTTTCAACAATATGTTGTAAGATTTCAGTCTTTTTGCTAATTGAAACACAACATTATTTCTTGAAATGTTGGTTAATTTTCGTTACTCCTATCATTACACGCTCTAGCCAGTGGTGGTGCGAGGACTTGAGGCGCCCGGGGGAAATGTTCTTTAACGGCGCCCCTACCGAGTCGTCCGGGGACAATGTTCTTCAGTGGCGCCCCTACTTTGCCACATAGAACAGTTTTTATGTCAGTTGCCAACCTCCAACCCCCACCCCCACCCCCATCTAAGCCCTGATACAGGGGGCTTAGACGGGAGGGGAAGGTAATAAAGCTCCCTACGGCGCCCCCCCTCGCCGGCGCCCTGGGGCAATTGCCCATCTCCCCCTCTCGCGCCGCCACTGACTCGTGCCTTTCCGCTAATGATTGGAAAAGCACGTCTGATAAATTAAAGTAGCCGTCATTGTATATATATGTATCTTGTTTACTAAGTGATGTCATGTGTACGTCATACTTCAATACGGCGACTTATACATTGAGACGACTTACTGTTAGCTCAAACATTCAGAATTTTTTTTTAAGTATAAACTTGCTAGAGAACTTAATTATACTTAACATGCAACTTAATTATACTTAACGTGCAACTTAATTATACTTAACATGCAACTTAATTATACTTAACATGCAACTTAATTATACTTAACGTGCAACTTAATTATACTTAACGTGCAACTTAATTATACTTAACATGCAACTTAATTATACTTAACGTGCAACTTAATTATACTTAACGTGCAACTTAATTATACTTAACATGCAACTTAATTATACTTAACGTGCAACTTAATTATACTTAACATGCAACTTAATTATACTTAACGTGCAACTTAATTATACTTAACATGCAACTTAATTATACTTAACATGCAACTTAATTATACTTAACGTGCAACTTAATTATACTTAACATGCAACTTAATTATACTTAACGTGCAACTTAATTATACTTAACGTGCAACTTAATTATACTTAACATGCAACTTAATTATACTTAACATGCAACTTAATTATACTTAACGTGCAACTTAATTATACTTAACGTGCAACTTAATTATACTTAACATGCAACTTAATTATACTTAACGTGCAACTTAATTATACTTAACGTGCAACTTAATTATACTTAACATGCAACTTAATTATACTTAACGTGCAACTTAATTATACTTAACATGCAACTTAATTATACTTAACATGCAACTTAATTATACTTAACGTGCAACTTAATTATACTTAACGTGCAAATAATTCCATAAAGGTATTATAATGCTTTAGACATGGTTCTATTTTGTATAGCGAACTTCAGCATGTGACCGACTTCTCCGCCATTTTCCGTCGATGACTCTTTGTTTACAATGTATCACTCCAACGAAGTATTTTCGAGATATATTTTAGTGAAAAGCCACGATGTGTTCCGATTGTGTCATTCTCCTCACAGTGGGATACGTCCAATTACAGTTCTGATAACACCACTGCCACTGCAAGTTGAAATCAGATAGAAACATTGCATAAAGCCGTTTTCCCGATTTTATCTTGCTTTAGAAGGAATTTGCCAATGTAACATATAAGACAGAAAATTTAACGCTTAAGCTAGCGGATCTGGCACTACCATAGTAAATTAATCGATATATTTTGGTCAAACTTTCATGACAGAAATGAAGTTTAAAACGAGGCTGACACCGGGGTCAAACGGGGTCAAACGGTTCGTGCAGGAAGTAACTTTTATTTATTATGTCATCCGAGGAACAGTTTGCCGGCCCGTCTGTAGCTACCGCTTTTGCCAAAAAGAACGACAGGGGACCAGTCCACAATTGTACCTCCCTTAGCTCTATCATTTTGCTTCAAATAACTGTTTTGGAACACATATTCATATTTTAATCATTTGTAAATGACCACTCTTTGCTCGGTCAATTTACACGCTTTAGTTTGTATATTTAAATGTAATTTTAAAACAAAAAACACTTTCATTTACGACAATCTAACGATTCACGACGTCGGAAATTGATCTGATCCCCGCTAAGTAAAAATGACCACCCGTATTGCACATCGCTTTCGGACAGAGATTTGTTGTAATAAACAGTATTCCACGGTGTGACAGAACATTTAGCGACGTTAGTAAGATTTGTAAGCTTTTCTTGAAAAACTGAAATTTCACACTTTCTGTACAACCAATCCCTCTGAACTACGTATCTTAAAGGAAAGTCTGCATTCGAGAAATGATAAATACACACTGAAACTTGTTTTGGAAAATACACATTACTGTTATATCTGGCTATCAAGATAATGCTGTTTTTACTCAGGCACTAATTTTTCCTAATGATATTTGAATCTGATCAGTAGTCTGAGTACCGTACTCCCTGAAGTACTTTTCTGTAGTTTAGTATTTTACGGCACAAAGCACTGTTCGTGACTATAATCCCGTTTTATTTTAATTAAAAAAAGAAAAATAATCTATATAAATTTGGAAGATCCAGAAGAAAATTGTATATTTATGAATTTTTTGAGAAGCCTTGATACGGTGCCCAGAATTAAGAAGATTCTCTTAAACAAAACCGAAAGTCGGCGCCTTGAATGTTTGGGGTTTTTTTCGATTTGTTTGTAATTTATTTTAAATTTGAAACAGCTGATGAAATTAGTTCTTTATCTTTTTTAATATTTTTTTTTTCATTATGTTCCTCATTTACATAATATTTTAATTTTTTTTTTTTTCATTTACAATATGCACTGAGCGGCTCACTCGAGGAATGATATAACCAATCATTAAGGACTCAATCAAATATGTTTCATTAGCATGCTTGAGGTAAAAGAAAACTGGTTAACATTTCTCAAGCTTTTTGGACACTACAAGGCAACTTGTCCAATTATCGATTGACGCTGGAAGATAATACTTCATGATTATTTGCCAAAAAAAAATTGTTTACGCGATAGTGCTAACTCTTGTGCTCTTCACAGCTGTTCTCCCCTCAAGTAATACTCCAATAAACTTTGTCCCTAAACAGACGCCGATCTCAGGTATCGATTCCGTGAATATAGTACCTTATGCCCTCCACCGTAATTATTTACCGATTATTCGATGTAATTTTAATATTTCTTGTCAATGAAATCTTTCCCCGTCTACCTTTAAATGTTATATATGTATGTACCTATCTGCCCGTACGACCGATATCTGTCTGTGTGTCTGTCTGGCTATATGTGTAATCATCTGCCTGTTCGTTTGACTAACAAGCATAGCAAAAAGTTGTCTCCCTTTATCAATCAATTTAATTAAGCGATTTTTCGGAAGATCAAATTTACCGCAGATACACCCCGCAGAGAGAGAGAGAGAGAGAGAGAGAGAGAGAGAGAGAGAGAGAGAGAGAGAGAGAGAGAGAAATGACATGGATGACGTGTTGGACAGAAAACACAGGGTACAAAATATAAAATATGTAATGTATCCAATGAGTTTGCTTCATCACATACATAATTGTTTATCAAAATAAGTTTGCATCATCAAAATTGAATGTGAACTCCTCTGAAAATCTGGCTGTGACAAAAGGTTTTTTTTGGGAAAAGAAAGTCGAGGAGAAAATGTCTTTTTTAATTTGTTTTTACTTTAGTTTGAATTTTGCTATTTCATTGGAAACTATTTGAACCTTCACTGTCTTTTCCGTCGCTATAATGAGTATTTTCATTTCTCTTCGGAAAGTGAGGATGGTGTGCTAAATGAGACAGCCATGTCAAAAGGTGTAACTTAGTCTGCAGACGAGAAAAAGAAAATTAAATTTGGATGCCAGTAATAGTTTTAAGCAAGAAAAACAGTCTAACGCATTCAAGGCTTTTTTGTTTTGTTTTGTTTTGTTTTGATTTGTTTTGAAACAAATTTGGTATTGCTCACAAGCAAGCTTGTTTAATTGGCCTCTGTGTTTGCTTCTCGATTCTTGATAACCAGATAGACCAAATGTACTTTTATCAGAATGACAAATTTCCTCCTAACCCCAGGAATATTTTATTTCAATTATTTATCTTTCATATTGATTATCAACGCCTCTAGCATAGGAAATTAATTTTCAAATTCATTCCACCTTTTTTATGTTAAAATAGTGAAGGCGCCAACACCATTAGCTTTTTCCATCTAGACCGATATTGCAGATCGTAGTACATATACCGACCTGTGCGTTTTATGAGTAGGTTTTGGAATCAAGCTGTCTCATGTGGATCTTCCAGTGACATTTATGTTTACAATTGAAATATGAGTCTGGATCTGAAGATATCAGCACTTAGTGTGATACAATCTGTACTACACGTAGAAAACATCTAGAGAGCGGCATAGTCTCATGACTAGCATTTTAGAGTCAGTTTTAAAAATTCGGAAGATCAAGACTCGTAGAGGACATTGGTAATGCTATAATTTTGCGGTTGATCCAATTAGAATTATTTCAAAACCACATTGCGTCACACCTAAGGTGATGGAGGGTAGTTGCAACAATCGTTGTGTTCACTCTACTTTTAGTGTCTTTACAGAGAGTAATGAAATTTTCCCAACGCTATGGAAATAAAAACACCTTGCTTGGAATATGCATTGTCACTTTCATCTATGCAGAGCAAAAGCCGAGTAAGGTAACTTCTGCTATATAGCAAAATACATATCATAAACGAGTTTACCTATAATACGACACGAATAAGAAACCTATAGACTTTGACATTAGTTTTCTTTTGGTATTAATCATCTCTGCGTAGTATCCACAAAACAGGTTAAGGTTACATTTACTGTATCTATCTATATGGTTATATAGCTAATCAATGCACTTGATACGAATATTAACATTTTATAGGAAACCTAACGTTGACAATGAGGAGAGATGTTGGCGTCGAGAAATGAAGCAAATTCTCGAGAGGATACATGGACACTATTCATGCACCTGCTCCAAATTGATTCATTTTTACGGCAATAAATTGGGTTACATCTCCTGTCGTAAAACGTTTGCCTGTGCCTTACCAAGTAATCTACTTTGTTAGATCTATCTATTTATTTATCAACTTACATATCTATCTATCTATTTGAATGTATATACCAAATTCCATATTTTTTCTACCTATCGGTATGTATGTATGTATGGTTTTATGGTCGAATGATTATGGTCTTTATTAGGTTTATGCATGTATGTTGTTTCGTGTTTTTTATGGGCCGACGTATCGGTGAATTGATAGATGAATTAATTAATGGATGGATTAATGGATACATCTATCTATCTATCTATCTATCTATCTGTATATACTTATCTATCTATCTATCTATCTTTCAATCACTCTGTCAATCTATCTATCACTCTATCTATCCGCGTGTAAGGGCCAAACTTGTGACACTTTATTCAAAGATTTCGAATTTGGATTGATACAGAGAAATGGACTATTGATTCTAGTGGTATGTAATTGTTATACATCTGTCTCCGATCAGCTGGTGTAATAGCATCTGACATTAACGGCCCATGATGCAGAGAAAAACCCTTTTGTGTGTTCGGGATATTACACGTCCGTTTTAGGACACAGTTATAATAATTGTAGCAGTTAATCACAGATCGAAATAACAGACTTGCAATGCCAACAGGATTTGTATAATTGAATCAGAAATGTTAGAAAGTAAAGATCCGTTCCAAATGTATACTTTAATTATTGGTAATGTATAAACGAAACTGGGACGAACTGTATTCATCAAGTCATTTATCAGATATTCTTTCCTGGTTGATTGTGGTTGATTTTGTACTGTAATCAGGAAGCCATATCAACTGCAGACGTAACTGTTTGAAGTTACCGTCTATACTCGCGTATAATCTAATACCAACTGCAAACTGCATAGACCCATATCTGCCGTCGCATAATGCGCCGACAGATCTGAGTCTATGCAGTTTGTAAGGACTAAATCAGTAGAACAAACAACGTAGACCCTGATCTGCCGACGCATTATGCGATGGCAAATCAGGGTCTATGTTGTTTACATTGCGATGTGAATTATACGCGAGTATATACGGTATGTTAGCAGATAAAGCATGAATCTCTCACTTTTTACTTAATTAGCTTTCGGTAAATTCTCTTGCTGATGAAGGTTTAGCTCTTTTGTTTCAGTCTAGACGCATTTACTTCACTTAAGCGCCAACTGAGAATTGTTATCTACGAAATGCAATTATACGCTGCAAGCCTTCCTTGCTTAATTGCCTAAAATCTTCTGCTTAGGCGACTGATTGTCGTTGTTAGATAATTAACTCTAAGATGAGGACTGTAAAAATGCATTGTTCTTTTTAAGTTATTTCCATTGGGTATTTGTATATGCCAAGAATTAAGTGTGCAATTCGACGTAAAAGGATACAACATTGTGATCCTTCTCCATCCCGTATCTGATTTTTATGCATTGCAACTCCCCAACGTAAGCTGTAAATAAGAAATGCAGCTCACTTTCCGCAAAATAAACATTTTCCAAGCATTGCTTTTAACATTGTAAACATGAATGTTCCTCTGTTAGTTCCAACTTCCATGAGTTAGACCTAATCTTAATAAGAAATGTAGCGCTTTTTATAAAACAAATATCAACACTAAATGAAAAGAACAATTTATTTATCCTAATATTTTAACTGTCGGAGTGGTTTTCTGTGGTGGTTTGAATGGTTCCTTCTCAGTGAACGTTGAAACGTTAGTAGTTGGTTAAGATACATATGTAAGTTTGTGTTTATTTAAGTTAAATGCCATGTAAGGAATTTCAAAGCGAGCAGCAAAACTTTATGATACTACATAGGACTTTCCATATAGTTTTCTCATTTGACAACTTTGCTGGATCAAAGAGTTTTAAAAAAGACATTGAAGATATATATATATATATATATATATATATATATATATATATATATATATATATATATATATATATAATAAATCAGTAGTTGAATGGTATTTGCGAAATCATAATATAATTCAGTTTTATCTTGGTAATAAATGAGGAAAATTAAAAAGGCATATCGCTAATCATGGATTAATTATACTAAATATAATGATGACGAAAGAATGAAAACCTAAGTAAGAATAACAATATTAAAAGTAGCACCATGAAATATGTAGAAAATATGAAATGTTAAAAGTGGCATCATGAAATATCTAGAATTTATAACAAGAGGAAAAGATAAATTGTTAAAACTAATACGGTAAAAAGACAATATTTTATATGAATTGATGCAAATGAATAAAACATTTGGGAGTTAGCGTCAAAGTAAAAAAAAAACAGGACAGGTAAAGGTTTAAGCAGTATATCTACTACTCGACCATACATCAATGGCGAGGTGAAAAGTTTGGATGACATGTCTACTGCGCATAGTCAACTGTTAATCGAGTTTGTTCTTTAATGCATGAAATATATCATCACTCACAAAACTATCGCTTGGATTTGCCTGATGTGAAGTAGCACTAAAAAGTTTCGTGAGATTGCCCATGGAATAGATTTTTTTATTGTAGAGACTTCCACACATTTTTTCTGTGTATCCCCCCTTGTTATGAACAGAGATATTATTGTATAGCAGAAACATCCATACCTTATCTCTATGTATCTTAAACGTAATTTATAGAAGTATAGTTGTATTCTAGATAAATCCATTTTATCTGTATGTGTCTCCGACGTTATTTACAGAGGTATTAGTGTAATTATTGTATTGTAGAGACATCCATACTGTATCGCTGTGCATATCGCAATTTCTTTACCGAGGTATTATTGTATTGCAGAAACATTCTTACTTTATCTATATGTATCCCCCACGTTATTTATAGAGGTATTATTGAATTGTAAAGACATCCATTCTGTATCGCTGTGCATCCCGCAATTTATTTACAGAGGTATTATTGAATTGTAGAGACATCCATACTGCATCGCTGTGTATCCCGCAATTTATTTACAGAGGTATTATTGAATTGTAGAGACATCAATACTGCATCGCTGTGTATCCCGCAATTTATTTACAGAGGTATTATTGAATTGTAAAGACATCCATACTGTATCGCTGTGCATCCCGCACGTTATTTAAAGAGGTATTATTGTATTGTATAGACATCCATACTTTATCTCTATTGATCTCCCGCGTTATTTAAAGAGGTATTATTGTATTGTATAGACATCCATACTTTATCTCTATTGATCTCCCGCGTTATTTAAAGAGGTATTATTGTATTGTATAGACATCCATACTTTATCTCTATTGATCTCCCGCGTTATTTAAAGAGGTATTATTGTATTGTATAGACATCCATACTGTATCTCTATTGATCTCCCTCGTTATTTAAAGAGGTATTATTGTACTGTATAGACATCCATACTTTATCTCTATAGATCTCCCGCGTTATTTAAAGAGGTATTATTGTATTGTATAGACATCCATACTTTATCTCTATTGATCTCCTACGTTATTTTCAGAGGTATTATTGTATTGTATACACATCCATTTTGTAGAGACATCTATAATATTATCTCTATAGATCTCCTACGTTATTTTCAGAGGTATTATTGCATTATATCGACATCAATACTTTATCTCTATGTATCTCCCACGTTATTTATAGAAATATTATTGTATTGTAGTGACATCCATACTTTATCTCTATTTAACTCCCAAGTTATTTATAGAGGTATTTTGTATTGTAGAGACATCTATACTTTATCTCTATAGATCTCCCACGTTATTTACAGAGGTATTGTTGCATTGTATAGACATCCATACTTATCTCTATGAATCTCCCACGTTATTTATAGAAGCAGTTTTGTATTGTAGAGACATCCTTACTTTATCTCTATAGATCTCCGACGTTATTTTCAGAGGTATTATTGTATTGTATAGACATCCATACTCTATCTCTATGTATCTCCCACGTTATTTATAGAAGTATTATTGTATTGTAGAGACATCCTTACTTTATCTCTATGTATTTCCCAAGTTATTTATAGAAGTATTATTGTATTGTAGAGACATCCATACTTTATCTCTATGTATCTCCCACGTTATTTATAGATGTATTATTGTATTGTAGAGACATCCAAACATATCTCTATGTATTTCCCACGTTATTTATAGAAGTATTATTGTATTGTATAGACATCCATACTTTATCTCTATGTATTTCGGACGTTATTAATGGAGTATTTTTGTACTGTAGAGACATCTATACTTTATCTCTATAGATCTCCCACGTTTTTTTCAGAGGTATTATTGTATTGTATAGATATCCATACTCTATCTCTATGTATCTCCCACGTTATTTATAGAAGTATTATTGTATTGGATAGACATCCATACTTTAAGTATCTCCCACGTTATTTATTGAAGTATTATTGTATTGTATAGACATCCATACATATCTCTATGTATTTCCCACGTTATTTATAGAGGTATTTGTGCTCTGTAGAAACATATATTATCTTTATGTATCTCCCACTTAATTGTTCTAGCCGGGTTCAAGATAAATTTTAGCCTACAACATCCATCAACCGCTGCCATTTTTTCCTAGCTCTGTTGCACTCGTTTTGGAAGTTTTGAGGTGAGTGATTTTGTGAAAAATCGGTCAGTTCATGGCCCACTGTTCTCTTCATAAAATAATATCTCAGATATCATTGTCATCGTCTTATATACTACATATCTCCGATTTTGTCTACAATAGGTTCATTATGGGTCGAAAATCTCAGGAATTTTCACGCGTTGCGGTGTGGGGGTGGGCGTGACTCTAAAGGAGGGCATTCATAGTAGAATCAGATTTGACACGACAATCTTTTTTCTAATTCCTTTTTGTGTTTTTTTTTCAGGTCTTTTTTATATATGTTGGCTGTTTTTCTTTTTCTCCCCATTCTTGCGTGGTTTAAAAATTGAAGGTCAATAGCCGAAAAATGTTTAGTGCTTCCATAAAACGATTCTGAATCATGATTTTAAATACGTAATTTTATCTGCTCATTCCTAAATCATAAAGTAAGGACTTTCCATGTTATAGTTTGACTCACAATCCTTTAACGGTTAAAACCGATACCCACTAATATTCTGATATTTATATGCGGGACTTTGTGAGTGTCCAGCATCAAATGTTTTGAGCCCAATGACATCAACCGTCCATAGCGCTATAATAATGAATCTTTTCCTGTCTCGGTGCTTTGAAATAGAAATATACCTTTACTTTTATGATATGTTAGGGGTATAAAATTAATGGGTTGCTCATGTCGCACACTGTCTGATTTTACCAACAAGGAGTTAACAAATCTAGAATTGTCTGCTCAAAACCCAGCGATGCAAATCTGGTGAGATGACATGCACAGCAGCCACGGATCCATACCAAGCAACTGGTTTTTGTTGTTGTTGTTGTTGTTGTTATTGTTGTTGTTGTTTTGTTTTGTTTTTGTTTTTGTTTTTTTATTTATTTATATTTTTTTATTATTTTCTTTTTACATAAGTATGGCCTTTGACATAGTCTGACATAAAGGTTTAATTTATTAATTAAAATATTATATTTAGTGGTAGATTATTGGAATGATTTAAATAATATATGCTAATAGTACTAAAACGTTGTTATACAAGGTGACATTTTAGATCAACAACATGTCAGGGCAGGTGTGTCTCAAGGATATATACTTGGACCACTGCTATTTTTAATTTATATTAACGATATTGTCACTAATATTCAGTCTAGTAAAAACTATTTGCTAATGATACTTCGTTATCAATTACTGTGGAGGACCATCGCTTGAGGCAAACGAGGAGATATTCAGCTCCGTCAGAATGGTTCATAATATAAAAAAATAGATTTGTCCTTACCCCCACCCCCACCCCCACCCCACCCGTCAGTATCAACCTTTTCATATATTTAAATACTTTATGTACAATTTTCTTTAAATATTTCATTAGTTTGTATCAAATTTTGCAGTTATCTGTTTATTGTTTTTCCTTAACCACGACTGTCAGATGATTTAAGTAAAGATTTTTCTTAATGCAGCGAGAGCTCAAAATAAATTTAAGATTGTTGCTCATTCTACTGTGTCTCATGACATGATATTTTATGCGATTTATATTATGATTGTAAAAAAAATAATAAATTCTGTTTAGACCATTCAATTATCATTGGCAACTATCGCTTGAAGACATGTACTAAGAAGGGTTAAGGACAAACGGAAATTAACATTACACCGTAGGTTTACATGTGGCGGCAATCTAGGGAACGTACAGGAAATCCTATGTTACAGTCGTCCATAAGATCAACATGTGACGGCCCCTTTATGGACGTACGGGAAATTAACATTGATGGTAAATGGTAATATTGTAGGAAGTGGTTGACCTCAAATGTGGTTACATTGCTAGAATGTCAGAATCGACCTCAAAATATGGTTACATTGCTAGAATGTTAGAGTCGACCTCAAAATATGGTTACATTGCTAGAATGTTAGAGTCAACCTCAAAATATGGTTACATTGCTAGAATGTTAGAGTACACCTCAAAATATGGTGAAATCCTATGTTAAAATTGTCCATAGGTTTAGCATGTGGGCGCCACTCTGGGGACGTAAGGGAAATCCTAATTTAAAATGTTTTAGTTATACCCCGTTTCCATGTTGAAACATTTCTGGGGACGTACTGGAATGTAATGTTAACATTTTGTGTTATACAATCCAACATACACCCGACTATCCATCACCCGCCTTTTGATTAGAATCCAACACACACACCCGCCAATTCGTCACCCGCTTTTTGATATACTATCCATCACTCACCCCACTTTCTAACGAAAAGGGTAGGACTGTTGAAACACCCACCCACTATATTTAAATACATATAAACATACTATCTCAAAGAGGGGGTAGGATGTATAAGAAAGCGAATGAAATACATGCACACAAGCGAAGGGTAGGAGTGTTTATTGATACGCTATACCCTCACACAAACATACTATCACACACAAGTGGGCGAGGATAAGAGTGTTTATAGTCACACCATACCAACATGCAAACATACTATCACACACAAGTGGGCAAGGATAAGAGTGTTTATAGTCACACCATACTCACATGCAAACACACTATCACACACAAGTGGGCAAGGATAAGAGTATTTATAGTCACACCATACCAACATGCAAACATACTATCACACACAAGTGGGCAAGGATAAGAGTGTTTATAGTCACACCATACCCACATGCAAACATACTATCATACAGGGGTAAGGGGTTTTAAGTCTTAGTTGTAAACATAGACATAGACATACACAAACATATACAGACATAAAACACAAACAAAAAACACAAAGTGGCAATGATTGAATAGTATCTCTCTTTTCTAGAGATCTAGGTGGCCCTGAAAAAGGCAGTTGGGGTTGTTAACCAAAGGATCAACAGATGATACACCGCTTCACTGTTCTTCTCTGCAAACTTCGTCTCACTGCCGGTCCATAGACTAAGACCCTTGTCAGGCATCTGTGTCGCTCCACATACAATCTTATCATCCATATGGCAGTCTCCGTAATCTTCGTGATGGCCCACGATGCCTTCACATAGACTAGGTAGTGTGGGTTGAACAGTATACTGCTAATGATGGTGGATGATTCAACGTTGGCATACATCTTAGTTGGTTTTGTCTTGAGAACAGAAGACACAATGTGCCAACACTTGTATATATAGTCAGGGACCAGATCGAAAAGGATTTAAATGTTCCACCAATCAAAACGAGCGTAACATAATTCAGTCAGAGCGTGTTGTCTCTCTTCCAATCAGAAGACAGCGGACGTGTGACATCACTTTAAATATGTATGCGCACGAGCTTCCCGACGATTTACCATTGCGGAACAGTTCAAGTACAATACATGTGGCTGAAACTAAGACAATGTGTTGCGGTGCGTCGGCTGTGGATACGTCGTATACTCAGAGCGATATTACAATGACTACTACTATTACTACTGATGCTGCTGCTGTAGCCAGTATTCTTCTTCCAGAAGAGGATGGCTTCAAGTTAGCTTTGGCTGATTTCCTATCGTCTCCGCAAGAATTTTTGTCTGCGACGGTAGTACTACCTTCACCTCCTTCTCCATCATTACCAGTTGTTGATAATTTCAGAAAGAAACAGAAGAACGAATTGGAAAATTATTTGCAACGTCAGAAAGCAGAAGAAGAAGTATTTGTTCAACAGCAACAAGAAGAGGAAAACAGGTAGCGAGAAGAAGAAGAGAAGAAAGAGAGTGAAAACAAAACGGTGAGTTTGTTACAAGACATTTTGGCGGAGTTAAAGCACCTGAGAGAAATATATCAGACTTCTTTAGTTTAAACCAAAAGAAAGCGACCTTTACGATCCAAGACTTCTAAACCTTCTATGACTACATCAACTTTAAACGTCACTAGAAGTAGCAGCAGTTACTACTACCACTATCAAAACGGGTACGGGTCGATTCGGCCAGTAACCGTTTCGGACTTGAGTCAATTCGGCCCTGAGTCATTTCGGCCGGGTCATTTCGGCCTAGTATTCTTACGGGGTCGATTTGGCCCTGAGTCATTTCGGTCCAGGTCGTTTCGGCCCGGGTCATTTCGGTGTACTATTCTTACGGGGTCGATCACTATTTTCAGATTTTAATTCACTATTAAGGAAGTAATGACATGGAAACAATATTGTATTTCATGTTTTAATCATCACAATGAATACAATAAGTGCAGTATATCAATTTGATTTTCAATGACTGAACGCGTCGATTCATACGGTTACTCGAACACCGTACAGGGAGCCACATGCCGTAACAAATTTGATCGTCTTAATTTCGTGGTTCATGTACCTATCCCACAAGTGTGTTAGTCTCTCTTCCAGTCGTCTGTACGTCGGACGTTGATCTCGTTCAAAGTCGCCTCTCTGGAGAGTGAGCTCGACCAGGCTTGTTTCCCGCCTCAGCAATGGCACAAGCCGATAAAACCCCAGTCCAGACATTCCGGCCTTCGTATTAAGTCTGTGATGCCACCCTGAATAAATGATCGAAAAGATTAATATAAAAAACTACGCTTTTTCATGCATTGTTCATATACACTGCGGAACTTCTATAGGCGTCATCATAACTACATGAACCGATATCAATAGTGTTTCTTCAATGGCAGAGTGATTACAACAAAAAATACATTATCGGAAATAAGAGTATCTAAACCAATGGCTGGACCTTTTGAGAACTTTGATCTTATTTTATTGTTGAAAGATGTACTCTCGTAAGTGTTAATCTTATTATTGCTGATACATGAACAATAAAAACACGAAAGTTTCTTTGTGTTTGTCTTCAATGCATTTTGTGTATACTCGTTGCTCAAACAATAGCCGACATGTGTTTGTTCTTTAAACTGCTTACACAACCAAGCACCAAACAATGCGGTTGTCAATAAAAGATTCTCACTTAACTTTGAACTCAATTAATTTAAGTACATTGATAATGATCAAAGTCAATCGCAGAGCTAAAATTTGTTCAATTTATGGGGTAACGATTTATAAAACGTTAGAAAGAACGAAAGCCACCAACACGTTGACCAGTGACACCTATCAAAATGACCCCAAAGTTTATTGACAGTAATTCTTGCGGTAGTCGTTCAAATAGGTGTAACAGTGTTAACCTATAATATCATTTTCAATACAGAAGGCCGAAACGACCAGGTCCGAAATGACCCAGGCCGAAATGACTCGGTCCGAAATGACTCAGGGCCGAATCGACCCGGAACCTACCAAAATAGCAACAGCAGCCGGAGTAGGACTTGACAGTGGAAAAGGATTAAGGCAGTTCAAGCCGATAATGTCAAGTCCATATCTCTTAGAAAAGACATACTACTCAATGATTGCCAAATCAAGTAAAACTTAAATCCCTCCATCATAGCCGGTGTGCATGTGTGAGTGTGTTTGAGCATCTTATCCATATTAAAAGAAAGAAACCAAGACAAAGAGACACTTACATACTCTTGTGACACACTGAAATTTTCTAGCACATCACAAAAGTCCATTTTCTTCTGCTTTCTTTCACTCTCTGTCTCTCTTTTTTTTTTTTTTTTTTTTTTTTTTTTTTTTGTTTTGAATGTATTTACTGGGATGGGTTCTTCCTCTTCTCCTTCAGTTTCTTCTATTTTTCTTGCCTTCTTGTATTTCTTGATGGCATGGGTTCTTCTTCTTCTGTTTCTAAAGAACGCCTCTACCCCTTTCTTCTCTTTGTTCTCTTTTTCTTGGGACAATCTGAAGACCAGTGTCCTTTTTCTTTACATTGATAGCAGGTATCTTTACTGTTGTCTATCTTTTCTACTGTTTTTCCTTTTCTTTGACGTTGTAGACACTCTGGAGCCCAATGTTATTTCTCTTGAAAAACACAGCAAGTATCTTGACTTTTATCTCGAGTGGAGTAATCCGTTGTCTTATCGTAAGTGTATTCTCGGTAAATCTCTGACGAGATGGACAATCTGTTTTGATTCTTCCTAGTCAAATCAAATGTTTGAATCAAGATGAAACGATCACACCTTGCTGAGAAGAATCCAAACAAAGCCAAAAGACTACGACGACTTCGGTGTTTGCTAATACGATAAGTAAAGTGTGAGCACAAGTGCATGCCAGTGATTTTAAAGATGACATATTGAGAGTAATCAGTCTTCTTATAACATTCAGATACCAATGATTAAAAAGTCTATGCTGTTTAGGATGCAAATTGTTATTTGCGTTTCACTTGAATCTGTACAAAGTAGTTGTAAATGCGTTCGCGCAGCTCAAGAAATAGATTGTGAATATGCTTCTCTAAAACAGTCCATTTACAGGAATGTCATCTGACCTAACTAATCTGCTTTTATATAGCATTCAGATACCAGTGGTTAAACCATCTATGTCGTAGAGGATGCAGTTGTTCTTGTTTGTAAACAGTAGATTTTCAAACCTCACAAACGTGAAACTTTTGTTATTGGTACGAACATGTTACCCACAAGGAGTAGTGTATGAATATCCAACAAACGAAAGGCTTTCTTAATAATAAAATTAATTTGTAAAATAATAAATTTTGTGCATCACTTGTAATAAAATGTGCATTACTGGTAACAATCTATTAATTCTAAACTATAAACAAGATATATTGGCAACACTGCTAGTGGTCAAAGCTTAGAGGTCTTGTAGGTCGAGAAAAAATATAAAAGAATGGATATGCGAGAAGTGAGATGCTAAAAACCTAATTACAGTAAGTAAGTAATGCATGTGAATTCTGGACCACTAGTTAATTTAAAATATTGGAACTTAACATTATGGCTATCACTTTTGGTTTTGAATCTCTATGACCTCTAACATAAAATGTCATTTGAAAAATGTCCTTAGGTGTAACATTATGGATCTCTATGTCCTCTAACGTGAAATGTAATGTTAAAATGTCCATATGTTTAACATTATGGGTCTACATTTCCTCTAACGGAAAATTAATGTTAAAACTACATTTACTAACGAATACATCAAAACCCAGTTATCTACTAGCCAGCACCCACAATATACCATCAACACTCCGTTTGGAGTGACCAACACCCAGTTATTTACCATCCAGCACCCATTTATCTACTATTCAACACTCACATCATAGCATCAAAAAACGCCTCTGGAGCGACCAATACCCCACAATTACTATCCAATACCAAGCTATCTACTATCCAACACCCCCACATTAACTATTCAACGAAAAGGGTAGGAATATACACAAACTATACTTACAAACACACAAATACACTATCGCTCAAGAGGCTAGGATGTAAAAGAATGGGAATGAAATCACACACACAAAAACTATCACACGCAAGCAACGGTTGGAGTGCATACACACACTATAACCACAAACATACTTATATAAATATCACACAAGAGAGCAAGGGTGGTTTTGTCTGTTTGCCATCGTAGGAATGTCAGCCATTTTGTTTTAAGATAAATTTTAACTCAAAACCATTTTTAGAAGACAAAATTGTTGTTTTTTTATCTTTGTATCAATTTTTTATTTTCATTTTGTAATTTTCATTTTCATTTTTCATTTTTCAATTATTGTTTGTTAATCTTCATGTTCATTTGTCAGGTCTAATTGTAATTTTTTTTTCAATTTTCATTTTCAATTTTCATTTTTACATTGATTTTTTCAATTTTTATTTTTCTAAATCTTCACCTTCAATTTTTCATTTTCAAATAAAAATTTTCAAGTTTCATGTTTCTACATTTGTTTCAATTTTCATTATTTAATTTTCATTTCCAATTTTCTTTTTCAAATTCAGTTTTTCAATTTTCATCATCCTAAACATTCATTTTCAAGTTTTCATTTTCAATTTTCATTTTCAAATTTCGTTTTTCAAATTTCATTTTTCTAACTTTTCATTTTAAAGTTTACTTTTTCAAATTTTCCATTTCAAGTTTAGTTTTTCAATTTTCAATACTTAATTTTCAATTTCAATTTTAGAGTGGTGATGTTACTTTTGATAGAATTGTTTGTGCCAAGCCAAAGAATGAAAGAGAGAGGAAGTAAAATTTTATGTTCGTGGTTGAAAACAGTCAACCTCAAGTTACATAGTCTTCTATAAACATTAAACAGGATGGAGAGAACGGAAGTTATGCATCGTACATGTGTTTGTACTTGTTAAGAAAATAATTTTCTGCCTATCTGTAAAAATGCGAAGGATAGTATTGCTTACACACACTATACCCACAAAACATACACAACCCTTTTCAGAACATCTTTAACTCTTGAAAAAGAGATACTAGTCGAATGATTGCCAAATGAAACAAAACCCAAATACCTCCATTATAATTATCCGCCTTATGTGATAGTATGTAAGTATGCTGAGGGTATAGTGTGTGTAAGCAATGTAATTGTTTCAAGCTTTGAGGCATCATCAAAAAAGAAAACAATTAAACACAGGAGATTTGGTTCGCATTGGAAAAATAAAACTATCAATTGGAAGATATAAATGGTGAAGTGTTAACAGGAACTTGCCGGAGTTACAATGAGTGACCAAAAAGACGACGTGTACGATATCAAAAGCATTCTCGACCGAAGAACACGTAAAGTGGGAAAACATCGACTCCAAGAATTGAAAGTGCGTTGGAAAGGATATCCACTCAGTTTAGATTCTTGGATTGCTGCTGTTTCACAAGTTATCGACTATAAAAGAAGCAGAAGTTACGAACACGCCGTTAAACACAGCTACATCTCATTCTCAGAGTTCATCTTTTCAAGAACTACAAAAACAGAAACAACTACCACTGTGGCTGTAGTGTGTCGAACGTGTCCCTAAAAGTCAAATCATCTTCTTCTACCATATCTTTGTGGTGTATTGTGTCATTCGATCAGCCATTAGATATTTGAGCTTGTAACAAGGAGATAGACAACTGTGGGCTATTTAACTCAGCAGTTGTATTGGTGATCTTCTTCCCGGTCCGTCGTTGAAATATACTACCGAGGGTAACAATAACAACGGTAGCTTGCCACCAACGCCAATCACCACTCTTTCAGTCACAAGAGCCGTCTTTTGGAACATTTGGAAAATCATTCTCCTCTGACCAAGAGTGCCCAGAACCATCGAACTATAAGTAACCAATTGTATTTAACAAGCAGTAGAAATATGTTGCTTCATTCTGGAAAAGATCTTTTGGGTCGCCGAGACATGCGTATAAATTCACTTCACACTCTTGGCCAGGACATTACTTCCTCTTCTACAACACAGCGACTACAAAGCAGAAAGAAACGTCGGAAACCCTTCCGACCTCATAGACACCTTCAGAAAAAGAATAAGAAAAGAAGAACAGACGCTGTCAGAGAATTGGACTTTTGTGATTACTAAGTGAAAAAAGAGGAATATGATGTACCAAGATTCTTGCGAATGTTCTAAGTCAGAACTCGATATGTTTGCCATGCCACCAATGATGATGACGATACAAGAATCCCAATGGGTAGAATGTCATAATGTGTCATCTCTGACAACCTCAGCCACTATTGAATATGAAATCAAAGGACAAACCGATAATTACATCGATCTGAATAATAGTTAGTTGTATCTAACAGTCAAAGTTCTCAAAGTGGACAACACCAATCCAGGCGCCAATGTCAGAGCGGCTCCCGTCAACAATTTCATGCATTTGTTGTTCAGCGAAGTGGATTTGTGCTTGAATAACAAACTGGTGAGCAGAAGCATGGACACTTACCCTAACCCAGCGTATCTGGAAAAATCTCTTGACGTACGAAAAAGAAGCCAAGAACACACATCTGGATGCCACCGTGGTATGGAAACCTGACACTTTGGACAAGTTCAACGACACAGCGTTGACTGCAGATGATGATGCAAATCACAATATTGGATTTAACGACAGCAAAAGGAAAATCAAACAGGGACGCGGTTTAGAAATTATGGAGCTTTTGCATTTGAACATGTGGTTGCAAGACAAGTATTTGTTGAATGGAGTGGATGTACGCCTGAGGCTGAATTGAAGAAGAACCGTGTTATATTTGATGGCTAATGCTAACTAGTTCAAAACAAACATCAAAGAACCCATACTTGACGCGCCCCGAGTGGCGCTCTTACCTAAAGTGGGAAATGACATCAGTCAAATATCTACGACGAGTGGAAGCAAATACCTTTACCATTGCCTCTGGACTCCGATCCAGGATCGAAGATCATGTTTTCCAATGACATCTACCAAAATATTTGCATCGTCAGCAATGAGGCCCTTATTAGGGCCATCGATCAAACTCCTTTCGAGTTCCAACACTTCAACGTGTACAAGATAGAAGTCACCCAAGATGGCCAGACGTTGTGTATCAGATCCTTTGAACCTAACTTTGCCCAGAAAAATTACTTGAGATCTTACTTGACACTGTTTGAAGCCACAGGACAGTTAGGTACCAACAGCAGACACATTATTTCGTACGACGATTTTGCAGGAGGATATGTTTTGTGGAGATTTGATTTCACTCCAGATCAAGGGAGCGACGAGGGACATTTTCACCCTATAATAAAATCGAGCCAACTTCGTGTGCAACTTCATTTTGCAGTAGCTCTGGCGAACACAGCGATCATTATCTTGTATGCAGAATTTGACAAAACTCTGGAAATCAATAGTTTGAGAGAAATGATCCTGGACAATTAGAAGAAAAGATGGAACACGAATATATGGAAATAAGCGATTATGATGTTTTCTATCCAGAACAACAACAACAGTCACAAACCACAAATGAAGAAAAGAACAAAATACAGTCATGATGGCAAGATGACCAGTACAAGAATAAAATTTAGCCTGCTGTTTTGCTCGTGACTTAGCTGAAAGAATCACAGGCACTGCCATGGAACATTGTTGGATGTAAAATCGATCATCCTAGTCAGAAACAACACGATACATATTTGATGATGAGTTCAGAAGAAACGTTGGAAGAGTATCTGGAAGACGCGTGGACCTCTCAGAAGAGAAGATTTTGAGAAAGCGGTATAAAGACTTGCATGACCATTCCCTACCTCTGTTGACTTCTCTGGAGACGAAACGCATGGAAGCTCTATTGCAACAGAGTACTAAGACTACCCGTTCATCGACTTACGTGAGAACTGATGACTTATCATTACCGGTGAAGAAAAACAAAAAACAAAAAACAAAAACAAATGGATACCTGGGAACTTCATTACCTTCTGACCCACAGTTCGTACATAGCTTCTTGGAATTGAGTGGTTTGTGCTAAAGATAAACTTCCACATCGAAAACCTAAAGACGTTCAAGCCTATGTCATCAACACGGACGACGGTTATCGACCAGGAACCCTTTGGGTAGCCGTCTACTTTCTCAACGATCACAGTGTGGAATATTTTGATTCTTATGGATTACCTCCTCTAGAAGACGACATCATTGACTTTACGAGAATAAATGATGTATCTACTCAGTTAAATAATGTGAGATTACAAGATCGGTTTCCATTGTGTGTGGACAATATTGTGTGTATTTTCTTCATCAACGCAGTCTTGGATTTCCTTTAGAAAATTTAGTGACTTATTTTGATCGCGAGTACTCTAGAAGCGATGATAAAATAGAAAGATGGTTTTGTGAACTTTATGGTTATCTCTTTTCTTTAGCGCCGAAACGAAGTGTGCAATGATGGCGAATTGACACTGTATTACATCATTGGAAGTCGAGTCTGACTCCACAACGTTGTCAACCTTGTAAATACGTTCATGTTTAATGTGCCAATTTGCATTCCTTTATGAGTTAGAGAAGTTCTTCTTATTAGTAAACATGTTCATTATGGCAAAAAAGGTGTTGTCTTCTTTATTTGTTGAAAACAAATTGTGTTAACATGCTCTTATACATTTTTTCTATTGATTTTTGTATAAAAACAAAATGTGTGCGTGACTCTAATCGGAAGGATGTTTTCCTTCACATCCGTGCTTATACCATATAAAGCGATGCGTTCACCAGTCTTGCCAACGATCTTCGACTTCAGCAAAAAGACAAGAATGAGCACAAATATGACAGGAAAACTTAGCTAGACCTTAGTGCACCTGGAATGTGTTCGGCGCCTCCTGGGTCAACTCAAGGAGCTCCATCCAGACAATCGATTGTTCAAGCGGACAAAGATGCATTTTAAATTGTCCAATCTACTTGTCCTGTCGATGTTGGAGGATGAAGCTAGAGAGGAACAACAGAAGAAATTAGAGAAATTAAAGATGAAGATGAAGAAACACCATGAAAGTAAATGTGATGTGATAACAGTAGAGGTGACAACCAATGATACTCACGTTAGAGTGTCCAAATTGCGTCCCGGCTGTGCCGTGAGACCAGTAGTGACGGCTACATCACATCACAAACAGCGGAGGAGAAGTAGGGCTCCCTAGACTGAAGACTGGGTCGTCCAGACTGAAGACTGGGATATGGAGCTGAAGGCGCAAAGTATGACCCCCCCCCCACACACACACACACACACTGAAGAAGATTGGGATTTGGAGCTGCAAACTGCAACAACAGCAGCAGAAACAACAACAACCACAACCACAACACAGGCAGTCACCCATAGTCCCACAAACAGAGGATTTGGAAAGTGATGCAAATAATTTCCCTAATTCCTACCTGTCTCCCTAAAAACCTGGGGTTGAGATAAATGGAGTAAAAGATGTGCTGCCTGCGGAGCTCGACCCTGGAGGTGTGGACACTAGATTTCTAATATAACCTAAAGAGAGAGAGACTACTAATTTGCCAAGAAAATATGTTTTATGTTTGTAAGTTTGTGTATGTCTATATTTGCAGATAAAACTTAAACCCCTACCGTAGTATGATAGTATGATGGTATGCATGTGGGAATAGTGTATGTATAAACACTCCTACCCTTGTGTATCATACATTTCTCAGTCTCAATGATAATGAGGGGGGAGGGGGTGCGGGAAAAATAGTTTCCTTTAGGCTCGCGTGATTTGTCTTGATTTGTATTCTGACTACACCTAGGATGTTTTCCTTTACGTCCGCGCTTTTCACATGTAATAGGTGCGTTCCCAGTTTTGCCATCACATTGGTCATTCAGGCACAGGCCGTCGAAGGATCAAGAGCTAGCGAGTCACACAGACTAAATCTGGTCTGGTAGGAAGAGAGGAGGGGGCCACATGTGGGTTTCCACGGACTTCCACGTGCAGTATAACGACCAGCCTACTACTTGAAGTACAACGTATACTTCAAAGTCAGGGACGTATACTACAAATGCGGGGAAATCTGTCACAGAAGTGAGCCGACCTACTCCCTCCACCTAAGAAGAGGAGCACTATCGAAAAGGACCAATATATTGGGGTATACCATCGAGACGTGCCCCACAGCAGCGGTTCACCAGACCACCCTTCTCCCACGTGGAGAGGCACGCCATCTAGAAATGGAGAGGCCATCCATCCAACAGTAGCAGCGAAGGGGGACCAGGCTTGCAGCTACTAAGAGAGAAACCGGACCAGGCTTACAGATAGAAAGGAAAGCAGCCTATTTAGGACAAGCAAGCTTACTGAGCCAGTAGTCCAAGACGGCAGAGTTGAGTCAGCTTGCCCAAAGAGTAACCCTGACGAGGGCAAAAGAGCAGGAGAGGAAAGACAGATGATGGAGAGGGAATTCCAACGACTTAATGCCAACTGGATGAAGATCCAAGAAAAGGTGACGCAATAGGGAGATAAATATTGGATCCCTGATGAGGACGTGCAGGAAGAAGATTGGGAGAAGGAGTCCATTGCGACTCCTTTAAGGTTCATTGTCTCCACCAAGACAACTTAACGCCAAAGATGTGCGGTCTGCGGTGCCCGACCCAATAGGTCTAACCACAAAGGGAGAGTTGTGGTATAAAAACAAGGTCCTTTTCAGGGTCATTCAGATCTCTAGAAAAGAGAGATAGTACTCAAAAATTATTGCCGATCTCCGCTTTATGTTTGTATGTTTGTGTATGTCTATATACAAGTTTACAACTAAAACTGAAAACCCCTTAAGCCCTTGTTTGCATGTGATATTATGTTTATATGTGTAGGAATAGTGTGTCAATAAACACTCATACCCTTTGCTTGTGTGTGAGAGAGAGTGTGTGTATTTCATTCCCTTTCTTTTACATCCTATCCCATCTTGAGTGATAGTATGTTTGTATGTATCTAAGTATAGCTTGTAGGTGTATAAACACTTTTACCCTTTTCGGTAGATAGTGGGGTGTGTGCTGGATACTATATCATAAAGCGGGTGATGGATAGTCGAGGGGGTGTTGGATTGTTTTTTGTTTTTAAAATTAACATTGCAATTCCCGTACGTCCCCATACATTTTTCAACAACGGAACGGCCGATAACTAAAACATTAAACACAGGATTTCCAGTACGTCCCTAGAGTGCCCCCCACATGCTAAACCTATGGACATTTTTAACATAGGATTTCCCGCAGACCGCTCAATCGCCATATTTTGAGGTCAACTATGACAATGTAACAATATAACCCCATTTGAGGTCAACCACTTCTAACAATGTTACCATTTACCGTCAATGTTAATTTCCCGTACGTACCCTCAAATGACGGCCACATGTTAATCCTACGGACAATTTTAACCTAGGATTTCCCGTACGTCCCTCGATCGGAGCCACATGTAAATCTACGAGGTAATAATACTTCTCGTTTGTCAACCGATCGGTGTATATTACTACTGACACTGATGTAAGCTCAGAATTAAGATCACGAAGAACTGGAAATTGGCGTCTACGAGCTATGACCTCCGCAGCATGTGGAACAAAAGCGCATCTACCATGTCAATGTTTTTTGTTTTGTTTTGTTTTGTTTTGTGGGTTTTTTTATTACAGTTATACCCGGATATCATGTGTATAACATTTATTACATTTACACCCGAATGCAATGTGTATAACATTTATTACCGTTACACCCCGATGTCATGTGTATAACATTTATTACAGTTACACTCGAATGTCATGTGTATAACATTTATTATAGTTACACCCCGATGTTATGTATGTAATATTTACTACAGTTACACCCCGATGTGATGTGTATAACATTTATTACAGTTCTACCCCTGATGTCATGTGTATAACATGTATTACAGTTGCACCCCGATGTCATGTTTATAACATTTATTGCAGTTGCACCCCGATGATATGTGTCTAACATTGATTCATAATACACGTACACTAGATTACATCTTATTCCTGGTGAAATTGGATTCTACTAGAGTTTCAAATGGTTTACTTTATTAATGACTTTTACAATTAACGTCTGCTGTTCCATGCTAATCGTCCTTGGTTCAGCACTATACAAGATTGACCAAAATAGGTACTTTTGTATTTTTGTATTTTTTTTTAAAATTCACACCATGTTTGATACAGTTAGGTAACTAAGTTCTACCTACTCGACCAATCATAATTCTTATATAGCATAAGTTAGCAAACCCCTCTAGAGATCTACCGGTTTTTAACCTCTGCCATTAAATGAAATGTGTCACATGATTTTCCCTACTACTATTATTGATAGTTATTCCTGATAGGTCAATAGTTGTGTCCGATGTCTCTCCATATGTATGCTTTGTTCTGAATGATGTTTATATAATATTATAAATATTTTAGGAAATTATAAATGTTTCTTGACTTCAATATTTGCTCAAACCTTAATGTTATCTATAAGGTTTACATGTTTAGCTATTGTCCTTGAATTAGGTTGTTTACGTAGTATTTGAGTTCAAGGACGGTTTTGGTAAACAAGTTGTTTATTTAATTTGAGGTCAGGTTTGATTTTATTTGCAGATACAACAAAAATTTCCGTCAGAATTATGTGTAAAAAGTCATGTTCACACAGGCAAAATTCCATTAAGACGACACAATTTCTAGAACATTCTGTCGTGTGACCTATCTTTATATATACCATGTTTAGTGGACAGTTTTAAGTTTCGACCTTACCATCAGTCTTTAGAGAGTCATTACAGTTGTGAAAACTCATTCCAAATTCAGAGAGAGAGGAAATAATTAAAACATTCAGGATTATACAAGTGCTTATAGACTTTTGGGTTTGGATTTTAAATTGATGATTTGGAGATTAATGTGAACTTATTCAAAGATATTCTGTAATACTTCATTTTGCCAAATCAGCACATTAAAGACTACTGTCACATCAGGATATTGAAGACAATTGGCACATCAGCACATTCAAGGATACTGAAATTCACTCGGAACATTCTATATTTTTAGGACTTGCTATTAGGACACTTAGGATTATTGGATTATTTTGGAATTTAATTCACAATATTGTAAGTGCCTTTTGATTTTCATTTCAATTATCTAGAAATAAATTGCTTGTTGATTTTGCTTGATTTGTTGGTTTCACTTTCTTTCTGTTACATTTTTCTTAGACCATAGAATCGTAACAGCTTCTTTGTGAAAATAAAATTCTTGAAGTAAAAGAAGTGATTCATCCCATAGATAAAGACCGTTGTTTACCACCTCGTCTATTTTGAAATAAAATGTTATCATCCCCTCGCTATTCTAAGAAAAAGATAGGTTTGGTATTCCTGCCTCTCAGGAAAGTACGTTCAAGCGTAAGTAGGGAGTTATGTCGCTAAATTTCTCCAACATCGTTTAAGTTGTCGACTTAAATTCATGAAATATGATTGGGGTTGATATGTAGATGTGTAAAAATTTTTAGAAATATGACCTATCCCATTGGGGGGGGGGGGGGTATGTAGAACTCGGGTTAGGAATGAGCGAGGAAACGTTTGCATGGATGAGACACACTATCTGCTTAATAGTCATTAAACTTTATAAAACTTCTAGTGACTTTATCTCGGATTATTTCATTGTTACATTCATATAAAAAACACATTTTATTTTCTTCTTCAAAATAACGGTTTAACCTGTCCGAAATTCTAAATTTATTTGTTGTTGTAACAAGTTCACGTGCCGACGATTTGTTATGTGGGTCTGTTCCTTTTTGTCAGGAATACATTTGTAAAATGACAGGAACTGTTATTGATATATACATTAATACAAAAAAATAGAAGAAGAAAAACATATCAGACGATCATGTTTTCCCAGACTGCACCGGATCCAGCTGCTGACATTTTCTTTTCATTTAACTGAGCTGTTATTGAGCAAGCGCGTTGAAAGTATTCATGTGACGCTGATGCTTTTTCGAATGATTAAAATTTTTCTATTTATGCACACTACGAATCATCCACACTTTTGATAGATAGATAGAAAGATGCTTAGCTATATATATATATATATATATATATATATATATATATATATATATATATAGAGAGAGAGAGAGAGAGAGAGAGAGAGAGAGAGAGAGAGAGAGAGAGAGAGAGAGAGAGAGATGATGGAAAAACAAATATATAGTTAAATGGATACGTACATACATAATACATAGAGATAGATACGTCGGTAGGCAGAGAGTTAGATAGAAAGATAGATAACGAAAGATTGCCTGAAATGCAGAAATTAAAAAGTGAGAGAAACAGCAATGTGAACAGTAAGTGATATTTAAAAAGATAATTATCCTTTTATGCATTTTCTGTCAGTGAACTTTGCAATAACTTTTGCTTCAGAAAGAGCTTTTTGTCTGAGTCTTTCATTCAATCAAACATATTTGTTCACGTGATATTAAAAAATTCAATTTGTTCTTTACATGAATGTTTTCTTTCTCTCTCTCTCTCTCTCTCTCTCTCTCTCTCTCTCTCTCTCTCTCTCTCTCTCTCTTTGAGATGATTTTGGACTGCAGTATGAGATAAAGAGAATTATTGTCAATTCCATCACTAGCTATTGTCGAGAAATAACAGGAAAGATGCCATCTGGTTTTCCGAGAAGTCTTTATTACATGTAGGGACAGAATAAATAGATGAAGCTATCGTTGCCGTCTAACATATTTTCTATGTTTAAAAACTAATATAAACCAAAGGCGCAGTTATTGGTCTAATTTCATTACGGGTATTCCAAATTATACCAAACTGTTTGTAAAATACAAACCAGAGTTGATATCATGAAATTATCAGACAGAAGCTAATAGATTCCTTCTAATTTATGATGTATCGATTTTGCGGCATGACGGTGCTTGACAGTGTCGCTCTTTCAAGCACTCGATTTGATTAGGAGGTTTGATAGCCATTATATATAATTTGCGTGTTGGCCAAATTATGCCTGATATGATCTGACATACCCCAAGACTGTGCATGTTGCCAGATTGGTTTTAAAAAGTGCTACGTTAAACAGATGTGACATTTTAGCTTTTGGAAGACACGCCACTTAAAAACAATAGCCACCAATCCCAGACCTCCAACACCCCTCTACCTCCCACCCCCATCCTCCAAGTCCGATTACATGGACAAGGACGTGAAGAGGGCATAAATGGGAAAACACGAAATGCGTTCTATTATTATCGTTTATCGGGATTGGTATTTACCGAATTTTGTTATGAACAATTTTCCTGGTCTGACGTCTTGGATGTCAACTTAATTACTACGACGTCCATAACAGAGATGGAAACCTTTTTATGTCGGGAAGGTCAGTGTTCTTATGTCCAATAAATTCTTGGCCATATAATATGACGAGGGTACAATCTTAGGTAATATGGAGTGTGAATGTTTTAGCATGAGAAACAGTGTATCCTTTTTTTTTTTTTTTTTTCGTTTTTTTTTAATACATAAAACAATTGTCGAATATATACATAGTTTACGAATTAGCTATCAAAATGGTTTTCTAGAAAACAAACAAAAACCTTTATTCGAGCAGCAGGTGCAATTCAGATGTATGCATACATGTAACATGAAACACGCGTCAAATCAGTTAGAACTGGACGGATCCTGTTGGAATCTTCATTCTTACTTGATCAGGCTGGTTTTACCTGATTTTTACACGTGCAATATTTAAACGTCAGCTGTACTCAAACATAAAAAGTCAACGTGCTATTTCAAAACAGGTTTTCTCTTGTTATAAAATAACTTCTTATGTATGTAATTCGAATATAATGTATGTACTTAGCAATTGCTCATGTAAGAATACCGATTAAGTGTGGCTTACTTGTGTGCTGAGGTTGTGCTGGAGCAGTCGGGACTACTTCTATCCCCAATGGCTCAAATTCTTCCCTCGTGCTCCTGCAAACGTTTTAACACAGAAAACGTCACGTGATCCGTATAATGTATCACATATGATCATGGTTGGAGTGCTATTGGAACTAACCAAAACGATGATGTGTATTTACTCCTTGTACCTTTCTTATCAAATGCGTCTTCGCGAACAGTGTAGGATCCTCGTCATGTTATATTCCTTGGGGAATGTTACAAAGGACATAACTTTGTCGAACATATATCGATTTTCACAAATCATTACTGACCTGAACGATGTTTTCAGGCCCAAAATTGCACTAATATTTTCTGTGTTTTCATGCTCAAAATTCCACTAAAATTACCATTCTATGTTTTCAGGCTCAAAATTCCACGAAAATTACCATTCTATGTTTTCAGGCTCAAAATTACACGAAAATTACCATTGTGTTTCCGGTTTGCATAAAGCTAGTAGTATACGCTGGTCTTCTTGCATGCTTGCTAACTTTCAATAGGTGCATTCCAAGTTTCTTACCGGTGTGTTTAGGGTTATGGGGATATTGTGTTCAATATTCAATATTTTTTAAAAATTCAATTATACAGACTCTGTTCTCTTCTTAAATGTTAGAAGTATGAAGATTGGCATTTCTGGATAATAATGATTTGTTTTAAAAAGTGACCAATAACCGACTCTAACTCTTAGTTTTTTACTTTTTTTTATTTTTTTTTATTTTTTTATTTTTTTGGTAAGTAAAATGTACACAGTTGATAACAACTGGACTGATCCAGACTGGGCGTTTCTGGATAATAATTAACTTTTTAAAAAGTTCAGTTTGGATAAAAACCGGATTTACCGTCGGCGTTTTTCCTTCGGAACACGTCTCCTTCGGAATCGAGGCTTCTTCATTTAACCATAACGGATTTTCATACATTTTGAATGAAGTAGTCGAATGATCTGTATAGTATTTTTTAAAAAATATACTAAGATCGCATAAAGCGATGACCTAGAGGAGCAACTCTAAATCCTGCTTTTGTAGACACCATATAATTCTCCTTTAGAGACGCTCCGCAATTTTTCAGACTCATAAGGCTGATATTGACCATTACAAAAGACAAAAGAAGACAATAGTTGTACAAAAATATAGCATGCTTTCTGCTATTGATTAATCTGTCCTTAAATAATGCAGCCTAAGAATTACCTTAGTAAATAAATTGCACGAAGCAATATACATTATCTCCAAGTATTATGACTTAATTGAAATTTGTTTTAGTTGCTATTAATTCCTAAACAATAAAAACTGTGATATAATTCAATGCTCACATCATGAATTACAATGCATGTCTAATTTTCGGCAAGACCTTAATCATTACCCTTAATGCGGAAAAGGTTTTAACAACAAAAGAAGCATTGAAAATATACGAGGATATATGTCTAGGAATCTACTTTATTGAGTAACAAACCGTGCACAAATACACTGTCGTTTAGGATGTCTGACATAGCGATGGGTAAAAGCAATTTAAGTATCTCTTCAAAAGACATTTTAGATGGTGAACCTATCTTGTGGATGTGGTTTTCTGGGTTTAACGCAATTTTCAGCACATGATAGGTTATACACGGCGGCCAGTATATCTGGTAGAGGAAGAACCCGGGAAAATCCCGGGAAGAACCACCGACCCACGGGAAGCTACTGGCAAGCTTTCTCACATAACCACATTAGCCGAGCCCAAGACTTGAGATGGCAGTGATCGGTAAAGGCAAGCGCCTTAGACCACTCGGTGACTAGGGGTCCCGAACCTATCTTGTAACAGAATAGTTTTTGTAACAACATGCTTCTTAAAACTGTTAAAACTGCTTCTAACGATGTGTGCTTTTTTTCTCAGATATTTTTATAGCACAAAAACTACAACATTTCAGGGATGTAACAGATGCTTTGATTAACAGTTTCTATTGCATTCTGTAAACTTAACATTTTACTTTGTACCGTATTTGGTTCTGCTGTGCAGTTATCGTTACTAAGGCTTTATCCGTACCTCGTGGTTTCAGCGTTATCCCTTCAGGACGTAGAACTTCTTTGGGATACCTTACAACTCATGATGACCCTAATATTTATATGAAATAACCAACACCAATGAACATACAAAAGTTGGATATAGATAGCAATCCAAATAATATATTTTTCTGTTTTATATTTTCTTTTTTCTCTTCCTTTTCCATATGCTCTTTTTGTTCTAGGTTCAGCTCAAATTTTCAATGCTCTTCATAATTTGTTCCAATTCTTTTATTCCCGATTTTTTTGGAAAATAATTAGTTGTCTAATAAATTTTTGCTTTTTTTTCTGCAGTGCTAATTCGTTTTGCAGTAGCTTATATGCCTCGCCCGTTATTATTTTTCACTCTGAATTTAGCGATGCTTTTTTCTACAAACTATTTTAGTTTCAGCTGCTTTTTATCTTGTCCTTCTTTACTTTCAAACGCATGTGATTCTGGCACAAAAAAGCTTTTGATATGTGTAGGCGTTGCAGTTGTGAGTGTATTAAATTCATCTATATCATTAGAATGTTTATCTTTTGTGTCAAATTCCACATGTCTCTTGTGAAGTGAAGGCAAGAAGACACCGTTTAAGCGTAATAACTAATTAGCGAAAAATATTTGCGCGAAATGATCAAAATTATTTTGTTAAATCTGTAATGTGATAACATTGGCATATTAATTCGAGAAAAGAAATGATGAATATCTAAATGTAAAAACGTGTGCAAATATACAGCCTGAATGAGAATGATAATTTAGAACACCATGTGGTAAAATTCAATAATAAAACGCGAATGCGGAAAATCATTAATACTTTACGGAAAACATGATATAAGCATGTTTGTAACCAACATTTATATATCAGCAAAACGGGAAACTGTACAACAAAAAATTTATTACATTCAAACATTTTACAGCTAATAACTCAATCTCTTCCAGTGTACAAAGTATTACATTAAAATATTTCACACCTAATAAATCAATGTCATTCAGTGTGAAACACAGTACACTGGTAGATCCAGTGTATACTGGTACACCTGTAGATAGAAACAAGATATTGACGACCTAGCTTCCCAGAAGAAAAGCTTATTCATGAAACATCAGTAGATATGCCTTAGCTACTCACTTCAAGTGATCCTGTATCATCTGAAAGTGTTGATCTCACTTCCGCAGTAACAACAGTATTTTGGAAGGGACACCATCCTTATCCTTATTCATGAATAGTGTTAGTAGGCCATCTGAAAGTGTTGATCTCACTTCTTCAGTAACAACAGTATTTTGGAAGGGACACCATCCTTATCATTATTCATGAATGGTGTTAGTAGCCTATGTGAAAGCGCTAGAAAACAAAACAGCTTGGAGGACGATCGATGGCGTAATGGGTAAAACTAAACAAAAATTAATATGACATAGAAAGGAAGTTTAAGGGAAATATCTTGAAACATAAGATGGAAGTTGAAGAATGATATTCATAAAACTGTCAAGTTAGCATTCGTTACCTAGATACAAATTCCAACTGCTACAACATAAATCGTCCATATTAGGAATATGAAAGAGTTTGGGAAAATACTCTACAACCATATAACTAACAATGAAAAGAAAGTCTTGTGGAATTTTTCAAAGTCCAACCATCAGAAGGAAAAAGAAAGAGATAAAGATATTGTTCATGGACAAAGTAGACGCTATCAGCTATACGTTTGAATTTGAAATCAAAGAGCATCGAATTCCTTCTAAAGGACGTGAAACGGATGCATAAATATCATTCGAACGGATCAGCGGAAGGATAATATAATTGATTATTGTGAGAGTAAAAGATAAAATGCGTGTATGAACGTTAAGAATAACAACGATATATCCTGTATTAAGCGATTGAAAGTGTTTTGAATACACCATCATCTGTTTTTTTATATCCTGGTAGCAACCATCTAGACAAGTATAATAACTTTTTTGATAAGTGTCCGATGGATTTGAGTGTGACAAAGAAAAATGATTGAGGACGAATACGATATATCGATTAACATTTATAAAGTTATGGAGAACTATTAAGACATAGATGGTATTCTCCCAATCAAGAGAATTAGAAAAACGATACAATACAAAGACAGACATGTGAAAATAATAAGAGATTTTCAGAAATTGAGTATTATCGTGTAGTAAGTCTTCATTATGTCAGAATTAAAAGTATGCAACGATTGATTGGTAATGCGGTAATATCACATACTGGAGATAAATATTTGTGCGATAAGTGACTGAGTTATTTCATATTATTAGATTATTTAATACACATGTTTGGCTCTATAATGGTGTGGGCATACAATTGACATCCTACGTAAGATTGAAATAATTAAATTCATAAATTAGAAATATAAAAAAATGTGATGTTGTCGCCTATGCAGATTTTGAATCATTAATTGTGCCTTTTGTAACGGTTGTTCCTTTTAATAATGATCACAAAAACTTTTACATTCAAAAAGGTAAGCAACTACCATAAATAGTTTGTTTTCACGCGAAAACAGGTACAATAATTAAGCCATTCAAAGGACTTCCTGTTGCTCGGGGGGAGGGGGGACTGTACAGATGTATTCATATAGACATAGAGGAATTAACAAGAAGTGTTATGTGAAAAAAACAGAATTTATATCCTGTTTTTCACAACATATCAAAACACGATAGAAACCTGATCATACAAAAGCTAACTGAAATCGACCCTGAAGAAAAGTTTAGCATAATACCGTCATCAGATGATTCATACATTTCGTTCAATAAAACTGTGTCTGTGATGGATGGAACAGAATAACACCTAGATTTTTGACAGTTTGAAATTGTATTCATTCCTAAACAGACAAAAATATATCGGAAGAAGAGTTTCAATACTTACCATACAAAAGTTTTAGATAGCTAAGTGAAGCGAAAATTAAAAACTACATTGAACCAAACGTTAAGAGATAGTCTGATGATTGCAGAAAAGGATTCGTATTCCATGAAGATTTAGAGATACCAAAAGACTACTCTTTGCTTCCTGAAGACACGATAGCTCATCACGAAGAAATCTGAGAAGTTCATAAACAGTTTGAAGTACAAGGGAATGGAAAGTTATCAAAGGTACAAACGTTGATGTGTACTTTTATGACATCACAAATTACGTGATTTACTACATGAATCTAAAATATTGCATGAGTTTAGGTGTGAAACGCAGATAAAGTCTGCAGATATATCGTATCCTACTGCAAACCGTGGACGGAACAAATCTATCACTTTCAATACAATCCGAGGCAACAAGCGACTAACGACTGCCGCTTGTTAGGCTGACAGCTTAACCGTTAATGCTAATATTGTTATTAGGTTTACAAATTCGTGACGGAATCCGGTGGGCTTAGTGGAAGTTATATGTATTAAGTCCAGCGGCTTAATTGTTTAGCCAAGTCGAAGATCTAACAGAGATTGGAATCGGAAACACTAATTAACAATATTACCAGATATCGTTCAAATACGCTACACACTTACGCTTCATTTCCATGGTGAAAGTATGCCAGTTTTAGATATAACCAATTACTTCAGTAGATGTACATTGACAAGATTTCAAAGAAAACTATATATATATAGAGAGACAGACAGACAGACAGACAGAGAGAGAGACAGAGACAGAGAGGCAGACAGAGATTTACAAGTTATAAGTTTCATAAATGCATACCAACAGAGAGAGTGATATATACATACATATATATATATATATATATATATATATATATATATAGAGAGAGAGAGAGAGAGAGAGAGAGAGAGAGAGAGAGAGAGTGTGTGAGAGAGATTTTCCATCTTAAAGTTTACGCTCTATACCAATCGTTCTCCATTCCTTATTTGTGCTTCTACTGTTCCTCCCTCTCGTTATTATTTCTTTATTTCTTTCTTGGTTCTTCCTCTTCTTTTCTCTTTGCTTTTACCTTTTGTTTTTCCTTTCCTCGCCCTCTTTGTTCTATTTTGTCTCGTTTCGTCTTTCCTATATTTATTGTTATTATTCTTTTCTTTTCTTTTTTACTCGCCCCACCACTTACTCTTCCTTCTCCCTGTCTTCCTCTTCTACTTATAACTCTAAGCAAAACGCGAATTAACTCACAAGTGGCAAGTGGAAAAGCTGTATAAAAATCAAAGCTAAATAAAGTAGTGCAACATTGGAGACTGTTACACAGAGAATGAATAACGCTGAGATTTAGCCAAAACCTACGGATCCTAACAGTCTTCGGTTCAAATGCCTTTTACATTCAATGTGCACCGTTGCATGCAGTTACGCTAAATTGTTGAAAACTGTTTATGATTTTTTTTCCAAAAAGCGGAAAATGAAATTTAAGCTCAGATTAAGTCAACCATTTGATGAACATTTAATTCATTTAAAGATATAATCATTATGGAAGAATGAAAGTAGTACCTCAGTTACATTAATTGTACAGACTTGGGAATGTACAAAAAACAGTAAATACATGTAGAATCTTAAGAAATGTAGTCAACATTTATTTTCTGCCACTTCTCTGCGCTCACTATTGCCTCTTTCTTATTCTATTGTAATAAATGATATACTAATGCCTCTTTTCTTATTCTATTGTAATAAATGATATACTAATGCCTCTTTTCTTATTCTATTGTAATAAATGGTATACTAATGCCTCTTTTCTTATTCTATTGTAATAAATGGTATACTAATGCCTCTTTTCTAATTCTATTGTGATAAATGGTATACTAATGCCTCTCTTCTTATTCTATTGTGATAAATGATATACTAATGCCTCTTTTCTTATTCTATTGTAATAAATGATATACTAATGCCTCTTTTCTTATTCTATTGTAATAAATGATATACTAATGCCTCTTTTCTTATTCTATTGTAATAAATGATATACTAATGCCTCACAAATCGAGCTCTTCCTCGTAAAAGCCTCTGATACTGGGCATAATCAATGCAAAGTTTGTCACCGGAAATAGGATCTGATATGGACTAACGAATGCGAGTTTGGAGATGTCCAGAGGCAAAATAATACTGAGGGAGATAGATTGTTGTTGTTGTTTCTGCTGTTATTGTTTTTGCAAAGTTTGCTTAGAAAAGTAAATATTATGCGTGACAAAATATATTAATATATTTTTCGTTATCTTCAAAAGCTGTATTAAAAACATGGAAGTTCAGTTATTAAAATAATAAAATAAAAAGTAGACGAACTATGAACCCAAATTGTCAAACCGAGACTAAGGCTTCAGATTTAAGGTGATGTGTATATAGTCTATTACTTTTCATACTGCATAAATCTTCTGTTGAGATTATGTCACTAGCATCTTACCATTAAACCTGAATAGTACATTGAGGCTTTTACATGAGTTATATTTTCAATAGCTTGTATATCTTCTGTCGTTTGAGAGCCTTGACTTCTCTGAGTTTTAAATTTGATTGTCAATAAAGACAACAGTAATGCCCTATTTTTATGTTGACGAAATAGTTAATTTTAATTGCCAAACCGCAAATCAGTAATTTGAAATTGCTGTGAAGTATATTCAGATGTGTCGGACATTAATCCTTTACCTAATATGACGTCAAGCAATCATGAAATGTTATGTACAAGTGGCAAACAAACAAAAAATATAAAACTGCTCTTGAGATAGCGTTGGTAAACAGCGTCACTGACTACATTGAGAGTTTGAACCAGATGTCAACATCTTTTTTATTTGCAAAAGCTTCTATCAAAATACAAGTCCTCTGCAATAAGCTGCTCAGAATTAGATTCACTGCAATTGCGTTTAGGAACTTCACAAATTGCTGAAAACAGTGGACCCACATAGCTGTTTCAAATATTTTGCTTGCTATGTTTTAAATTTGAAGTCTATGTCATACGAAATGAGCCTCAATTTAAATGAGTTCCTCATCAATTGTTCAGCAACTATAAATAGCGGTAGCTTTCTAGTTGCTTTGTTACATTTGTGAAGGTTTAAATTTGAACCTATTTACTCCCGCCGCAAAAATGCCACGAACTAGATTTTATTTTTTAACTTAGAATCGAGTAAATACTGTCTAGCGTTTCGAAATTAAAACATGAAGTATAAATTGAGCGAATCAGCATTCATTGAAAACATTGATAAATCGGGTAAAATGAGAAGCACGAGATTCCTGCAGAGAAAACAAATCGTTTGTGGTAGTGACATTTCAAGAGAAACGAGAACTCCACCTGGGGAGCATTTCGATGGAAGAATATGAGAGGGTTTTTAAAGGTCATATAATTAACGTCATATGATAATTCAAATACGCAAATAATGCGCTACATCTACAATAGCTTGTAGGTAAATGCATACTTGATGGCCTTCCCCAGGATGACTTTAACATGGTTGCTAATATGTCTAACCTCATAGTCTTTTGTTAAGTTCATACTATCGCTTCCTAATATGGTAAACACGTGCTGGAATTAGAACACTACTTACATGTCTGTCAATACCAATATTGCAACTTTTTATGAAAACGAGCCAGAAATTAAAGCGTATTTTAGTTCTTGAGTATAATTGTTCATTCTATCTTCTTCACATCTGCAGTCTTAACTTTCGAGTTTAAACATAAATCATATTTATGTACGAGAAGCATACTTCCTCATATTGATAGTCATTTGTATATACGCTATCATATTTTTGTTGCATTGCAAGTATTCTTTATATATGTGAGCTATTTCTAAGTTCCAATTTCTTTTTTTTAATGCTATTAAAATATGTTTAAACGAACTCAATTACCTTTGCAGTCATGCTTCTTAGCTGGTTGCATCACAGGGAGATAGTGACGTACATATAACTATCACAACGAGTTAAGGAGTAACATGATACGCTCGAACGACTTAATAGCAAGGTAAAATAGTAATGTAGATTATTACTTATTTATGCTCCATAGAATGCCATCGTGTGTTCTGGTATTATGTCAAATTACACTGAATATCATCGCAGGTTCTGGCATTATGCCAAATTACATTGAATATCATTGCTGGTTCTGGCATTATGCCAAATTACATCAAGTTCGGTATTTATCAACATCCAGTCAATTACCTATTGAATACAATTGCTTATTCGATTGCGCAACTTACTTTTATCAAGACGTGCAATGGCTTCACCATCTTCTTTATTCCATCCTCAGGGAGATATACACGATGGTGAATAAATAAAAAAAGAAGTAAAAATAACGTATGATAATACTGCAACGTAAAAGTGATTACACATACACTAAAGTGTATGTCATTGTGGTCATGTACGCTCATTTACTCGTCTTAAATTAAATATTATTTGTTGTTTTAAAATTTAATACTAATATAGTTTAACCAAAGTCTATTCAATCCTGATTATTAAAATGCTCTGCACTTTAACTGTCATCCAGAAACTTCCAGACGAAAATTATTGATCGCTATGTGTTTTTACAATGGTGGCCAGGTACTAAACTGGGTCAAGATAAGAGCACGTCGGGTCTAATCGTCACAATATAGGGTAGTACGAATTTTTTGTCAACGTACGTAGCTTTCATTGTGGCATCACAGCGCGCGAAATTCAATCTGGTTTGTACTGGATCACACCTCAAGGTTGACCTCGTCCACAAATGTCCACGTACTGTAACATTGGGTTTAGCCTTACTTGTTTCTCGGGGCGTGTAAATATTGACCTTCTAAAGGAATATGGATGTATGAGGATCCAAATAAAGTGAATAATCTCAATTTAAAGGTATGTGTAATCAAATTCTAAAAAACTATACCCGCTACTGAAATAGTCGGTACTGAGCGCATACATGACCTGTATGACTATTACCATAATGAACGTCCATACTTACAAACACACATACACTAATGAACATCCATACTTAAAAACTGAATTGAACCATCTGTCAATGCAGAATGAATGCCACACAGCGGAAACAGCCGGTAAGGAACCTGTATTTAACTAATTTCCAAATGTGAAGACGCGTTGTGCATTTATGTTCCGTTTTTGTGGCCGGAAACGCAATTCCGGCTTATGGATTGATCATATTTGTCTGTACGTCCGTCCGTCCATCTGGCGTCAACACTCAAGTTATGGTTTGAGTGTAGGTCCATTTCTTAAACGCTATTGCATGTAGAGTAACACTGATATTTAAATGTTTCATGTGGAGTACTGTGCATTTCACTGAAAATTAGGTCACTGTAATCTGCATTTCACGGTCCAATGATGTTGGGTAACATTTGTCTTTAGTGCATTCTCTCGGGCAATATTTCCTATGAAGTCACATAACTTGGTATGTAATTTCGATATGAGCAGTACTACATTCATCTATGAAAACTAAGTGACTGTCTCGTGTATTTCAGGTTTCAGTTGTTTGTGCTTACCTTTGGGTCGAGCTCAGTTTATCTTGGTTAAGGTTTGCATTTAGGTCATTTTTGCAGACACTGTTACTCTTAGAGTCAAGTAAATTGGTATTCAGGTATATCATGTGGAGTACTACGCTTTTCAATGAAAATTAGGTCTCTCTGCCATATATTTCACGGGCCAGTGCTTTTTGTTAACATTGAGTTTAGCTCATTTTGTTGTCAATATTGCCTGTTGAATTACTAAATGTGGGATATATTTGCGTTATGAAGAGCACTACATCCGCCAATGAAAACTATGTTGCTGTGACCTATATTTCAGGGTTCATTTATGTATGCTTAGATTTGTGTTGAGCTCAGTTTCTCTATGTTAGGGATTGCGTTTAAGTCATGCTCTCAGATACTGTTGCTCGTAGGGTCACGTAAGGTGCTATTTAGATGTGTCAATCTGTGGTTTAAAAACCTCCCCCCTCCAAAAAAAAAAAAAAAAAAAATATACAAAGATTGTTAACTTATGAATTCAAATGAATTGATAGCAGTCGTGGTTTTCAATCCGTCTATACAACCATTGGCGGTTTTCTTGTTTACGAAATTAGTTCTTCACGAAAACATTTTAAAGGTCTCTAGAGATAGATAGTTTCGATTGTATTTTGCAAAAAAAAAATGCATAAAATCTGAATTCCATTTAACAAGGCTATGCGTTTTCAATCCAAGGTCAAATTGCGAAATACCAACGCATCTGGTGATCAAGAATTGAATCATGAACAATTGTATACAACATTTTGATTTCAAATAATATGTTCAAATAACGGTAAGCGCATGATTAATTACGGAAATTTAGATAGGTAATCGGCAAAAAGAGAAAGAGTACTAGTATTTTCGTTTCCTTGAAAACTTGACCGGCAACACAAAGTCACAGCCTCACTTAAGTCACCCGTATTATGTGACGTCACAAAAGGTACATCTCAATGAAATTTATTAATTCATTGAGAATTTACGATGGACGATGTATTTAAATTCATTCGCGTGAAAATGAAATAGTTTAATTTGTAAGTATAAGATTATGTTTAGTTTATATTTCCATGACGGTGTACATACCAGCATTTATGTGTTTTCGTTTGACTTAAAGTATATAATAAATTGGTTTTGAATTTGTACTGAAAAATATTCGTGTGGATTCATTCTTTTGGGCGGGCCGATTCGTAAGCTAGCCGGCGTACTGCCAAAATAATTCGTCCACACGAATATTTGTCAATACAAATTCTATAACCCATACTAATTTTTAGACGTCTAATTTACATAAGCCAGTACCAGAAAGCCATAAGATCAAAGTCCTTCGTTTCCTAAGTGTTTAGTTATACACCAACTGCTGGGAAAGGTTATCAATTATGTATTTCATTTATCGATCCCGAAGTGTTAGTGTGGCTATTTTGGTCTCCTTAGGTCGCTTCATAATCCCCACCGTCTGTGATCGAACTCACGATCGCCAAAATCAAAAGATGCTCCTTCTAGGAGAACTCGTTCGGCTATGGGCAGACTGATCGCACAGGACGATAATTATGCACTAGTAACGTGACAACAGGTATTGGAAAAAACCTCTGCGTATGTGTGTGTACATGTAAGTGTCTGTGTGTGTGTGTGTGTGTTTTATGTCACTTCAGCCCGTGTAGGTTATTTCGTGCTGAGAAAAGTCGAATAAGTACCTTAACCGGGGACAGACAACGAGCTGATTTGATAGGAGGAGCGATGTAAGGATTGGGGGGGGGGGTATCAAAACCCCATCCATCTTGTCACTAGTTCGACACGCTAGCCACTGTTTAACCGCAACTCACAGAACCCGTACATTTTAGACTTATTTTCTCTCTGAATATCAGCGGCGGTTACCCGCTTAAGCCGTATTAGGTGGCAGTTAGTTTTCAAAAGAACTCTTAGAAACCAAAACCAAGAAATATTAACCCGTGTTGTGCATTTCAATTGAAGTAACCCGGATTGTCAAAGAGTCCTTGTTTTAAAACTTCTTTCTCGTTTTTTAAATTATTGTTTTAACATTGTGATGTTACATTGATTCCTATGGCAAAGCTCCCAATATTCGCATATGTTTAATTTTGATTCAAAGTCAAAGCGTCTGAATGTACACAATGTCCTATGATACAGTACAAAGCCATCTTGTGACTAAACCGAGTATAGCCTTATCTTTCTTTCTTGGACACTCTACAGGAAAAGAAATTATTATAGTGAATACACAACAATAAGGTGGAAAGGTGTATACCAATACACAATACACAACAATAAGGTTGAAAGGGTTATACCATATGTACTCGCTTATAAATCGAGTACAACTGCAAAAAACACAGACCCTGATCTGCCGTCGCATATTGCGCAGGAAGATCAGGATCTGTGTTGTTTGTTCTGCTGATTACTCGTAACAAATTGCATAGACCCAGTTTGCAGTTGGACTCCTTTTATAAGTGAGCATATACAGTAATTGCAAATCGTATTGAAAAGAAATTCGAACTTTTCCCCAGAGCTGTTACACAAAATATCCCACTTTTTCATGGAAATTACAATTATAACCTATATTCTTATTTGCACCATAATTTTCACCACATGTTTTGCGTACGAAGTTTTTTTTTTTACCTCCCTCCTCCCACAAAGCCCTAACACCGCCCTTCCTTCGTCCCATATGTTTGTCTGTACTAGTCTAAACAAAGCTAGCATGAATGAACATGTATTTCATCGTCTGCGCGTTTTAAAAGCAGAACACGTATTAAAATAATGATTGTCGAGCTAATTAATACTTTCTACCTTATTTTCAACAGTTTCATCGCATAATAAACAACCATATAATGCGCTAAGTAGTCGATCTCTTGCAATCTAAACCCTGAAGGAATCTAACTTTAACACCCTGCCCAATATGCCAAAGTAATAAGTCAAAAGTCACATTCAAAGTATTTTAGTTCAACTCTGTATTTTGTGGGAAACAATTTAAAGTATCATCTGCCAAAAAGCAGCTATTTACCGACTACCTCCGTCAACTAAAAAAACAATGTATCATTAATTATTACATAAAACACAAATAATGTGAAGTCAACTGGGTTGAATAAGATACTTAAATACATAATGTATAGTGTACACAAACCTATGCACAGACCACAGGAAGAAACGTAGACAGAGTTTCCACTGTTCCGGAAATAGCTTTCAATATTTGGTTCTTACAGTTCATCATTTCCAAGACAGAGTGTCATTCAGACGTATCATGTGCTGAGTGGAAATACGTATGCCAGCGTTTTCGATGTCAGGTGCTTTTAAGGACTTACCAGATTTAGCGAGCGAAATATTAAATACTTGGTTAGCTTGAACATCCCTCTTCACTTCCAGACAGCTATCGTTTTATTTCAGCGTGAAGATATATAGATTGATAGAGTGTCGGACTCGTAATCCATGGGTCGCGGGTTCGATGCCCGCCCAGGCCAGTCAGGGTCGGCTGCCTCTGTATGTCTTTGGGAAGGGCACTTAGCTGCCATTTCCTCGGCACGATATAGCCAATAATGTGTTTGAGGTGGTTTTACCCCCCCCCCCAAAAAAAAAAAAAAAAAAAAATTAAAAAAAAAAAAAAAATATCTGTCTATCCATTTGTTTTAGGACATTATGTTAGAATAGCACTATCCCCAAGTCTGCCTACTGTCCTTACATATCTTGAATTTTGTATTATGCTTTGCTATTCTTTTCTCCCTCTCTCCAAACTGTTTCTCAAAATAACATATATTGCATTTTAGGAGGATTGTTTGGTACTTGTACTTGTTTCACACCACAACTTGATTTCTAACTGGCTGATTGCAGATAAATGTTAACTATTTGGGTCAAGTGTTATGTTATTTAACAGTAGTTAACTGTTAACTATTACGCTGGTGTTATGTGGCTAGTTGTAATAAAAGTGGCTATCGTTCGTCCAGTGTTCATGCACAAATCTGTTGGAGCAAGTAAATATTGCCCGTTCAATAATGATAATTTCTCGATGTTATGTCACTGGTTTCATTGAATCTTCTTGCGTGTTCTGTTTTTCCTGACTTATTTTAATTAATGAATATTTTGAAAAATTCTGGATCGAGTAAAATGGAAAGCCTATAATTACCGTCTCCTTATCACGTGATGGTATACAATGAATAAAATAAATATATTAGATGTACATTCTGAGAATTATAATAATAATAATAATAAGAAGAAGAAGAAATTTAGAAACTAGCAATAGTTAGGTACTAAATTTATATTTTTATCTATATCTTCTCTACAAGTAAATACTGTATAAAGAAAATCATAAGGAAGAAAAGGTTGATTTATTTAAACCTGTCTCTCCAATAAAAACCCCAAATGTGACCCTCTATTTAAACTGAGATGACAAGAGCGCATAGTTTAAGTTCTTGGATCTTGTGCAATCGATGTAAGAAACAATAAATGTGAAAAGGGAAAGAAATTGCCATGGGCATTCTGAAACAGTCTATTAGAGATAGACAAAATTAAGGAGTAAAAAATGACGCAGCTTCATGCTCAGAAATTGTCATCATTAGCTGAATTATTTTTTTGCGAGGATGAATATTTCCAAATGGAGGTAATGTATTATACACAATAATGGGTAATATTGAAACTCACCAGACCAACACATCTCACCGGTAAAATTAAATATTTTCTTGTAAATTAATTGTAACACATATGTTCTCTTTGCAAGCCTGCATACAGTGAACACACACACACACACATATATATATATATATATATATATATATATATATATATATAGATAGATAGATAGATAGATAGATAGATAGATAGATAGATAGATAGATAGATAGATAGATAGATAAGAGAGAGAGAGAGAGAGAGAGAGAGAGAGAGAGGAGGGGTGAGATTTGTGACATTCTCTTGACTTTATATGAAATGCAAACATTCATCTTTTTACTCTACTTTATTGAATAATAAATTAAGCAGCATGAGGAAAGCAACATTATCAAACATGTTTCGGTTGTATTCACCTAAAATAGTGCTTCAACTTTGTCCAACAAAAAAACTCTCGGTTATCAGAGCCTTGATAACAAAATCAATTTAGGTAATTAAAAGAACTATTAGATTTGCTTTAGTATAAAATAATTAATATAAATCCTGTTTTATGTAAAAAAAAAAATATATATATCACGAATAAGTTAAGATGTTGTACTCAAATAATTTTAATAAATAAATTTAATAAGTCAAGAATTGAAGACATATTTTCCAGTTAAGATGTTGTACTAAAATAATTGTAGATAATAATTTTAATAAATACTTTTGATAAATAGTTTTAATAAATCTAGAAGAAGGACATCCTTTCAGTAAAGATGTTGTATTCAAATAATTTTAACAAATGGATTCAGAAGGCCTTTTAGGCTATACAAAAATTTGAGAATCTCTTTTCTTTGTCACGTTTTCTACATTTTCTAATTTCCTATTGAAGATTGCAGTGATTTTGTTGCAACATGGCATATGCTTAAAGGGTTAGTGAGACACGCTTTCTTTCCGCGAAAAGTTAATATCCGTAAAATGCCATCGAATGGAAATTCATGAAAATAATTTGCATTTTACAGTTTCTTTGTTCGACGTAAACTAAATCATGCTTTGTTTGGTTTCGTTCGGTAAACTCAGTATGGAGTATTTCCGTATACCAAACGTTCCAGAACTGTACTCGTTATATCAGTTGGGAATTAATTTACAAACAAGCATAGCGACAGTGAACGTTTTCCTCAAATTGCTAAAAAAATAAAAAATCCAGCCTTAATGTAAACATTATATTTTATGAATTTTTTTTCCTGATTTTCGTTATTTTCGTTTTGCTTTTTTTATTCGCTTTGTTTTGAGAGGTATGACAGAGGACACTGATATTTAAGAAAGTACTTGAATTTGATCGTGCAATCTACATGATAGCGTGGCTCTGTCAAAAGGTAAGCAAAAACATGGAATGGTCAGGATAAAGGTTAGTCGGCTTTGCAACTAATGGAACTGATTCATAATTTTACGCGGCGTATTCACATATGAATTTATACCACAGATGGCGTTGGGCAAATATTACAAGTTTTAGACACGCCTTTATTTCTATATTTAACTTATTGAACATATTCCGTACTTCATTTCCTATTCTGTGAAAATTATTGTTGGGATGTAACAGAAGTGTATTTCTGTTTACATACAGTTTCCTGCCTAATTCCCCTGTTGACAAACATATTGCATCGCCAAAAGCAGTCGATCATCAGATCTGTAGACCTGCAGAAATAAGTGAAGGACATTGTATGACATCAAAGACTCCAGTAAGGTTGTATAGTGTATGAGTCTTCAGGATCGTTGTCACTAAGTTCTACCAACATATCTGAATAACTTTCGAGAAATTACATGGATCGATATGAACAAACTACAGGGTCCTATGTCACTAAAGACATTTCGATAGCAAAAAGCTATCATCAAGACGATCCCCGCTGTCTCTGCTTCAGATACTACATAAGCCAAGTCGCTGTAATATGACTTTTATTGGCGTCCGTCATGTAGTGCAATCTGATGTACGATCAAATCAAAGAGGACGGTATTACATCTGCTTCCATTATCCTTTCCCATGATTAAGATATTTTTCTGGTCATATTCTACAAAAGCAATTACTTTCAAATACTGTTCTGGGTCACGCAAGAAAGAAACAAATACAAAAATACACTGATGTCTTTTTTATGGTGTGTGTGTGTGTGTGTGTGTGTGTGTGTGTGTGTGTGTCATAGCAGGGTATCATAGACGGGTTGACTACTGAAACACTGATATAAAAGCTACAACCCTGGACTGCTGATTTTTTAGCATTTAGTTGATTGAGAAAGCAAGAAAAAACAAATGCCAAGAAGCAATGCGATTAGAGCCGAGCACAGATGAGACATGACAGAAATAGTTTCATATCCAGTGAATTAATAATTTTTCATTTAATTGTTTTTGCAACTGCTGGCTGCAATTACTATTTCAATGCGTCAAGACTGAACTTAACGATTTTACCATTCAACGTTTTGAAAACTTTATATTTATACATAATAAAGAAGCACATCAGATTCAAAATTGGTGTACATTTTCTTGCGATATACTTAGTTAGATACATATCCTCAAATAAAGTTCATCGCATACAAAAGTATAGTAAATCGTATTCTGTCTCCTATTGTCTTTAAAATAATAGCCAAGTGAGTATTTAAAATTCTTCAAATTTACACAGGTTGAAGATCATATATTCTTTGTATCACATGCATCGAGAAAATGGTGCGTTGGTGAGTGATTTTTACACTATGATACATTTTTATTAGATCAAATCGGAATTCCAAAACCGAAAGCCAGTGAGGCCGATTTACGACATTTCGTAAATGACTATTGATTTCCTAATGTTTCATTTACTTCTCGTTATCATTGTCTTACACAGTACTGTTATTCGGATAACAGAAATAATTGTGAATACATTTTAGTGAACATTATACAATTTTCAGGAGGGATAGATATGCAATATAATCAAACCAAAAGGCGGAAGTTGTTTATTATCTGTCAAAAACGGTCACAACGTTGGCCTGACTTTGAAACAAATTTGGAATGTGTCTGGGTTGAAATAAGCATTCCAAATATAAAGTTATATGTTGCAACATTCTATCTCCCACCGGACATTTCCTTAAACAAAATTTCAGAATTTAAACGTTATATTGATTTAATTATGGAAAATTTCGACCAGTTTTCAACAGTTTTAATTTTGGCAGTTTGGAATTTGCCCTAAATAATTTGGATTAATGATGGTAGTGAAACCCACTTGGTACCTCAATGTGTTTCGAACAATATCAAATGCAGCACAGTTTAAAATTTTCTGAGTGAATACTGCTTACATCAGTTTAACAATAATCCTATCAGAAAAGGGAAGGTGTTAGATTGGAATATAGTTCACTGGACCAAGTACAGGGAGATTTGACTGAATGTGCTCTTGATTCTGACGATGAGGTATTTGTATTTACCCGAGAAAAATGTGTTGCTATATCAGTTTTACAAACAGGAAACAAACTAGTTTCATAAGCTATTTATTTGCAAGTGTGAAGCTAAAGGGTGAATGTTGCGTGAAAGATTTGGGTCTATGGCTGACAAGTACCCTCAGTTGTAATGTCTATGTTAAAGACAGTATATCCATGTTTAAAGCGCACTTGCAAAAACTTGCTAGATATATCAGTCATACGTACCTTGTATATATCTTTTGTAAGGTGTAGAATTTATTACTGTTGTGAAATTTGGTCCCTTACCAATCCTTTTAGACCCAAAAATTTAAACGGTTGAACAAAAGTTTTTGAAATTCGTGTTTTAAATCAGATTTGGATTTTACAAGTAATTCCTTTGGACAAATCTGCAGACATTTTAATTTCCGACCCTTCGAAAGTAGGAGAAAAATTATTGACTTTGCATTTTTCTAATGTATACACAGTCATGTTGCCTGTTCTTATTTCGTAAGTCAAATAACCTACAATGTTCCAAGAAGAAGTCATGGAGACAAAACACATTTTTATTGCACAAATATTTGTTTGAACATCAGAAAACACAGCCTTTTAAATATAGCATGAATAAATATTTACTTATTTTTAGAAACAGATAACACAGATTTTACGATTAGCAATATTGCAGTTCTTAAAAACTCTTTATGACTTCTGAATGAACAAACACACTAGTTCTTACTTGTTATTATTTCAACGTGTATAGATGTGTGATGTAGATATATATGAACCATTAAATGTGTTTTTATATGTTACTTTTTTATCATTTATATCAATGGCCCTTAGAATTGAATAAATTCAATAAGAAATAGAAGTTGCAATTGCGTTATCTTCTTACTAGAGTGAAATGTTTCAGTGGTAAATACTAAAGAATAAACTATTCTGACCTCTATACCGAACTGCCTGTCTGGTAGCTAGCGATACCAGTACGTTATGCTTGTACATGAGGCTGGAGAATGTTCTACACATTTGAATGTATACATTTATGGTTCACAATTGCTACGGCCATGGTTGTACCGGCCACACTGCTCGCGACGGTCTTGGTAACAATATAAACATCGGTAGTACTCGAAGAATTTGCGGTTTCAAGCCAAAAGGATTTGAATGTCAAGTGTTTCTGCATGTATATTCTCTCTCCAACATAAATTGGGGGTAGATTCGCAGTATTTCCATTCTTTCTTTAAATATTAAGTACAATTGAATTTTCGTATCAAATGGTGTGTTAAAAAAAACAGGGGAGTATATTAGGAATAAAATATTGTTTATAGAAGTGATAATTTCTAGAGGGTCAATGATCGGACTTAAATTTATGCGAGAGCATTTACTTTTTCGCTATGGATAAGATGTGTTGACGTGATATGTGCTCGTTTTTATGCCATACGATTGGATAAGATGTGTTGACGTGATATGTGCTCGTTTTTATGCCATACGATTGGATAAGATGTGTTGACGTGATATGTGCTCGTTTTTATGCCATACGATAAAGGCTTTCAGATTCCATAAAGGTACATTGAAATCTGTTAAGATTGAAATCCCACGGGACCAAATGAAATGTTCGGTTTTGAATTGTTTTCGGTTTACAAAAGTTTACTATTATCAGCTAAGAATGAGATATGTTCATGTGCCTCCTCACATACAAATACAGTGTAAATGTTCATATGGTTTGACAAAAGATCAATAATCATTTACTTTTTAAATTAGATATTTGCGACAATTAGAAAACATTGCATCTTGATGTGTTTCTGTGTTTCCTTTAGTTTTAATCTCAAAGGCTTTGATCTGTTAAAAGACCATTTGTTATTATTCAGTTTCGTTTTTACGTGATTTATTTTAGTGTGAAGTTGACATTTGTAACCAACAATTATATTTCCTTCGGTGTTCAGAGTAAAGGGTTTTCGGTTTACTGAGCCAAAGTTTATTTAAATTTAAGAAGGAAAAATTGGGACAAGAAACGTGACTAGGTGTTAGGAGAATTTCAGGTTTCGGTCTTGAGAAGATTCGCTGGACAAGCATCCACGTGCGAACTACAGCTGTTACGGCAAGTACAATAGTATCCAAAGCACTACATTTTAATATAATGAAAAAAAAAAATTCTCCGTTTAGTAAACTGAAACAATTACGTATGGAACATTTTAAATACAAAATACTAGGCACCTTCAACACTATTTGCAGTACGTTGCACAGTTCAAATTATTCACTATCAACAACTTTTTTGCGCCGTGTTCATTTGCTTTTTTTTTCTTCTTCAAATGATAAAACTTTGTTCTACCGTGTTTCTTTCGCTTGGCTAAGTGTCCCTTTTAAGTAGAAATTGGCTACTTTTAGCCATTCTAGGTGTTTTAAAGTGTTCTGACGATTCATTTTGTTCAGTTCCTTATAAGATTGTCACACCTTTGACATATTTCTTTGCACAAGTGATATATATTTCGATTCTGAGATACACAAAAACTCTGACAAGGCTTTCCTGAAATTTGTACTAAGGGCTATGAATAGAAAGAACTTTGTCGAGAAGTTGGTATAATAAACGAACAAAAAAACCAGTTGAATGAAAGCTTCCATGTGGGACACAATTGTGACTCCAAAGAACTGCAGACGAATTTTGATCACGTGACTTGGTACACTAAGGACTACAAAGGTCACTGACAATATAAACAGCATCTTTGCCACACGAACCTGTGGCATTTTAGTGGACGAACCGTTGGCCAAGACACTGCCAGATATTTTCGAGGTTCGGTTTTTCTTTTTCTGAATAGAGCGTATAACAGCAGTGGTTATGAAAGCCAAAAGAATAATGATCATTACTATCGGTAGCAGAAGTGTTATAATGGAATCTATGTACGACAAGTAGAAACTAATGTCTTGGTACTTATCAGTTGGTTGACACACGGGATGGGAGTGTCTAGGGTCTTCCTGAACATTGTTTATGACAAGGGTTATGGCGTACGAAGCAGCTGCAACTGCAGCCAAAAGAGATGTAACAATTCTAGCCCGAGATAGTGTGCACATGGTCTTGATTTTGGTCGGGTGGCAGAGGGTAATATAGTTTTCAACTGTAATGCAGACCACGTACCACACAGAGAGAAATCCGCATACGTAGGTGAGATATACAATGCTTTGACAAAGTCCAGTATAGTGGTTAAACGGGTAGCCAAGAGCCTCAAGCCAGACAAATGCAAGACCGATAAGCATTCCTGTATCCGCCAACAGAACGGCCAGTATATAAACACTTGAAGATATTGGCCGAAGCCCCTTGCTGCTGTAAACGCAAATGGAGAGAATATTTCCGAAAATTCCAGTAAATACAATTATCGGTAGAATATAGCGGTACATGATACGCTGTGCGTGATATATAAACATTATAATGTCTTCTTCTGGCGTTGTTCCGTTTTGAAAATGAGTCAGGTTTTGGTCATAAAAAGACACGTTCATATCAACAGTTGACTCCATTTCCTTGTCTTATTTTCCACCAGGCTAGCCTCACTTGGTTGTGTAAAAACTATTTCAGATGAACCTGGGTCTAAGAATACTATTGCATGATTTATTTACCTTTACAATATTCTACAATGAGTCACGGTGTTTGTTAATTCTTCTTGATGTAAAGTGGAAGCAGACCTTCCTCTTTTAATTCTTCCTAATTTTCAAAACCGATTTGTTCGTTACAGGAAAGGGTATCAGATTGGATTCCAGAGTTTGTTTGCACCAAAGCTACCAGCTGCAATGGAAGACGGAATAAAAGTCTTCCCCGCGTCTTAGGAGAGATTAGATCGCGGAGTTTATAGTCACTCTTGTGTATATTATCTTCAAATTAACTGCCAATTTCTTGGATGTTACAAGTCTGGTCTCTTCTGCGACTAAATATCGGATTATGTTTCAAAGTCGGTGGAAATGAAGAATAAAGGGCGCTCTTTTGTCTGAATGAAGAAAATATCCTTCGATGTATTCCGTAATGGAACCTGTTTCTCTGCAAAAGAAAATAAAGTCATTGTCAATGTATTAGGATACATCTGGTAGTGTAATGCATTCTGTAGTCTGAAAAAAACTAGAAATGTATCCACATGACACGGATGCTCTCCTTCAAGATGCTGCAAAGTTTAGAAGTCAAACAGGGGCAATAAATCTGTATCATTTTGTTGAAAAATGGTGACAAAAATTGACCTGGACCCACATCTTTTTTACGGTAACGATTATGCTCCACTCCACATTTTCATAAACTTTCACTGTTTGACACTTATGTCGTCTACATGATGTCCAAACTGCCCACTACGGGTACCTTTTAATCTTTAACGATCCAAAATAAAATTCTATATCTGTTTTGCTTATGGTTTTGTCGTATTTTTAAGTCATACTTTTTCCGTAACCGTTCAAATCCAGCTTGGGAACCGAAAGAAATGCTTCAAAAAAAGGCAAAATTATGTAGTTTTGACCAATGCTTGTTCCAGCAAACGAATTTTCCTACAATTGCTCTCATATGGAGATTTAGGTTGGCAGAATTTGCTGAAGAGAATCTGACCTGCAAAATACAGACCAAAGCCTGATAAGGAATTTGGTTTCAATTGGAATCCATATGGTTTCGAAAACTATTTAGTTGAAACGAAATTCGTGCCAAACGTGACGAGACGGGACGTGACGGGCCAAAATAGGTTCCATTATTCGCTCCCTCCATAAATATGACCCGGGAAAAAATTACGGATGGATGGATATAAAGAGAGGACAGCGGGAAAACATTTAGTCCTATGCATCAAAGCGTAGAAACAGTTATCGCCAGATAAATAACAACTAACAAATAACAACTGTTTACTCGGTTTCGTACAGACATACTTATGCCTATTAAGCGCATTTCATATCTACACCAATGAACCTACCTACCAACTAAATACCCTATTGATCTACACAACTACCTACCAACCTGCCAACTGAATGCCCTATTGATCTACACAACTACCTACCAACCTGCCAACTGACGCATCAAACGATCACTTTAATTATATCGATCGCATGTCTACTGTGTTATTTACTTTAATACTCCCATATCTTAATATATATATATATATATATATATATATATATATATATATATATATATATATATATATATATATATATATATATATATATATATAACACATATTATGCAGATGAAAGCCGTTACGACCAAGGGATCCAAATGCATTTCAAAATCATTTCAGTGCGGTTTGGTAAAAAAACAAATTCAGCATATTTCCTTCTTGCGGTAAATATAATTTTACATTTGTACTTATTTAAAATGCAATTTATGAAACTCATAAAATAATTCAAATCTATTGCTCGCCAAGGCTCTCAAATGATGGAAATTACTCGACTCCTTTCCTAAATTTCATTTGAAATGAGCATTCATGTAAGATCATCTATATATATTTTAATGAAAATACAAATTTATTTATTATTTATCTCATTACATTATTACCGTATATATTCGCGTATAATCCTGGTCCAAAAGCGAACAACATTGACCCTGATCTGCCGTCGCATAATGCACAAATGTACCTGAGTGCTAAAACTGGTTCTTACAAGTGGGGATAGACCTTCTCTAATCCTTATCGACTGATATTAGGAAATGTAGAAAATAAACTCTTTTCGTCTTAAGGGATTTAATTTGTACAAATATTTTTCTCAGAATATATGTTAAATACTCGCAGAATGTGTACAATTCGCGAAAATAAAAGCAAGAAATAAAAGTTACAAAATAATGAAACATTAATTTCAAAAGACTTTGTGCTGACTATAAGTGCAAAATTAGAAGTCTTTGTTGCGCAAATGTAATGCAAGGCAATGCAAATCCAATGCAAGGCAAAATAATTTAAAAAGTATCAAAGTATTTGCTTGATGTTGAAATCTGTATGCATGCATAATCAGTAAAGGTCCGATATCGTGTTCCAACTATACAAAAAGGATAAATTTATATATGAATATGAGTAATAATTAGATCTTTTGAACAAGATCTTGTAAAGTAGTTTATTTCGAATGTATTTCACTAATAACAGTTCCTTATTCTATGCATAAACTTTCATAGTAAAGGTATTCCCTGTGATCCGGTGAAGATGTGAAATTTAGCCTTAGTTAAGCATTATGGAGGAAAAGTAATTCACTCATTAAGTCTCTAATTATTTTGATGTAATTAAATACTTAATTGCTGTCACGAAACTTAACTGTTCTAGTTTACACTATATCGAGTGGACAGGAGGAGAGCAAGTAGATGTGTTCATAAATGTTGGGCGCTGTGATTTTCAAGATAAATAATGAAGCATGTAAATAATATGCGTAATTAAATCTGAAACCAAAACTTAACTTACTAAGCAATATAAGTCCTAGTTTCAAACTTTTAATTTCGTTTGAAAGTTAACCGATAATTATGATATACGAAATTGATAAAATAGCAAATGTTTTAAATCTATGTATGCAAAATATGCTTAAAACAAAATACATCTTCAGTGAGAAACATTATCTGAAATTATCTGGATTTTGGAGTTCTGAATTTCCTTATAACATGAATAGTCATTCATCTAAAATTGTTATATCAATTCTACTTGAATATGAATAAATTGAGGCTCCTAAATTTCTTACATAGTGTTTGAGAAAAAAAAGAAGTACGCGTTTAATGCGTTTAGAACAAAATATTGCTCTAGGGACATTTGGTATCAAAGTTATGCTATCTATTGTTTCACTGGCCGACATCTGGTAATATTTTTTTCAGTGCGGTTTGTCCTTCTCGCCATAGTGCGTGCACTAAGTAGTGCGCAACGCACAAAGTGATGATATAATTGTCAATCTCAGCTATTCATTAATTAGATACAAACATAACTCTACATTTAGTTAACTTGTTTGCGAACACATTTCAAGGCATGAGATTAAAATCCTTTTCGAGTCGAAGCCGTGGTATCAAAGCAAGCAGAAATGAAAGCACGTAAAACCCTTTTTGAAAAGAAAATCTACACAAATTTCATAATAATATTATCCACGTATGTAATACTGAAGATGTAATGATTATATTAACCCTTTTCCACGATGTGTCTGCAAATTTTTCATTCATCTTCTGGTTAAAAATAGAATTGTTTACTACAAAACGTACACATGCACAACAGACGAGTGGTAGTGGGTACTATTGATTCAGATTGAGCATAGCATAGGTTGCCTAGTCAAACATGAAATGTTCGACTACAAATATATGTTGTTGCTCACCTTGTGACGATACAGATAGAGAGAGGGTGGGGAGTTAAGGGGTGGAGAATTTCTCAAAGACCAAGACCGATCACAAATCTGGACACAAAACACGGGTCTATTTTCAAATAGCTGACAGATTTGAATATACGTATGCTAGTCATTGCTGCTGAATTGCATCTAAGTAGGAACATACTGTCTTCTTCTAAGTGCGATTTTAACTTCAGTGCGCAGGAACAATGCAGTGCGACCGAATCAGTTTGGCAAACAACTCTACATGTGGTACATTTTTCTCTATTTTTAAAAACAAACTATAGTTAGTTTACGAGCTCCCCGTCGATTCTGTTTAAAAAAAGGAAGGAAAAAAAAGATGTGTTTGGCCTTAATACAAACATAATTAAAACAAGTAAGCTACCAATAACATACGTCATTTTATGTCTTTGTTTTAGAATAAAATATCTGCCCAAAGAAGAAACAAACTATATTTATAAATAAGTTGCACTTACCAACGATAAAGAGAGAATACACATGGAACTGTAAGGTCTGGCTACCTCTGAACCAAGTATTTGAGGAAAAGATATTTCTTACGATCTTAATAGCATAAAACATGGTCCACATACGCCAAGACATCCAAATGATACCATTTAAATATAATAATCTATTAACTACAAAATTCATCCTAATTTAAATCTATACACCTTGCCTTTCAAAAAAACAGTTTTAAACAAAGGCACAAAATATCACTGATGTAACACAGGGGGAAGTAACGAGCGCAGGAATCAATCATTTTTTTTTTGCAAATAAACGCATGCATAACATTTAGGCTTGACATTTATATTTTCCTTGTAGTTAATGTAAATGATAATAAAATAATTGCATGGTTGGTAGAGCGTCTGACTCATAAACAGCCCGGGTTGGATACGTCGGTGTGTCCTTTGGAAAGCCGTTAGATTCTATTACTTGGCATGATATAGCCAATAATGTGTTCACAGTGCCCTTACAACCAATAAAAACAAACATTGCTTGCTTTTTGGGTGGGTGGGGGGTCTATTGGTTTATATATATATATATATATATATATATATATATATATATATATATATATATATATATATATATATACACACACATTTTCTCAAAATTTCGAACAAATCAAGCTCTTCGTCAGGGAAAGAAGTAACTTACATCATCAAAACAAAGACTAAACTCAAAAGCCTAGAGAGAACCTGGCCTATTACATACTTGAATGACAGGGGACTCGACAAACATAAGTTACATAATGGAAAACAGCAAAAAGAAACAGATGCAAAACGGTCTTAAAAGATTGTTGTCAGAATAGCACAATTGTATTTAAAGAGAAGTCAAAGATGGGTGAGCTGTGTAATTACGTGTTTATCGTACAGAGAACTAATTTGTTTTGACCTAATTCCAGGTTAAGAATGGACGGATACCATGCATGGTGAAAATTAACGCATCTAAAACCAGATACTACAATATGTACTAGAGATATTATCGCCCGGGAAAGTTATGCGCGGAGTAGGTAGTAAATGAAATGTGTCATGAGAATGTTGTAGCGGGCTAATGATCAAGAGATAATAATAATAATAATAATAATAATAATAATAATAATAATAATAATTATTCATTTAAAGTATAAAGGAATATTTACTTGGGTAGATATTGTCGCAAAATTTACCTACGAGTGAGAAACTGATGCGTGACTGACATTTTGATGAGATTGCATTGGGAAGTTAGATGTTTTCATTTCAGCTAAATTCCCCATGTTTTTTAAGTTGCAGCTTACAGTGGCGTTCCTTACGTGTGCGTACTAGATCGTTCTGCCCCGGGTTGGACTCAGTAAGTAGTATCTCGAGGGACTCTATTAAATGTCCGGTTAAGTTGCAGCGGTTGCTGAGATCCGCATTGATTTCGTTGTGGCTCATGTGGTTATTCGTTCGTTTTCAGAAATCAACGGTTTCGCTTATATACACAAAAAGCGTTGAAATTACAGAAGTTTACATGACTATTTCTAATGGAAGTAAGGCTTGAAAATGGTTGATGTTTCGCCTAGTTGGCTTCAATTTGACTGATGATGTAATAAACTAGTTGGTATTGACCTCTAAAGTAATGAACACTCTGTTTTTAATATAAAGTGGTGTAATTGTAAATTATATCCCGGATATTTCATTGTGTCTGTAATGCGAGTAATGACCATAACAATAATAACACCAGGAAGAACTAAACAAACAGTAGTATTATAGGCGAGTGAGTATTGAGCAAAATTAATTAATTATGTAATTGAAAAGTTTCGAAACTCCATTTGGGGTTGGCAGCAATAGCAGTTAGTGTTACATCACTGAAAGTATGGTCAGGGGAAGAGAAGTGTTCTGCAAGCGGACTTCTGTCGAGCCTTTTTGTCATCAAATTAGATCTGTGAAGATTGATTCTTCTGTGTAGCTTTTCGGTTTCTACGACATACTGAAGGCTCAGATCTTACATGTGATGAGATAAATTACATAATCTGTTTTGTACGTTCTGTTTGGACAATGTATATTAAACTTTTTGCTCGTCGCTGTGATAGAGAATGTGCTGGTTGCTACTATATGTTGACAGGTTTTGCACCTTTTTTCAACACAGGGACCATATTTGCCAGGATGGTATTGGCTTCTGATTGGCGTTAGCTTCGCTCTGACTTGAATTTCTTTGAGATTGTTCGATCTGCGGAAGGCTACTACTGGTTTGTTCTGGAGGATTAACTTTAGTGTGTCACAAGATTCCACGATAGTCATAAGAGAGTCGAAATCGCTTAGGCTAGTTAAAACTAGATCTGCACTGTTCGTTGTCAGTTTGTTGCATTTATATATATATGTATATATATATATATATATATATATATATATATATATATATATATATATATATATATATATATATATATATATATCGATGCTTAAATTGGTTACGGCGCAGTTACAAAGCAGTTTCCCAACATTTTGAGCTAATCAAGCTCTTCGTTAGGGGAAGAAACAACTTACAAAAAAGAAGCAAACATGTAATTCAAAAGCCGATAGAAACCCGAAACTATTAACATGTTGGAAAGACTGTGGAAATCTGAAAAAATGAGCTAGATAATTAAAAGAATCAGATGAAAAATGGTATATAAATGTGTAAATTATATGTTTATTTTGTGCTAAGCTCAGAATAACAAGTTTTAAAAAATAATCAAAGGTGGGATGATCTGCGTAAATGCGTGTTCACCGTACGGCTTGACCTAACTGGCGGGACAGAAGCTATGCGTGCGAGAAACAAAACGCCATCTAAGACTAGCAACTCGTCTATGCACTAAAAGTTATATCCTAGTAAAGTTATGCGTGAATACGGCAAGAAATGCAATGTGTCATGATAATGTTATGGTTGGATAATGAAAAGGAGATAATAATAATAATAATAATAATAATAATAATAATAATAATAATAATAATAATAATAATAATATTTATGCATATAAAGAGGCAAAAAGTATTTACTTGGGTAAAATTTATCGCAAAGATTTGTATACGGGTCATAAACTGATGCCTGACTGAAATATTGACAAGATTACATCGGAAAGATTAACGTTAAAAACATAAATTCCCCATGAGTTATCTGTTGCAGAATCCAGTAAGGTTCCTCAATGTCCACGTTCCAAATCGGTCTACCCCGGGTTATAGTTAGAATAAGAATCTTGAATTACATATTAACCTGTAACCTTTTGGAAACATATATCTATACAAAATGAATTAATGCCAAGATGAAGTAATGACAGACACATATGAAACAATATGCAATATAAATCAGTATTTCCAAATCAGTTCAACTGAATGTCCAATAGTATGAATTATATTCAAAACTTTGGGGGCATGCGTTCAAGTCTGAATCAATATGATTCTTGAAATCTATGTTAATTACTACAAACAAACTAACTAAGTAACAATTGTAAGAAGACAAATAATAAAATAAGAAAAGAAAAGAAAAAAAAAAAAAAAAAAAACACACATGAAAAAGAAAAGAAAAAAGTAAAAACAGTATGAGCAACAAATTCAAAATATATAATTATCATGTTATATAGTAACTGATTTATTCTGGTTGAGAATGTGTCCTGTTTATTAATTGTTTATTAAATTAATCGAAACTTATGCTGCAGACTTCAGAGCTTAATAGTGAAGTTTAAAAATAAAATTGCTTAAATTTCGTATAATCTTCTGATTATTACTTGAAAGACGATCAACAAATTTGGCCATATTTGTATGCCTCCAATAATAATTAGGGTATACATTTGCATCTTTATTCCATGTAACACTGACATTCATATTAAAAATGAAATTCGTCTTCTGTCACATTACCAAAACGATAAGTTCTATTTTCATGTGATACCGCTTGCAGCTTAACACATACATGGATCTACGAGATGATATTCGCAGTTTCGTTTGTGCTTTTCTAAAATTCATAAGAGTAATACAGGTAAGATCTTCTTTACATGAAAAACTAGTTGCAAGAGGAATATACAGCCTTGCTCAACTTGAACGCTCAAGCCAGAAATTACAATTTTGAACAAAATTATCTTCCAAACTTTGCCTTACTAATTGTAAGAACACATCAACATTACCTACCCCTTATTGCATCCATTTGTGTCCAATAACAAGTTTGTTTTAACAGCTATTTAATTATTACTACCCGTGAACTTTTACATGGGTTTTACTGTAAATTCCGCATATAAAATGTCAGAAACAATTTTGCTGATATTTTCTGCTGCTAGAAATTAACATTTTTAACAAATATTAAATAATTCTATAGAGTCATAGCATTATAAGATGAATTCTCTTTACTTCACTATATGCCATTCTGTGTTGACTGTTTGTCATCTAACATATTTTTGCAAATAGCGCAAACGAACTCTTTTCAGCAACATTGCCTTATATAAATCCCCACACGTCTGCACCATATGATAGTACTGGAGCAAAAAGATTGTCCAATAAATTGCGCAACATGTTTGATGGTATATCAGAAAATGTATACATGTACTTAGTCGAGGTAAACAAAGATTTAATCTCCTGTCCTACTAAAGTGTTTACTGCTTCTGAAAATGAGTCACCCGTAGTAACTTAAAAATTCTAAATATACAAAATTTACTAACAATTTCAATTTCGGTTCTATTATAATAAAATCTTCTGTAATTCACGGCCCGACCATCATTCTAAAAAATCATAGCATTAGCCTTACGTGTATTTATTATTAATTTCTATTTCAAGCAATTGCCTTCCAGTGCATCTAATCCCTTTTTTAAAGTACATGTTAAAAAATCACAACATCGTCAGCATACAATATTAAGAACATATTTATCATAACAATGCCAATATCTGCGATACCGTTTCAATAAAAGTTTTCTCGACATCAATACTAAACATTGAAAATAAAAACAGTGATAAACATTCCCATTGTCATACACCAGTTTTATAATAAAATTCATATGAAAGATTACTATTATATTGAACCTTGCTACTCACGGCAGTGTACATGGATTGCATTATGTTGATTATTTACCTCTAATAACAATTTTAACAAGTTTAGACCATTACAAAGTATTTTACAATATAATCGAATGCCTTTTTAAAAAAGATATATGCACTAAACCATTTGTTTTTACCCTAGACATGTACGGTGCTAAGGTTGGGAAGCTGTTGGACTAACCGTTTACAAAAACAGCATATTGAAAATCACTTCTATTTATTAGGCTGTAAATAATAAAAATTTGTTCATCAAATTCACATTCACTATTTTCTGAGGTCTAAACAATACAACAACAAAAGAAGAAAAAATGATAAGAATAAACCATGAAGAAAATATGTAAGACAAAGATTAACTTTTGTGTTCTCAATATAAATTGTGTAGACTGGGTAAGATTAATGGAGAGAATAGCTATTTTAATAATTAATTCTATTGTGAGGAAAGATTCTACTCAATATACCCAACTTCTTGTAAAATTTTGAAACTAAATTGTTTTTCTTTGCGATAGAGAATTCAGAAATATAATACATTTTTACAATTTCAATAAGGCCTTGTAGATTCAACTTATTTCATATTTTACTGGCTGTATATATGTGATATTTAGTAATAAAAATTATACAGTTTAGTGCTTCTGAATGTTTTGATGTGTCACCAAGAATGATTTGCTGAGGTGAGAATATAATCTGTAATCTAGTATTTTGCATGAAGTATTCAGAAAGGACTGACCGAAACTCATTAATATGACTATATTCCCAAAATAAATGTTGAATGCTTTCTTCTTCTACTTTACAAAAACTACATAGATTATATTGGATTACACCTATCTTGTTTAAATAGTTTTTTACATGTAATATTTTGTGAAGTATTCTATACTGGAACCATTGTATTTTAGAGTCTTCAATTTTGTAAATCTGTTTCTACATCTCTGGGATAAAATTAAAAAACATCAATTCCCATTTTTTTCTTGATTTAGGTATTAGAAAATTATTATTATTACGGGTTTTATAATTATCTTTACACCCCTTTGTACTTTTTATTAATGTCAAAATATGGGTCGGTATACACGGGTGATGTATCTGAATCGGAGCAAACTGTTTTTTTTCTGGATCTGAGAATTTTTTGAATACTATTACAAAGACCCAGATAAAGTAATTGATTTCAATTTTAATTATTAAAATTTGTCTTGAAGTTTTCTAATATACGAAAGTTAACACTATCAAAGATGTTACTTATGAACAACGCTCCTTTATAATACCAAGATTTATAAAACACCGTTTTATCTGCAACCTTAATATTTTTATTTTCTCAAATAGGTATGTTTATCAATTCGTCTAAAGAATAAAATGTTGTTTTTTCGTAAACTTTAATCCAAGCAATAAATACATCTCTCCAAAAAGCATTTGTTGTATTATTTCTTGGTTTTTTCACTTACTCCATCACAAGATCTGCAAAATGTTTAATTTCCCCAAACAATTTCATAAAGATATGATCCCTAAAGTTTTTTTATTTAATTATTCTTCTGATCCACGAACATTTCAGTGCTTAAATGAAGTTTTTAAATTAAACATATTTAATTCACCATTGTCGTAGTTTTGTATAACTATATCTCTTTTTATTCTGTCATTTTTACTCGCCAAATAAATCTAACAAACGATTTACCTAAATGTTGTAAAATATTGTTAGGTGGGTTGGGTAAAGTCGAGAATAAATTATTGAGTTTAGAGAGAGCTAGCGTTTTTAGGACTGCTATTTTTCCAATAGGACTCAATATTCTTTTTGACTATTGAGTAAGTAGTGAATGTACCTTAGGAATGTATTTTTGATCATTCATATCTATCATTTCATTTAGATTCACCGAAAACTTGAGACCTGAAAGACTAAATTGAGATTCCCCCGATATTAATTTCCAGCGAGCGTGATGGTATACATCTTTACTAATTTTTTTACATCCTATCTACATTACTTTGGTTTTATCATGGCTTACTTTCAGACCTGATATTGAAGCAAACAATTCTAATAGATTCAGAGCGGAAAAAAGGATTTCTTGGAACCGTCAAGGATAAGTGTTGTATCATCTGCAAACTGTGTCAATTTAGGTTCTTTATTATTAACTACTATATTTTTAATAAATCTATTAACTCTTATCAAAATTGACAATATTTCTGAACAAAGTATGAACAGGTATGGTGATAGAGGATCTCCTTGTTTACACCCCCTTCTTATTTCAAAGAAATCTGATATAGAAACCAGCATTTTAAAAACTGTCTTGGTTTATCTCCTTTTGGTAAACAAAGGATAATACCTTGTCTCTAACTGATTGAAAGTTGTTGTTTATCATGCGTTTCATTAGTTGATCTCAAGATGAAATATTTTAAGTCATTCTAAACATATTGTAAAACTTCCACCGTAAATCCTTCAGATCCTGGAGATTTGTCCATTTTCAACCTTTTAAGAACACTAAGTAGTTCATCTAGTTGTATTTCTCCTTCTAAAGAATCAGCTTGCTGTTAATTTTGGGACATTAAACTCTCTTAGTATTTGGTCTAAATCAACATTTAAAATATCTCTTGATTCTGAGTAGAGATTACTGTAATAGGTTCTAATTTCATTGAGAATTTGCTTTTGATATAATAAAATATTTTCCTCTGAAATTTCTATTCTACTAATTGTTTTGTTTTTTACAATTTCAATTCTCTAAGACACAAAAATATTAGATGTTTTTTCGTCCTCTTCAATCCACTGGGCTCTAGTCCTAAAAACATACCCTTGTAGTTTATCATTTCTTAAATTTTGGAGCTGATTTCTTTTTCCTTCAAAGTCTCTACTATATGTATGAAAGTCCTTTTCTAACTTATCAATTTCATTAACTATATTTTTTACACCTATTATCATTTGTGTACAGGATATCAGCCACATTTATATATTTAATTCATCAAAATTATAAACAGGTAGTGCATGTTGTTTTTTTACTCTGTAAATTGTATCTTTTACTTTTGTAGCATAATCCGGATGTTTTAAAGACTTTTTTTAATTTTCCAGAATCCATTTCTGTGTTTAAAGTTATTATGTTGTAGTTCAGGGGTAGTAATCGAGTAATCCGACCTTTAACCTGATGTAATTTGTATGTCATTTACTAAGTTTGTTAATCATTCAGAAACAAGAAAAAATTCAAATCTAGCTTGTTTTATTGAATTTTTCCTGCACCAAATGTATCTTCGTAGATGTGGATTAAGTATTCTATAATAGTCAACCATATTATGATCCTCCGTGAGTTTATTTATTCTTTCTCTAGCTTCTGGGTTAATAACATTTACATACCCTTCCAAATCCAAAGTCGGATCCGATACAAAATTGAAGTCACCACATAAAACATTGACTGGATTATTAAACTCTTCAATTATATCTTCCACTCTGTTAAAAAAGTTAGGATCATCTGAATTAGGCCCAAACAAGTTAATAAGTGTTAATCTACTGTTTTCTATATTCGTGTTTATTCCCAGTAAATTACCTCCCATTTCTTTTCTTTTTCTGTGTAATTTAATTTCAAGGTTGTTATTGAACATTACACTTACTCCTCTTGAATTTTACTCATGAGAGTTAAAAATACATCTATACCCCAATTGTGTCTCAATATATTTCTCTTTCTTAGATGTAAAGTGAGTATCTTGTAAACACACAATACTATATTTTTTTTTTCCTTTGAAAAAATTCAAGACATCTTTTCTCTTTTTGGGCATTCTCAATCCCTGACAATTTGCAGATGTTATTATAATTATATTATCCATCGTTATTGTTATATATATATATATATATATATATATATATATATATATATATATATATATATATAATACAAATCATATGGCAAATAACAGTCCTTCTAAATGCACTGGATCCAGCATGGGATCACGTGTAGCAAGGATTGATCAAGATGAATGCAATAAACTGCAACGAATAGTGCAAATAAGTTTTTAACCAGTCTAACCCATTTCGACTCTCAAAGAGACTTTGTCAAAGGCAATTACTAAACAGGGACAAACAAGACAAGCAATGAACGTTAAAAAATGTACCTTGTTGACACACTTTTATCCTTGAACTGGCTACTACTTATCGATATGTTGATATTTTTTGTGCCTATACCATTTTAAAAACAAGATAACATGAAACACAATTTCTAACAGTAAAATGGTCAGTGAAACAATTATTGAATTGTAAAAAGGTTAGATGAAGTAGAAACAGAGCTGGTACAGTGAAAAAAATATAAAAAGACAATATTCTTCCAATAGCAAGACAAACAAGTTCGTAGTAAGCCTCACAAAAACGCTGAAGCATTCCAAATACTTGGTTGACAAAAGCAAACGATAAACAATTCTTATTAAGCTTCTTGACCCTAGAGTTCATGCATTCATTTTTATTCGGATAGCACAAATAAATCCCTGGTGAAACTTGCGCAATAATTGAAGAAAAAAAAATTACAAATAAAATAAAAAAATAAAAAAATAAATAAATACAAATAAAACAATGAATATAAACAGGAGCTAGAACTCTCTATTGTGATATAAAATCTTTATTTGTAATGCGCTTGTATTTTTGTAATGTGTACTCAAGCAGGCAGTAGCCATATTTAATTATAGTGTAATAATAATATTAATAAAGAACGGTTAAAACGCTCCTCTGCCATTTTATATCAGATCTGAGAATAGACCTATGTTGGATTTTTAGCACGTGTATCTCTTATAAATTTGGCTGATCTATTATGAGTTTCTTTTTGTCCGTCCGAGGAGCGATGTACTTATCTGTCTAAATCTGTTTACCTAGATGAATTCCCAAAATTGTATATGTGGTCGTGCAATATATGCACGTGCAACACTTGAAAAATGATATGCATGTGCCCAAAATCGAGCCTTCATTACCGTATCTCCCATGTTGTGTCAGCAGCATTACGATATATGTAGTTTACGTTATGTTAAAGGATACAAGGGTGAATATGAAAAAGAGGAATAAGAAGAAAAAAACACAAATGTTTCAATACTCTAATTAAATAAAGCTTAGAAACAATATATAACGTTGTGTCTATTTACCTATCGTTTTACATTTAAGGTCTTCTGGTTCGAAATTCTTTCACTTTCTCGTCAATTGAAGCACAAAATTCGAATCTGATACATGCCTTATATTCTTTACTCAGTCCCGTTGGTTTTGCATACACGCAGTTGTTGTTGAACCAAGCTGACTGAATCTCTTAGTGAAGATATAGTCTGTTCATCAACCCGACGTAGGAACAGGTCACATCATCTCGAATTTTCAGCCCTGTGTTTTCCATGATTTCCTTTTTCACTTCATTATCATCATTTAACAATGATGGTCTTGTGCTTTTGACGGTTTCCGGGTATTCTATGTATGGTTATTATGTCATTACGGGTATTCTATGTATGGTTATTATGTCATTACGGGTATTCTATGTATGGTTATTATGTCATTACGGGTATTCTATGTATGGTTATTATGTCATTATGAGTAAGGGAGATGTGTCGCACTAAACAATTTTTACCTCAATTAATTAGATGTGTAATTAATCATTGAGGTGTAAACTTATTATCAGTAGTAGTCATATTCGACCTGAATCCAGTTTTGAGCCTTGAAATATAGAGCGTTTTCTTCAGCCAACTCATTTAAACTGATAATTCAAGGCGCGAATAAAGAGTTTCCATACTACACTAAGTAAAATAATTCCTCCACAGTTTTTAACATTACTAACTGAGCCCTTTTTATGTAAGGGTATGATATAACCTTCAGACCATGACTGTGGAAAAATACAGGTATCAAAAATTACATTACATAAAGCGTATAAAAAGGGCAACAACTTTGTTGAATCATATATTAAAAACTCATTCAATATTTTATCCGAACCAGCACTTTTTCCAGGTTTTAATTGCTTAGACCTTAATAAATTTTGTCACTGCATGTAAATATGTTCATCATATAGAAGTTCCCTATCTTCAAGTATATAATCATTATAAGTCTGGACTTCCCTATCCACATGTACATATTCGACATAAGTCTGAATTTCCCTATCCACAAGTACATATTCGACATAAGTCTGGACTTCCCTATCCACATGTACATATTCGACATAAGTCTGGACTTCCCTATCCACATGTACATAATCAACATAAGTCTGGACTTGCCTATCCACAAGTATATAATCATCATAAGTCTGGACTTGCCTATCCACAAGTATATAATCATCATAAGTCTGGACTTGCCTATCCATAAGTATATAATCATCATAAGTCTGGACTTGCCTATCCATAAGTATATAATCATCATAAGTCTGGACTTCCCTATCCACAAGTATATAATCATCATAAGTCTGAATTTCCCTATCCACAAGTATATAATCATCATAAGTCTGGACTTCCCTATCCACAAGTATATAATCATTATAAGTCTGGACTTCCCTATCCACATGTACATAATCAACATAAGTCTGGACTTGCCTATCCATAAGTATATAATCATCATAAGTCTGGACTTCCCTATCCATAAGTATATAATCATCATAAGTCTGGACTTGCCTATCCATAAGTATATAATCATCATAAGTCTGGACTTCCCTATCCATAAGTATATAATCATCATAAGTCTGGACTTGCCTATCCACAAGTATATAATCATCATAAGTCTGGACTTCCCTATCCGCAAGTATATAATCATTATAAGTCTGGATTTCTTTATCGGGTACAATTAATAAAGGATCATCAGACTGATTAACTGATTTTTTTTAAAAATTAAATTAATCTGCAGAAATTTTAGGGTGCTCGCCAAAAAGCACATGACTTTAACATTGTTGAATAATCTCTGACGTCTTTATTTCGGGTCTTTAGCAACATATCAATCAGCTTCTCTAGATACTGTTTTCTTTTTTTTCTGACATATTTATGAAATCTTGATATAATAATTTCTTTTTCCGAAATCGGTTTCTTGTTTCTGCAACCTGATGACTATACCAAGGTGCTTTATTCGAAATACTATAAATATATACTTTCTCCACAATTGTTTTGTTAAAAAGGAGATATGCTTCTGCCTCAACGACATTGGTTGATTTTGTGACCACATCAATTATAACTTGTTCGGATATATCAATATTGTTTATTTTGAATAGTATATTATCTAACTTAAATTTAAAATTTTCTAAATTCAAACTTGATACATATTCCTTGCATTTATCACTTTTACAAACACTGCTTTTCGTTTCATCCGCCATAGACACTTGCTAACTATATACACAAAAGATATCGATAGCAAAATATACAATATTCGGTTCTCTCACGGTGAATGACACTCCATTTAAATCGACTTCGAACCATGACTTTCGAAGTTTATAAAATCTTATATGGTATGACACCAACATATCTTTTAAACCTTGCTAAAATAATTAAAACATATTCTCGTAATAATTTAAGGTACGATAATAGTTTGGATCTACATAGGGTGATAACAGAAAGGTATGGCAAGGCTTCATTCAGGTTTGATGTAACCCTGTGTCTGGAACAGTCCACAAAATGAGGTTCGATGTGCGAATTCTTGCAGAGTTTTCACATGTTGTTGCAGACGTGGGAGGGAGCGAATTGCAAGTGTGGCCTATGCAAATATATTTTTTAAAACATTCTTTTCAATTTTTCAGTTTTGCTCTGCGTTTGACTTTTTGTTGTAATTTTAGTATCTGTTAACAGCACTTGCAGCCTAGGTTCTAACTTAGTTTTATTAGTTTTATATTAGTACTTTATGTAGCCTATAGTCTCTTATGTTTTTAATGGTCATCGTCATTGCATGATATGCTTTTAAACTATGCTTTATTAACTTCCTGTAAGTTTTTTTACGCTAGTTAGCAGGCCCTGAATTCTAGTTTGTCAACAACAAAATAGATATGTATGTATGTTAATACTGTATGTATGTTTGTATGTATGTATGTATGTATGTATGTATGTATGTATGTATGTATGTATGTATGTATGTATGTATGTATGTATGTATGTATGTATGTATGTATGTATGTATGCGTGTATTTTGTCCTGTTGATTATGGAAGGAATAACTCTTCAGAGCTAACCTTATTTGTTGTAATATCCGACGGTAGATAACATTTCGTATGTCTTATGTCTTATGTGCTATTTCTAATGAATAAAGGCTGATTGTTAACAACATAATCCACCAAACTTTTACCTCTGCTGTTCGCAACAGTAAATTCACCAGCACCTTAATCTTCAACAATATCTTTCTTAACAATGTCATTTTGCAAAAATCTAAAAGTATATAATCATTTTCATTGACTTCACCTGGTTCTCCCAACGTGCGTTGAATCTCACATTTACTAATGTAATCAGGAAGCTAACGGTAATAAGAGCCGCTGCATCGTCGTGCACGAAATCTGGATCAGTGTGAGCGTTCAAGCATTAATATCACCAGAAATAAAATAATAACAGTTACTAGCGGGAACATTCACCATTATACAATCTGTGTATTGCATCCAATATGGGGCTAAAGGAAGTTCTGGATCATTAGGTAAATTTAAATAGTAAAGGTTTTTCGCGTGCGCACAGGGCAGTCACAAGAAATACAAGAAAAATGATCAACTGAACATTTGTCTGAACAGTTGATAAACCGAGGCAACGACAAAGCCGTAATAGCGGAACCAACACAGAGGGCTAAAGAAACAAAAATCAATGATTTATTACCATCCAGAAAACACAAAAATAGGCAAATCATATAGTAACAGTGACCCATCGTGGAATCATGTGACACTCTAAAGTTAATCTTCTCGAACAAACCAGTAGTAGCCTATCGCAAACCGAAAAACGTCAGAGACATCCTATTCACAGCAAAGCTATCGCAAAGCACAAGTCTAGACCATACTGGCATATCTGGTCCCTGTGGTGAGAGAAGGTACAAAATGTGTCAACACATGATAGAGACCAACAAATTCTCTGGCACAGTGACGAGCGAAAAAAATTAAGCATACATGGTCCAAACAGAAGGCACCAAACAGATTATGTAATTTATCCCATCACATGTAAGATCTGCGGCCTTCAGTATGTCAGAGAAACCGAAGAGCTTACACAGAAGGATCAATCTCCACAGAACTGAATGGATGACGAAGTGGCTAGACAGAAGTCGACTTGCAGAACACATCTCTTCCCCTGGCCATAGTTTCAACGATATAATACTAAATGCAATGGCCCGCGATTCCAAGACCAGGAAAGAAAAGGAATATTACTGGATACGCCGCCTGTTAACACCGAAACCAAGCGGCTTAACCCAAGAAGACTCCAAAATAGCATCCACACGTACATAAAATCATCACCTTTTTAGATACCTCATTGTTTCAATTAATTAATTCGTTCATTTAGTTCATTATTCATTCACTTACATATAATTACTACTGTTTTTTGTAGTTCTTGCTGGTATTGTTTATTTGGTGTGGTTAATACTGTCATTACATAAACAATTATTTATCTGGGATATAATCTACGGTTACAAGATTTTACATTAAGAAAATCGATGGCCCTATTGCTCCTCCTTTCATAGGTCAACAGCAACTAGGTTCTGTTTTAACATCGTTGTTAAAACCAATTAGACGCGACATCTAACATTTTAAAACAATACTTCCATTTGACATTGTAATGTAAACTGTAAATTCAACGCTTTCGTTAACGTTCATTGCTTGTCTTGTTTGTCCCTGTTTAGTAATTGCCTTTGACAAAGTCTCTTTGAGAGTCGAAATGGCTTAGACTGGTTAAAAACTTATTTGCACTATTCGTTGCAGTTTATTGCATTCATCTTAATCAATCCCTGCTACACGTGATCCCATGCTGGATCCAGTGCATTTAGAAGGACTGTTATTTGCCATATGATTTGTATTATATATATACATACATACATATATATATATATATATATATATATATATATATATATATATATATATATATATATATATATACCACATGCATTAAAAATAACGTGGCTTTCAAAGTGTTGGTATAAAGCAATTTTATATAAAAATACTGTTAGTATATCAAATTATGATTCACCCTGGCGTATAAATATACGCATAGAATTATGGTTTCAATACGCGTATAATTATGGTTTCGACAGTAGACTATTGCTTCTGTACTCTATAGGTCAGCTATGAATTTCCACTTGGTAATTACTAATAAAGTAAGAACAAATGAAAGAAAAATAATAATTCTCGTTTTGTCACGAATTAAACATGTTACACAATATCATCGAAATCCCCTCTGCCTTCACTTTTATCTCTCTCTCTAATAACGTAAGGGACAAAAATACGTGGAAATCTGGAGTGAGAGAGAAAAAAGAATTTGGGCTAGATGAAAACCTTAAACTTGAACTTACATCAATGTGTCAATGTTTTATAATTAGAGATAGATACATAGACATAGGCATCTCATCCTGTTTGACGTTTCGTTAATGTGTTTGCAGAAGATAGTATGAGAAACAAAAATCCAAATAAAAGATAGTTGTACGGCCAGAACATTTTAAAAAGATATAAAACATTTATATTGCTCATTCTCCTCCACATCATCATCATGACCACGAGCGAAGAAGAAGGAGAAAGTATGAAAATATTGAGACCACTGGAGAAAGTTTGATTTCTTGGGGAAAACTTTTGCAGATTTCAGAAATATTTAAGTAATGTGCTTTCAAAAATTGCTAGAAGGTAATGATGTCATGAAGAATACTTACAAGAATGTAAACAATTTCATTTTTTTCCATCGGTTTCGCTTACAGTGGGGGGGGGAGGGGCGTGGGTTAGGCTGATTCTGCGCGCACCAATCCCCCCACCCACCCCGCGTCCTAAAACTGAGCGCAAAACAACCAGAATGTTTCCTAGGTTCGATTCTCTTTACAGTTAGATGGTTAAAAGTATACCTCGAAACGCTTAAAATGCTGGAGCTTCGAGTGGCTTCGTCCCACAGACGCCTCGCCTACTTGTTTACGCTCCCTATATACTATACTAAACGAAATTTCTGGATCCGCCCCTGACTTATATAATACGCAACTATTTGGTGCCTAAGTCAACAACTTTCACATTTTTTTACAAATGTCATCAGTGTTCGCTTATCAACATAAGCAAAGCGATCAATAAGTACATAGATAACTTTGGAGATATTTCTACTGGTAAATAAGTAACCTTGTCGTTATTATTATTCAACGATGAGGTTATACTTCAATTATTGCGATCATTATGATTTCTACTTGTCAATAATTCTGTTCATTATTATTATTATTATTATTATTAAAAGGTAAGGTTATAATAACATTAATGCGATCTGAATACTAGTTCATATTACATCCTATCTTTGGCCGCAACTTAGAAATTAGGGCACTCACTAACTTAAGTAAGTCAAAAAATTGGAGGCTTCATTGAATTTTATTGCATTTGTTTCTTTCTTTTTTTTTTATTTTATTCTTTCCAACATTGACTAAAGCACTATTTTTGCACACTATGAGACAATATTAGACAGAAAATGGCAGAAACAACTTTCATAACTGAATTTGTATGGTTTTCATGAAAAGGTTTGTCATTGGTTCCTTTGCCTACACTCTTTCATACGTGTCCTTTACAGACGCAGAAAACTATTACCATATAAGGCAGCCTACGTTTGTGTACTGTATTGAAGGTTACATGCTATGTTTAATTTACACGTCTCTGCAGTGTCCTCTGCACGTAGCAGGGTGATTATTCAATAAACCAGATATGAATTTAGCAAGCCTTATGTGCCACTTCCTACGACATGTTCCTGGTTTTAAGTAATCTGGGTGTTTTAATGATGTATATTGTGTAGTGACTGTAATTAAAGATCCCTGGGGGCATATTACATGTGTATCCGCGGCCGTCACAAGTTTGCGCTATAAGAAACTGCGCCCCAGTCGAGCGGCGCCTGCGGCGCCCCACCACTCGGAAAAAATACCATAAGCTCTGCGAAATGGCGCCCCCAATGCTTTCGCCCGCCCTTTACGACGGCTCTGTGCGTATCTTCTAAAACAAGACACATTGGCTGGCCTTGAACATAGCTGGATGAATTTTGAGCAGCGTAATGGCATTGTTTATAAAGCGTGAAGAAGCTGTTAATCAAGCGTGAACAAACTGTTTCAGCATCATAGGTCTGAAATTATTAGACGTTTTCAAGCACAAATAATCTGCTTTTAAGCATGTGCTTTTATGCCTGTTGTTCGGTGATGCTATTTTGCTGATTCAGTGGAGTGCTGACACTTGATGATGACAGATGCCAGTCGCGATAACAGCTGAAGACGCCTAACTCAGACACAGATATCGCCTTATATGATATCAAACCGATTACTAATGCTATCAAAATTTTGAGAACCAATACTCAGATCAAGGAGGTAGCTGGGACAATAAATGATGGATTGATAGCTAGATGAGTTCTTGAAATAATTGGGAAAGGAATGATACAGACTTTATTTGCTTTATTAGTCGATAAACAAGCTGGATTTCCTTTCTAATTATCAGACATCCTACGCATTGTTTTAGACATGGGTCTAGTAATACAAATAATTTATTTATGCACAAAATACGGATCAAATGAAAACGCTTCCAATATAATTTCCAATTATAACAAAATCAGAAGAAAACAATATGCTTTTGTGACACTAGATCAAGTCTCGACAATAGTCGCTTGATGTAGTTTATCCTCAGAAAAAGCCAAGCATAGAAATAAATCCATCAATTGAAACATTCCTCCTGCTCGTATAATAGTATAAATAATTGCTTTAAATGATTTGTATTCAAACGGAGAAAGAGGGTGAGAGACGAATATTTATGATTTACAAGTAAATTATGTCCAAGCAGTGGTGTACTGGCCATTGGGCATACCGGGACAAAACCCGGTGGGCCGCCGCAAAAAAATCCGTTTTTACCGGTGTTTTACTGGTGTCAGCAAAACCCCGGGCCTGTCCCAGCAGACCGCCGCATCGGTGGGCCCGTGGGCCGTCAAAAAAATCAGTTTTTACCGGTGTTTTACTGGTGTGAGCAAAACCCCGGGCCTGTCCCGGCAGATAAGTCCAGGGCCGAGTTGCTTACCCAGTACACTCCTGTGTCCAAGATTATACCGAGTTAAATTATTATGTAAAATTTGAAGTTCCTTCGTCTATCAATCATTTGGGTCATGTAAAAATAAAACGTTTAAGACGAGAAAAGAAAAGAAAATGGGGAGGGGTCATATATAACAAATCAAATGTTCATCAATAAGCCATCTGAATGTTTTTCTTTCTCACTCCATACCATTATACAGACATTATTGCTAGTTAGCAACGAATGCACGAAACGATATCAGAGAGCATAGCGACGGCACTGTTTAGAACATAAGTGGTTTGATATGTTAATCAAATCGATCTGTTAATAGATTACATAATTTCCTTTTTCATTTAACCTCCACGGAAACAAAACACATTATTTTTCGAAACAGATTGTCTCTGAACTTGAAACGAATGTTTCTCGGAGCTACAACGATTAATGCACGTACACTCGATGGCTGCACATAAAAGATTAATATTTATCTTTTATGTGCGCGTGTTTGCCTTAATTAAAGAAAGTCCCAGTAGAATTACGTCGTTACAGAAGCATATTCAGACAAAAGAGGTTATGTATTATGTAATAAAAATATGGGTTGAAACAGAATTACTTCCTCCTTGTGTGTCATTTGTATCGAGACCATCAAAATAAATATTTACCGATGTACTTTTGTCTTTGTTCTATATTACGTAAATTTGAGTCTCTCATGTCTTCTCAGTTAAAATCTAACACTATTAAACTAGCTAAATTCATTGATCATTTTTTTATGTAGACACACCAATACCTTGGAAATACACAAAACTGCCTACATGTTTTGTTCTGAGTTGGCAGAAAGAACGAGTTTGATATGGCGTAGGGATACGTCGAAGCTTTACTGTATGAATGAAATTCAAAACGATTTGGGATTGACAAAAAGTCCGATTCACTGCGTCTAAACATTATTACGCGCGGACGTCAAAGAAGACACCTAAGTAGTTCGAATCTGGGTATGGGATAACAAATATTAATAAACAGCTGTATTGAAGGCCAGATCAAGCATGTACGATTAAATCGGTATGTAATAAATACATTTATTGCATACACACCTTATGTCACTACTGTTTTCGTTAAGATAATATGCATTATGTATATTTAAAGCTGAATAAACTATTCTGTATTCTGTAAGATTCTTACACACTTTATCAAAATTAGTTCAACATGGGTAAGTACTTATCTATATGTAAAAACAAAAGGCTTGCCGAATATTATTCTGGTTCAAGTTTACATAGTTAAAGCATGCGTGAGAAAGATAATATTACGCCACTAGCTTGCATGTCCTCCAATCAGGAATAATTATCCGTGCAAAGCAAAAAACACGAAAACTTTAAAAGTATTGATTGTGCATTTACTAATGACCGTAATTCTGTCAAGCTCTGTTTTTATTTACAGTAAGTCTATGGGCATACATCTTTTTAAAAACAAATACCACTGTACGTATTGCCCTCCTGAGAACGTCATTCAAATGTGGTAGAGTGATGACACAAGAAAACTGAAAATAGAGTGTGTTGGGCACATTTGGTATATGGTAGTTTTAGTGCGTTAACAAAAAGAAGAAAGTTGATTGTGAATTAACATAGGTATAAGTGTTGTAACTTGGAATAAGATACATTGCAAAACTATTTTTGCTGAAAGGTTTGGTTTGGTTTTGTGTTTTACGGCACAACAAAACAAGTAGGTTATTTAAGGCAATCGGAGTATGGTGTCTTGCCCAAGGGCACACCACGGTAGCTGATGTCGGCTACGGTCGCAAGTCCGGGATGCTAATCACTGAAACACCGGGGCTTCTACCCCCATTAGCTGCCTCAGGCGAAAAGCGTGAACCGCATCCGGCCGCATCCGGTTTTATTTATTTATTTATTTATTTATTTATTTATTTATTTATTTATTTATTTATTTATTTATACATTTATTTTTGTTTAGTTTACCAATATGAGTTTCTCTGTATTTACTTTCTAATTCCACAAAAAAATAATAATCATTATGATTCACTAGATTAATGTACACTATTCAAAAGAACGGAAAATAGAATGATTTTTTCCAACAGAGGCCTAAAGATCACAATGTATGCTCCCTCTTAAATAGCATACTAATATGATAAATACAAGGCAGATAGGGAGGAGTCAATTTGATTCAAATTAAGCATATAGGGTAGATAGTGAGGAGTCAATTTGATGCAATAATCTTCAGAATAGTTTGAATACTTGACGTGTAAATACACTTAAGTAAAAAAAGCCCAGTGATACCGATAGAGAACACCTTGTAGAATCACTATTGCTCCTGTTATGTTAGGATGAGTTCCTGAATCAAATTTAATTGCTTTTCGAATACCATACATATTCCTATAAGATGAGCACATAACTTACTCAAGCATAATGTAGGAACTTTATCTCTCTATCTCTTTGTTTATTAGAAAATAATTCTAAGAGATAGAGTTCTAATCAGAAAAAAGCGAGAAAACAAGGGGGACATGTCTAAATTCATTACGTGATTGTTTTTAAAGAATGAAAGAAATCAATTAAAGAAAAAGAAAAAGAACTCAATTTTTAAAAAAAAATTATTTCATTGTCAATTACCTAAATGCCTATGATAAAGAACTTAAAATAAGCTTCTCAAAATTCTATGCTATTGTTGCTAGACCTGCTTTTCTTATCTCTTTTGTGTTAAAAAAAACTGACAGAAAAAGGGAAACTAAATAAAATGAGTCTGCTAGTCTTAAAGTTTTGTAACACCGTATATACTCGCGTATAAAGATATCAAAATGCAAACTGCATAGAACCAGATCTGCCGTCTCATAATGTGCCGGCAGATCAGGGTCTATGTTGTTTGTTCTACTGACTAGTCCTTACAAACTGCATAGACCCAGATCTGCTGGCGCATTATGCGACGGCAGATCTGGGTCTATGCAGTTTGCAGTTTATATTGGCTTATACGCGAGTACACTACGGTACTTATTGTCTTATATTTGCCATGTTGTAAAAATTAACAATTGATAAGTAACCTATTTTAAGGTTTGTTTTATATCTCTTCTCCAAATATTACATGCATTTATTTACTTACATATAATTTACAGAAAGGGTGATTCTGTGATAATTATATAAATCAATAAATATCCCCGTTTAAGTATTAATGTAACAAAACTGGTTTACAACAAATATCCTTGTTTAGCAACAAAATAAGCTTGCAAAACTGAAATCTGACTTTATTTAACACAGACGTTAAAAGGGATTGATGGTTTTGAAAATCCCTTGAATAACAAGCAGTGGCAATACATTTCTTTTCATAATGGTAGTACGTTTAAGCCAAATTTCTCAATACCTCGTTACTTTTCATTCCTCGCTCGATGCAAATATCCAGCAAATTGTACAGCTTTATACTTATAATTCAAAGTAATAATAATAATAATAATATTAATAGAAAGTTAAACATAAACAAATAAGTTAACGCAATGATAATACTTACATTTCCTTCCGATTTTTTACTATATCACAATTGGATGATTTTGTCCTGGCTAAATGAGTAATGAATACGCCAGTGTACTGCGTCTCACAGACATATTACTTTTCTCGCAGAAAGAGGTTGGTTGTATCTGACTAACGCGATACTGCTAGCAGAGAGGGGATTAAAGCTGTATATATAGAGACTGTCTCTGAATGCTTTAACAGAAACCAATACTATTGCAGACATTAATATGATGTCTACGCATGCCTGGAGAAACAGCTCCTGTCAATCGTCTTGTAATTATTGTTCTTAATCAGCACGAGTTTTCATTAGCCATCTAAAACAGGTCGATACATGATACATGTATATATACATAGAGCTGAATTGATTTATTGTCAATTATTTCAGATAATTGGAAGAATATAGCAAGTAAATATTCGGACGAAAGATTGAAGAGTAGGATGGTTCCGCAAATTGTGTTAAACGGATATGACTACAAGAAAACACGTCTACAGTTTATGAGTTTATTTTTAAAATTATTTCACATTTTAATCTATAAATGCAAATAACATTTTATTGCCTAAATGAATAGAAAAAGCAAAGAAAAAATATAGAATCAGAATTATAGAAATTTCGTATCCTCAAGGCAGGCATTATTGCATACTTTATTAGCGGGTTAATTTTCCATTTACAAGAAATTCAATTAGAATATCAAGTTTTGAAATTTGGGAAAACGATAAGTCCAAGTTGTAATTAAAGGACTAACATAATCACGAAACCTATTCGCCATGTTTTCAAATTAAAGGTTAACGATGAATTTTTATTATTGCTGTCAGAAGGGCTAACAAAAATAGCGTAATTTGAAAATGAGTGAACAATGTTCTTCCCGTGTGTAAATCACGAACACTTATGTTTTTGATATCTATTAAAATGGAAATGAATAGATTATAAATCATTTATTGATTTATTTAATATTTCGACAAAGAGGTTGGGATCGGGTGACATGCAGAGATGGTAAATACCCTTTTCGACGCACATAACACAGAAAATTAAATTTAAACTTATTCTGACTTCACATCATAGTAATTGTATTTTAAACTTATTCTGACTTCACATCATAATAATTGTATTTTATACTTATTCTGACTTCACATCATAGTAATTATATTTTAAACTTATTCTGACTTCACATCATAGTTATTGTATTATAAGACTGGCGTATTGTATTATATAGCCATATTCAGAAATCGTATAGTTACTGTTGATATTACTCTGTCCGGTGATTACTTAAGGCACGGACCCTTTGTTCGAACGGTACATGTACATGTACTTTATCCCATTTCCACCGGTATCCGGCCTAAATTGACAATTTAATAGCATAGGTGGCGCTCAACTGATATTACGTACTTCTGAGAGAGTGACAGGTGTAAGATGAAGTTGTTTGCATATGCAACATGCACATTGGAGAGACTGTTGGTATACCTCTACACTACTTTAATGTACTGGGGCTGAAATTTCTTTACATATTGTACTTGTGTAAATTGTACATGATCTAAGCACACAGCTAACCAAAATGGCTGCTGTCCAGTGCTCGAAAAATCAGCCTGAATTATTCCAAAGTACACTAACTTTAGCAGTTATTAAAATAGGGAAAAACGAATTTTGCCAGAGTGAACAATACCAGCTTCTGAAAGTGCAATGAATGAATTACAGAATATTTCAAAAGTAAAAAAAGTTATGGGCTTGCTTTTTTTACAATTTATCTTTGAAGTACAGGAAGTGAAAATGACCAAGCGGAGCTAGCAGTTTTTTTAAAGGGGCACATCTGAAGTAAGGTCCAGCTGCATAATCTATAACCCAAATTACACCCATCAATCGTACACCAAATAAAGGGAATTAAAAGTTCTTTTAACAATACCTAAGATATGCAATGTATGTTTTATATAACCAGGATAACCAGTGAGGAAAACATGGGAAATTATTTTTCTTTCAAAATCTATCCCTATGCAAAATACGAAACTGTAGAGCATCATTCGCACAACAGTGACGTCATTCCCATAACAGATAGTTTGGAACTTCCCCTGACCTGCAGGGATTGGTTGGTAGCTTCACATCGACTCAGCTCATCATAGGAAAAAGTAGAGAAATTCTGTACTTTCAATAAAGATGGACGATGATTGCTCTTGCGGTCTCACGAGCACCGGAAGTGTGACGCAGTTCTCAGCTAATGTCACATTATTTGACTGACACGAGCAGAATGTACTCGAGACTTACTATGGTATGGTAAATCTCAATAAGATGATTCTTATGAAGTCATGGGGTCCAAATCATAATTAGTGTTTGCTTAAAATTTAAAATTCTTGTAAGAATTTGTATCATTTTTTAAAGACTACTTTTTCTAGCATTTTTCCTAGGCAACTAATTATTAAGACTGACCTGCAGTTGTCTGTAATTATTAAGACTGACCTGTTGTTATCTGTAATTATTAAGACTGACCTGTAGTTATCTGGATCATGCGCATTGCCTTTACCATTATACAGCTCTGTTATACGAGAGCCATTTTCTGTTTGCCAGGGAATAGTCCACATTGGAGTGATTGATTAAACTGGAGTTTCAAGGACACAGTGCAAGTGAACTCTCATATAATTTAATAAATTTGGTAATACTCTTAGTTATACGTCCAATTTAACTGAGAGGACTGATTTATCAGATAGTGTAGAGTGAAGCTTAATAAGATAATTCCATTTTTCTACAAGGAGCAAAGTAATGACTACATTTCTTTTTATTCTGTATTTCCTTTTTTTTTTTTTCTTTAATCAGTGTACCTCTGAATTGGTAGATATTTATTGTGATGTATTCGATCTCCTTGACGCATTGCTAGTCTAATTTATTATTCATACATTTCTTGTCATTGGGTATTATTGAAGTATGTTGAGGGTTGCAAAATTTTCATCAACAACACTGCTATGACACGGCCTACTCCGGTCATGACTTCAAATGAGGCTTCTATATCATTTTAATCAACGTTGTTGAAGTTCCAGATAGTTTTCTGTTACGCTGTGCACTTGTATTTCCAAAAAGCTATTTGAACCAGTATCGAACAATGGTCGCCATGAAAAGACGGTTTAACTGAGGTAGTTCGATCACTGACCACAGTCTAGTTCGGGAAGTTCAATTGCGCATGTCTGACCGATCTGTGGGATTGAACTGGTATATATCGTCTTTGACTCCTTCAAGATGACGGTTTCATTTCCTTTTTTAAAAATACTTTATTTTTTTATTTTTATTTTTTTCCTTTTCAAGAAAAACTGCAATACAATATTTTGAGATGAATATGAATTCATAAAGCGCATGGCGCAAATTCAAGTCTTACATTATCGGAAATGGATGATCCTTGGAAACATGTTACTGTGTAAACTTGCTGGTATAAACCAGGAAAATTGGAATCTATTTTATACTAAATACATTTTAAATCACCCTGTAAAGCTCTAAATCGAAAATACAACGTGTTACTTCCAAAGAAATTCTTTGTCTTATAATATTTGGTTTTTAATTTCAGTATTCAATGTGTTGCAAAATAGACGTTTCTGACATCCGCCATGTTGGGAACAAAAGTAAACAATGTGGGTCTCGGCGGTCAGACCTTAGTTTCTTCATGCCGTCACTCTAGTCGATCCAGAATGAAATCGATCACACTCTAGTCCGACTATAGACTCTGTAATTAGGTGATCAAACTCGCTGACTGTGTAAATGGTAACAAGGGATAAGAAGCTAGTCAGAAGAAGATCAAGACAAGTAATCGAGCATTAATTCTCCTCAAGTAATGGAGCATTAATTCTCCTAAAATTCTTTCAGGCAAAAGATTAAACCCTGAAGTTGCATGAGATCCAAGAAATACGGTTAATAAAGAAAATCATACAAAACATAATAACGATTTTGATTGAAGCGTCTGTAGAGATTGGTTTTGCGTGAATGCGTGAGGTTAGCATATCGCAGAAGTTACTTTAGGACGGAATTCTTTCATATGACATAATTTGCAGCAGCAGTAGTAGCAGTAGTAGTAGTAGTAGTAGTAGCAGCTAAATAGTGGATGTTAAAGTTATTGTAGCAATTTCGTTAATGAGTACCGATCTTGTAACCGCTTCTGTGCTTATGAAACTGTTATGGTGCCAACAATAACAGGGGTAAAAATTAATTATCGAGTAATAGTTGTATTTTTCTTGCTGTTCTTTTTATTTTTATTATTATTATTATTATTATTATTATTATTATTATTATCATCATCATCATCATCATCATCATCATCAACATCATTATTATTATTATTATTATTATTATTATTATTATTATTATTATTATTATTATTATCGTTGTCATTCTTGCTGTCAGAGTCGCAACTGTGACGTTAAAATGAATTTTATTTTCTGATATTACACTGAAAACATGTATATGGCTTTGTAATCACCTTAAGTAACTTACAGTAGACCTTATAGATACGATATGGTAGAACACATTGTTTTCGATAACCTTCATCAACAAAAGAATTTCTGAAAAAAATAACACATACGTATATGCACTCATCAGTAGAAACGTAAAGTCCTAAAGTCTACATCCTTTTGCGCTAGGAATCATTTATAAAAATTTCAAACACATGTCACTTCAGCAGTTGTAAAGAAGATAGACGTAATACAGTGATGATATGGAACATTCTGTTCGAAATTTTCTGGTTCAAGATCTCTTCTTTTTTTTTAAAACAAGTTCGAGAATAATTCCAAAAGATCGAGGTTGTGTTGCAGACTTCGCTTTTGATGCTGTTAGCTTTCTGACTCCTGTCAGCTAAATACCAACCTAAGTATTAAATCCTAAAGCAACAGATATTACTAATATATTCATATATTACTAAGATATTACTAATATATTCATATATTACTAAGATATTACTAATACTATAAGTATAGTATCAGCCAGTGTAATGGAAGAATTCACAAAAAGGTATCGATTCTTAATGTACATGCTCTGGGACATACCGTCTTGTCTCGCGTATACTTTGATACAAATTGCAAACTGCATAGACCCAGATCTGCCGTCACAAAATGCGCTGGCAGATCTGGGTCTATGCAGTTTGTAAGGACTAATCAGTAGAACAAACATCATAGACCCTGATCCGCCGGCGCATTATGCGACGACAGAATAGGGTCTATGTTGTTTGCATTTGGACCTGATTTATACACGAGTACATACGGTAATGAGTAAATTCACAACATATTTCAATACATTTAAGATTTTTGTGTCACATTTGCAACTTTACATGTCATTGTAGTGACACATGTACACCATGTTATAAGGGTATTTGATCGTGTCTTAATTGACCAGTCCTAAAAGGACAGTAGGATACACATAAAAAAGTATATTGACGAAACTCCATGTTGCATTTTATTAATTAAGTACGGTATGTAGGATACATTTTGTAATATAATCTCCGCACCAGAGCGGAAAATGTCTTGTATTTCTATGCAATAAATCTCTTGAAAATATCGTATTATCACTGTCCCTGTCCGCCGCCATTAGAATGCTGTACGTCACGTAACAAAATCGATTAGTTTTTAATGGCCACTGATGATTACAGTACTTCAATGTCGAACACAACAAACTGTTTACTTTACAACCAGATATGCCTTAAGTTGAAATAACAAATGTGAACACGTGCTTTTAATTTAGACCCAGATAATGCATAAGTTATCTGTTTTCATTCGGGAGTTCCAGCGATCACTGCATAGTGTTTTCACTCTACTCAGGTAGTCAGTCGTGACAAACCTAAATCCTCGTGGGCGAAACAATGCGAAGTTAAATTAAAACAACTGTAACTCAAAGCTTATTGTGAGGAAATGTTTGATTATATGAAAATATTTATCGAACAATTCATATGTGTAGTGTATATAGCACTGCAGTGAGCACAAACCGACCTCGTGATGCAAGGAACCATTCTAAGATTCTCTAATACTTTCCCATCATTCAATCATTTATACATTTTATATCTGCAATATGGCGGAGCCAAACACACAACTAATTTTCAAAAAGGTTTGACTATAATATTTCAATAAACAATATTGTATTTTCCAAGCTTCATTTACATTTTTTGAATTTATGAAGCAAATATCTATAAAAAAAAAAAAAAATAACGGGTGAAAGTTTTTATGGACTTTTCCTTTAAATGACATAACATTCAATAGCAAATAATGTTTTAGAACATGGTAGTAGTTATTAACCTTATGAGTTATGGCCCCTTTTATATATGTTAATTTAATGACCATATCAATGTATAATTTGTTCATATTCAAGCAAGAAACCATTACTATCTCAAGATATATTATCTTCTGAACTATTAGATATGAAGCTCTTTCAATGGTAAATGAATACCGCCCAAAGCAGTCATTTTTTAATAAGATCCACATTTTCCCGTAATATCTGCTGGTTTGGTATGACATCGCCTGTTTATAAGGACTACTCAGTTAAAGTGCAATGCTACCAGGGTATAATACAATTATAGCAAACATCCAAGCAAATTATCTGTGTAAAGTAATTATTGCTTATTCAAGTATTCTTCCGACGACATACCACAGTTTTCCTGCAGATAGGCTCTGTTTTACTATATATGGTTCTATTTATCAATTTTTGCAGGAATAAAGTGTCTTCAGCTGACATATACTATTATAAAACTGGATTTTAAATACAGGCAACTATGGATTTCATTTACTATAGTCAATTTCGTCTAGGTTCATTGAGGCTAACACAAAGCTCTGGCCTTTGACTGCCCCTAACCTCAAACTGCCACAACAAGAGGGATGAAGACCAACGGAAAAACAACAGCCAGAAGCCAACAACTTCAAGGATTCTTACAAAATGATTATGATCATTAATTTTGTTTCATTTTATTGAATTTTCTACTTTTATTATCCCCTATTGAGTGTTCTATTCATTTATGAGATAGAAAATCTTTGGTATCTGTGCCTCAGAGACATGTAGGAACTTTCCGATGCCGAAAACGTTTAACGCCTTTTCTTTGCCACTGAATCTTTGTGTGAAGTTCATCTGTTTGTACCATATCCCTGACCTTTTTTTGCCATCGGGTTAGAATTCATTCTACTCTCCATGAAATTGATTGCTTGTTGTCCTCCTCGACAGGATGATTAATGAATTGCCTATTTTGCAAATATTTTCAATTTGATTTATTTTATTTAGTATCTTAAACAAATTAAGAAAATTATCTTCATGATGGAGTCTCATACGCGTACAGTTACGTAAAGGTTATTTGATTTTGTTTTCGAATTTATTTGCCCTTGTCTCAAAGAAACGGCAATAGAAAAACAATATTTTCTTTTGAAAAACTATTCTGACAGCAGAAAAGATATGTCATGAACCCTGACGAATTCGAACAAAACACAAAGTGAACCGTGCTAACTTTCGAACAGTATGCATTGATTATATTGTATACTTCTTTTGGATTTACTAAATGGTTAAATATTTTGATGCGAGCAACGGAAAGAGCATGAAATAGGATACTTAGCAGAAAACGTCTCTATTTAATGTCCCCCATGTTATATATCCTCATACTACAGTCTTTAACGGTTAAACAATTCAGTACACTATGTGTCTTATATATTGCATATAGGATCAATGCAAAACGGAACAAATTTCAAACTCCCATATTTGTGGCCCACCTATAATAAAGTTGTGTGTTGTATAACCATGAAGCATATTAAAGCTATCTTTTGTAAATATCAGAAACTTCAAAATGACATTTAAGATAGTGTGGTGTCCAGCATCTCATATAGCTAAAGTGAGAATTCCGAATTTAAAAGACACTGAAAATTCTGCGCACAGAATCAGAAATGGTTCAGAGATAATTGATAAATATATCCAGAAAAGTCAGTCAGTCGTACCTTGATACGAGATGTACGTACATGTCTGTTGCCTGGTGTTTCTTACGTTTATGATCCGCTTTTATTAACGCCGTACAAGAGCGTCACTCGATTCTGGTGCCGCGCTTGCTTTAAATATTAATATTGAACAGCTTTAAACACTTTACATTTTAGAGTTGTTAGACCATAAGACAGTTCAGATGAACCTTGCTTGTCAAACGTCGCAGGCAAAACGTATTTGATTAAGATTTAGAAATAAGATCCTGCCTTGATCTCCATGAGGGTTACACTCAAATAAATAATGAGATGCAGCCTTAGGGTAATCTCGACAATTACATAAGATTGATTGAATTACATGTTAAAAAATGTCATTATTTAGAACACTGTAATTATTTCTAATTCTTGCATGGAGGATAGAATGTTTCCTGTCTCCATATGCATAATATTGGAGTGGTTCACATGTTTCACAAGTGATAAATCGTCTAAAGTCACAAAAAGATGGGGCAAATCTTGTATTTTCAGGAAGGTTGTTGTACAAAGATGAGGCCAAAATAATAAACGACCTCCTTAATATTTATAATAAAAAAAATATATGGAATTTGAAATTCGAATTTATTTCTTAATATATAACTTGTTAGATCGGCAGTGAGAGATGGTAATAGATCATAAGGATGAAGGGGCATTGACTATCGATAACTTTATACAAGGTACATAATTTATGGAATTTTTGTCTTTCGCATAATTTTGATCAACCAGTTTCCCGATACAAGTTTTCAATTCTGGTACTTCCGGTAATGCTAATAACAATTCGTGATGCATCTAATTGGAGTTTTTCCAATCGATCTGAGCCTTCTTGAGAACAACTGTCCAGGCAACCTCTGCATATTCCAAGCGTGATCGTATAAATGACAAGTATATTTTGTTCCTTAAGACTTCAGGGTTAATTTAAACTTTAGTGCCTGAAGTAATCCTGCAATTTAAGATACAGAATTACAGAGATCGTGTATGTATGATGACCATTTTCCATTACTATGTTTAGGACATTGTGTAAAGCTAAGTATTTCGTTTGCAAGAAGTAGATTTGAGAGGGAATCTGACAATTTAGTAGTAAATTGCATCGCATCTGTTTTGTTGGGATTACACTTTACTTGCCATTGGTTAGATAATGCTTTTAGAGTTTCATGATCACTGTTCAAAATATATTCGACTGCATTAGCATTTTTGGCACATGTGCCAAAAAGCTATCATCTGCGAATAATCTCGTAAGACTAAGCAAATCATCAGGAATATATATATATATATATATATATATATATATATATATATATATATATATATATATATATATATATATATATATATATATAAGAAAGAGTAGCAGTCATAAAAACTGATCCTTTTTGTGGAATACCTGCTCGAAGAGGTTTAAATTTCCGATCGACATGAGTTTAGCCGCACACACTGTTTTCTCTTTGACAGATGGCCCATAAACCATGCTAAAAGTGGATTCCCATAAACCATTCTAAAAGTGGATGCCTAATTGCAGAGGTTCCTAGTCTATTCAAAAGATCACGATGCCAAACCCGGTCAAAAGAATTGGATATATCGCAGAAGACCACACACATATTTTCATTATTGTTAAGGTCTGTACAAATTTAAGAATAAATATCAATAAGCGGGTGGGTGGTTGAATGATAGAGCAGGAATCCCGACTGGTAATTGTAAAGCGGATCGTTTTGATAAGATAAGTATTTGAACATGACGCTTTCCATAATCTTCCCTACACAACTCATGAGTGATATTGGTCTATAACTGAGAGGATCACTCCTGTCGCCTTTTTTTAAAAACAGAGATAAAGTCTGCAGTTTCCAGATTCTTGGAAAACTGTTTTCTGAGTAATTGCTGACTACAGAAAATGTACCCTTGAGTAATTGCTGACTGCAGAAAATGTACCATCGAGTAATTGCTGACTACAGAAAATGTACCCTTGAGTATTTGATGACTACAGAAAATGTACCCCTGAGTATTTGATGACTACAGAAAATGTACCCTTGAGTATTTGATGACTAATTCTATCATGACCACTTTAGTCATGAGTCAGAATGTTGCGTCTGAAATATCATATTCAAGGACATTAATTAATTAATTGGATAAATTGGTTCGTTCAATTTTGGAATACTGACAACTGAGTCTGGGTATCGTCTCTAGTGAATATCAACGTAAATAAGTCGTTGAGACAACTAGCTTTCTCATAATGGGAGAAATAATTACTTTCATATCAATTATCGTTCCTATGAGGTAACGAAGGAACAGCGAGGAGACATTTTGTTCCAAGAGTCTTATTAATTTCCATTATTCACGTGAGTTAGATCCATCATTGTCCATATTTTCATAGCTGGTTATTTATTGTTTGGCATACCTTTTAGGACTGATCACGTGATGTTTAAGTTGTTTATACCTTTTCAAATGGAAGAGACTTCCGCTCTTGATATCTTGTTTAATCAGTGGGTCCCATGATCTGCTAGATTTTCGAGTAAGGCTGTAATACAATGGTTTATCATTTTACCTTATTCTGACATATTTTCTTTGAATACCGAAGTTTTGCTTTTTCACTACAATAGGTGGAAAATAATTGAGCTGCTGATTCTATATCTGGAGCGGAGAATAAATCCTCCCAGTTTATTTCATTTAGAATAAATCCTCCCAGTTTATTTCATTTAGAATAAATCCTCCCAGTTAATTTCATTTAGAATAAATCCTCCCAGTTTATTTCATTTAGAATAAATCCTCCCAGTTAATTTCATTTAGAATAAATCCTCCCAGTTTATTTCATTTAGAATATATCCTCCCAGTTTATTTCATTTAGAATAAATCCTCCCAGTTTATTTCATTTAGAATAAATCCTCCCAGTTAATTTCATTTAGAATAAATCCTCCCAGTTAATTTCATTAGAATGTTACATAGTTTGTTTAAATCGGTTTGTTTTTATATCCATAATTATCTAGCATAAGAAAACGTTGATAGATAAAACAGTTCCATCAAAATGTAAGTCGCCTTGTGGTCACTTTTTCCTCATTGACAGGGATGACATCTGACGCAACAAGTTTTAGGTTATTTGCAACAATGATAGGATTTCAAAGAGTGGCTGTATGGGACATTACACGTGTAGGCTCAGCTATAATATTTTCTATATTATTTACTGCTATTATATCGACAAGATTGTGAAAACGATAATCGAGCACGTCTTCGTTTAAATCATCTGAAATAATAATATTTTCACACACATTATGGGCTTGTTCAATATATATATTTAAACGATCCCCAAAATATACGTTCTCTGAAGAAGATGGGTGAATGTTTATGAGATGAAAACATTTCAACCGAGATTTCAATACATAATGCTTCGATATTTCCAAATATAAGATCAGAACGATCCATAAAGTGATTATTTTCAGCGATGTCGAATATAACTCATCTTTCATATTTTGTTCCTATCAAATCGGTTTGTTACAGCCGTACAAAATTGAGTCATCACTAGACACATATGAATCAAGCCCGACAAAATTAAGTCACCACTAGACACATATGAAGCAAGCCCGACAAAATTAAGCCATCACATGATACATATGAATCAAACCAGACAAAATTAAGTCATCACATGACACATATGAATCAAGATGCGTTTCGATCAACGAGATAACATCAAAATGACTTGGTTCATTTTCAATATAATCTAACTTATTACGTGCCGATCTAATATCAAAATGAACTATATATAAACAATGTTCAAAGTCAGCAGCGCTAGCGTGTTCGTAGATCCTAGACTCAGATCCTGAGCTAGCGAGGACCGTTTTGGGATTCAATTTGATATAATATGCTAACAACATTAACAATATCATCAAGATAATGTATACAATAATAACTATGATCCATGTCTTCATAGCTACTAGCCTATACAATGCCGTCCATGTGAAAACATGTTTATTACATAAAGAATGATACACGTTCAGCAACACTAACGATGTATCCATAACATTAAGGTTCCGCTCTACAGTTTCGTACTTTGCACAGGATTTGATCTTAAAAGAAAAAGAATTTCCAGGTTTTTCCTCACTGGTTATCCTGGTAATTTAAAATAGACTTGGTATATCTTAGGTACTGTTAAAATAACTTTTAATTTCCTTTATTGTGGTGTATGATTGATGGCTGTAATTTGGGTTGGAGAGTACACAGCTTGCCCTTACCTCATATTTGTATCTCTAAAAAGACTACTAGCTTTTACTTTTTTTTCATATTTTATCATTAATTGCACTTTCATAAGTCAGTGCTGTCTACTTTGGCAAAATTAATTTTCTCTATTTTTATAACTATTAAACTTAGTTTACTTTGGACTAGTTCAAATTCATTTCTCGAGCACATGGGAGCAGCCATTTCGATCAGCTATTTGCTTTAGGCTGCGCGTTGCTTTTCTAATACAACATATAAAGAAAGTTTAGTCACAATACATGAAATTAACATAGAGGTATCCCAATATTCTTTCCATTGTGCTTGTTGCAATTGCGCACAACTTCACCTTATACCTGTCCGTCTTTCAGAAGTACTTAATAACTGAAGAGCGGAACCTTAGTAGCCACGATACAATTACGTTTACATTGAGTGAAATTCGGTTCTCTCTTGAAAGAATATATATATATATATATATATATATATATATATATATATATATATATATATATGGAGAGAGAGACCGAGACAGAGGCAGAGACAGAGAGAGACAGACAGAAAGAAACAGAGCGTGTGTGTGAGAGAGAGACAGACTGACAGACATTTATAGGCAGAGAGATAGAGGGCGGGTTACATGTCAGTACTATCTAGGGCACAATATCAAAGAAATTAATCCTTCGCCGGCTGGCATGTTTTATAACTGTATATATTTATTATAAACTTCAGACTGTACATTTTATTGGTGAAATATTTTTTTATTTTTCATTTTGATATTGTTCACAAGTTTTAACAAGTGAAAATACAAACTTTCCACAGGAGTTATACTTTCAGCAAGAGACAAAAACTAACAGATTGTGACCTGTAGCAATATATGGAAAGTGCTTTACGTTTTGGTAAGGAAATTAGTTTTGGCCAATGATATTTTACTTGCCATTGTTCGCTTCCTTTTAAAGTTATGCGTGAGCACAGCTACCTTGTCCACGATTTCAAAAAGCTGGTGTCAACTCGCTCGATGTTGTGATCGGATCTTGTCAAAAATGTTATACTATGTCAAAAATGTTTTACTATGTCAAAAATCAAAAATGTTATACTATGTCAAAAATGTTATACTATGTCAAAAATGTAATTTATTGCAACAGATTAGGTCATCCCATTTTCAGGATAAGACTCTTTAGTACAATTAGAGTTCAGGTTAATTTATGGGGATGTGGTATGGTCAAAGGCTGAGTTGAATTTTTTTAAGCTTCCATTCAGGAGCAAGATTAACAAATAATTCAACAGGACATCTTCTTTTCGTGCGTTAGGACGGGGTAAATTTTGTTTTGTGGCAGACAAAAATACGATATACCCGAAAATACTGAAATAAGCCCTGTTTATTTTGTTCTCTAGTATTTTTGTTACATATTTCGGCTTTTTATTGAGGATGGCTTAATCTTAGGGTATGCGTATTTACGAGTAAAAATATAAATAGCGCTCTGATAGTAAAATGGTGAATATAACAATGTGAAGAAAAAAATTAACCCATTTTTTATAACGTAGCAACGATAGAGAACATGTTAATTCTGTGTTCACTGATAAAAGATATTTTAAGTAGATTTTGACATATGATTTCGAATATCTGCGTTTCTTTTATGAAAACACATTTATCTCATTATGTACATTGACATATTATTTAAACATATTGCATATGTATTGTATTTTTTTTGGGGGGGAGTCGAGACGACTTTTTTTGAAGAGCAAAACGTTGTAGGAACAGGGAGACTTACGTTCCGTGTTGGCTTATTTCAAGGTCGGCTTATTTTCAAATGTTTAGGGTATTTTAATTGGTTCCTTTGCTACTCGTTAAATTCGCTTTTTTACCACAAGATGAAAAGTAACCGGTATTACAGTCACGAACAGAAAATCTCTTCTCGATGTATTCAGATTTATCATTTCGGTGCAGCAACTAGTAGCAACAAACGACTTTCAATTTTCCAGAACAACATAGTGAATTACGTTGCTGATTTACAGCATACTTAGGAAAATATATTATACGTGTCGTCAATGATGCACCATAATTATTATTATTATTATTGTTATTATTATCATTATTATCATCATCATCATCATCCAGTTAATTTTGTTATTCTTGTTGTTTGATTGCTTGTTGGTTTGATTGCTTAATTATTTGTTTGTTTGTTTGTTTGTTTGTTTAGATTGGACCTATTCCTGTGGCCTTAGATCTCAAACACTGTGTTGCATTTTTGACTTTCCTGGGAGTGCCGCTTTCTGAAGTAGGTGTGGCTTCAGCGTGTTTTCCAGCGATCTCAGCCTGTATATGAGTTTGTGGCGTATTATCCCAGTGCTTCCGCTCTAACATGTATGCTCTCTGTCTTTATTTACCAGTCCTGTCTAAGATTCCTGATCCCAAAACTCTACTTTGTCGTATTATTATTATTATTATTATTATTATTAATTACGATATTGTTGTTCTTTTCGCATGTTACTCAATTCCCCTTATTTTCTTGTATGCGCTATATGTATATTTTTTTTCTTCAGTAGATAAAGGTAGACCAGACGTCTTTCGCTTTTATAAACTAATATGTGGAAGTTAGTGGCACCGTAATACAAAACAGTCTCTCGTTTATGCTATATCTAGATCTAACATATTTTAATTTTTAAGCTCCAAACCCTTATCAAACCGTGCGATACCTCAAAAATACCGAAAGTCGTCTGCAACGACTATCTAATTTTATCGCCATACATCATTTATGCATCAGTTACGAATAAGCATCAAAGAACGTTAAGAATTTCATTGATTTTCAGGATCGATGCGACTTACCATTCATTTTTTTAATACAATTAGCGTGCAATGGAGATATACTCCAGTTTATTTCGTTCCACTTTCACACACAAACACACGTATGTATGTATGTATGTATGTATGTATGTATATATATATATATATATATATATATATATATATATATATATATATATATATATATATATGTTTACACGTTCAAAGTTTATCTACGGTCGCTTTATTTTCCAAATAGCTATTATTGCTCTTTCGTATGGTTAATTATTCCGACTCGTCAACAAAAATCGAAGTTGTTGATGGTATAATTCCCGGGTGTTGGCGGTATGAAGTGTTTACTGCAGAAAAGGTTAAAGACGGTTGTATTCGACCGAGCGTTTATAGTTTCTGTCCTTTAACTGTTTTCTTCTTATAAACAGTGCTAAAACAAAAATTATAACGTAGTGTTGTAAATAAGTCATGAAAGAATTATCATCCTTGAGGTTATTCCAACAGCACCCTTTTTCTTTCGTCAACGCTGGTATTCACAACGTGTAGCACACGCACACTGATTTTAATGGTGTTCTTGTTGATAGCGCTCGAGAGATATGTCTAATTTTCGTTTTTCAGGGTAGATAACCTTATGATATTTGTCTTTAAAGGGAGGTAATGAACAATTACAGCGCCATATAGATTAATGTTCTAATATGTGAGTGACGAGAAGGACTTTAATAACGTCTGTGAAATTTAGCAGTACCTATATGATGGACAAAAATGATTACCTATCCAATTGCCTCAGCAAAAGCCCATTTCAACACGTTCGAATATATGTTTAATTTCTGCAAGGTATCATGGGTATGACTGGTATTAGGTTCCGCTTTTGAAAACATTTTGATTGCTGTAGGGGTTGAACTCGCGAAAGAATAACGTTGTACCAGCTTAACTCTACATGTCTTGCAGAAAGCTACCACCGTGACCTGCAAAAATGGCCGATTTGTGCAGGGAATATCCGCGTCCAACGTTGTCTGCTATACATTATACTTCTAATGAAACTGACATTCATTTAGCTTCTCAAAATAGCTGATATTTCGTGTTGTCTAGTTTTTGTAGTTTAATCTGGTATAGTATTTTTTCCAAAAACTGGCAAAATGTTGTGCGACTATTTTAAACATTTACCGAACTACACAAGAGGAACGTTTCCACATAAGGCGCCTTGCGTGCATCTTCATGAATTGCTCATATTTGTAATACAGCAAATACAACTGTGGAGTCGTTGGTTGGTTGGTTGTTATGGGTTTAACGCCATTTTTCAGCACATGAAAGGCTATACATGGCGGCCAGTATATTTGGTGGAGGAAGAACCCGAGAAAACCCCGGGAAGAACCACCGACCCACGGGAAGCTACTGGCAAGCTTTCTCACATACCCACGTTGGCCGAGCCCGAGACTCGAACCCACGCGGACAGAGGTGAGATGTCAGTGATCTGTAAAGGTGAGCGCCATAGACCACTCGACCACCCGGGGCCCCCAACTGTGGTGTCTGCAAGTAAAGGAACATTATCTATGCAATGGGTGCTTGTTACAGATATTATCGATTGACATAACAAAATATGTAAACCTTTTAGCTTTCAAGCCTGCCAAAGATTGCCTATAGTCCTGAGCACTCGTATAGTCCTGAGCACTGAGCACTCGTATAGTCCTGAGCACTCGTAATCTCTTAACATGCCAATTTTAAGAGTTGATTATTTCAAACATAGAGAATTTTTACCGATAGCATCGAGATCGTTATATTCCTCAGAGATATCATCAATCTAATGATTTCTGAAGCACACCATCAAAATCTCCAATCTTGCCGCTTGTCGTTTAACCTAATTGGTGTCTTAACTACTAAATTAAATTATACCAGAAAATACTCATACGCCATTTCAAAGTGTGCACACACATTTCTTTATCCAAGCCAGTTTTATTATGATAGTCGTATAACAGTTATTGCTTACTGGATAGATTTAAGGCGCAAAAAATTATACAAGTGACATAGTCAATACGGGGCCCCGGGTGGCCGAGTGGTCTAAGGCGCTCGCATTTACAGATCTTTCACACATCTCACCTCTGTCTGCGTGGGTTCGAGTCTCTGGCTCGGCTAACGTGGGTATGTGAGAAAGCTTGCCAGTAGCTTCCCGTGGGTTGGTGTTTCTTCTCGGGTTTTGACCGGGTTCTTCCTCCACCAAATATACTGGCCGCCATGTATAGCCTTTCATGTGCTGAAACATGACGTTAAACCCACAACAACAACAACAACATAGTCAATACGGATTTTATAATGTGACATACGACGTTTATTTGGTAAAATCAGCATAGATAGCCACTGATTCCATATACAAGTTGACAGAGATATTAACCACAAGACTAAATAAGACACTTCACTGTATTTATCCGTATGGAACGGCACATCTGATTCTATGCTGATCACAGTTCAGTGCTTTCAATGCCCTTGAAAACAATTTTAACAAATTCATACAAACACGCTATTCAACATATATCACTACTTTTTTATTATTTCTTTTCCTGCTATGATTTGAACACTTGTATATTGCTTTTTACTTCCACATCCTTTGTATATGAATGATAGATGTTTGCAATATACGTGTATCCCATAAAACTTTATATTAAATCTAATTACCGGAGCAACATATTCTGATATCTCAAATAAACGTTTCACAATGGGAAATAATTGAGACAAAATGGCACCTGCTGAAACTCATGACATCTTTAGGTTAATTTGATCTCATTAGACAAAGCTTTAAATAATTCGAGGACCTGACAATAAATATCATTATGACTAGAAGCGTGAGATTAACAGAACTTGGCTTCCTTTGATTCTTCTGAATGGTTCACACAATCCAGTTCGGGTTCGATTCCTACTTGGAATGAATTCTTAAAAATATTTTTTAAAATGTATCTTGAAAACATAACAATTAAAACACACTGAAATATTTATCTTTTTGTTATATACTTGTATACAGACGTTTTCACTGAATTATGCCGGTACTTTGTAACTGATACAAATTGTTTTAGGCATCACTGCAGTAATTAAGGTCCTTACATACAGTATTTTCTTCACTCTTTTACATTGCTGCTCAGAGAGCTCAATGTTTACCTAGGAAGATACAGAAGGAAATACATTGACGAGGGTATGAACATATATATATATATATATATATATATATATATATATATATATATATATATATATATATATACATAAATATTGCAAGGTATAATGTCCTAAAAATACAGAATTACTATGCGGCATTAATCAGTTGGTGTTAATAAGTACGGTTTTATTTCAATATTTAGCTGATTTGGCATAAATTGATGCATGTTTGCTTTTGTGTTTCTTATTTTTGGTTGATGATTTTAATTTGTGATGAGTTCCTTGTTAAATACATCATGTTCTATGTTCAGTAGTTATGTTTTCATTGCATAGATTTCAATTCATAAGAGATCGGTGCCATTGTATCCTATTAGAGTCGTAAGAAAACCATTAAAATGTTTTCCCTGATTTTTATTCCTGGAGATCTGATAACAATTGATGAATTTCTTATATTCAACAGAAAGCAGCATATAAGTGTATTTAGTTAAGCCTACAGGATTTTGCGTAGAATGGCAAAATGTCAAAGTGCGATTCTCGGTCTGTTCTCGATAGTCTGCAAAGGTCACTTGCGCTAAACTTAAAGTTATTTCATTCGATGCAGCCATTCTCAAAGAATTCAACATAACCTGATTTTAAATTTTATTCTATTTTATATCCAAGACAGTGCTTGATATACGTAAGTCTTGATGTGGGTGAACTTGTAAATAAGGCACATGATTTTAATAGAAATGTAAAAATATTTGTAGGAAACACTGTATTTAAGGATCTTAATTACTGCAGTAATGCCTAAAATAATTTGTATCAGTTACAAAGTACCGGCATAATTCATAGTGTAAACGTCTGTATAAAAGTGAATAATAAAAAGATAAATGATTCAGCGTGTTTTAATTGTTATGTTTTGAAGATACATTTTTTATGTCTTAAATTTTTGCGTTTCTCAGAGACTCGCAAATTTCGATACAGCAAATATTTTAATATATAAGTCATATGGATATTGATTTTTAAAAAAAGCTGAAATAGAGTCACACCCAAGACAAGACCGTTACATTATGTGTCAAGCAGAGAATGAAGGCCCAATATATGATGTTTTGTGAAATTTTGAATAGCAAGTTTTAGCAACAGGAAATTTAGGATCAGATGATTAACGCCAGATATAACCTAATGTCGACATTACATGGACCTTGAATTAGTATCAAAACAATACCGCAAAAATATGATGAAACCTAATATGTATTTTTGCTTGTTTCTCGGTAATTGGTTAAAACGACAAACTGGAAGAGCGTTTTGCTTGGTTTCTCAACGCATTTTGTCGACAATATTAAAGCAATATGTAACAGAATCAATAATGTAAACTGTTGAGAAATGTGACCTTAGAAAATCTGTGAAACTAAACACGAATCAGTAATACACGAATCAGTAATTTTATGCCATGTATCAAATTCAACACATGTGTAGATCTTGCAGTATATTTCGGAAACCATGTTGTCCCGAAGTTCGGCTACATGAGTTTTCTTTACATTCAATCAGAAGTTAGGAGCCAAACATTTCATCTATCTAATGAACTGCAAACTCTGTGACATCCAATTTGTTGGCGAAACCGTTGATTTCAGAAAACGAATGAATAACCTCAAGAGTCACATTCGCAATAAAATCTATGCGACAGTCGCCAACCACAACAACTATACTGGACATTCAGTAGAGTCGCTTGAGATGATATCCCGGGTGAACCAATATAAATTGCATAAATAACTAACGAATCTAGATTCGGCAACGGAACTCAGGAATTTGGTCTAAATGAAAACATGTAACCTTCCCAATGCAGTCATGTCAATATTACAGTCAGGCATCAGTTTATGACACGCAATTTTGACCCATGCAATTCTTTACATAATATGTGTTTTTGTTGTTGTTGTTTTTAATATTATTATAATTATTAAAAGTAGTAGTACTAGTAGTAATAGAAATAGTAGTAGTATATCTTTTTCAGTATCCCTCTACAACATTCTCATTACACATTTCCTTTACTACCTTCTTGAAGCATATCTTTACCAGGATATAATTTTTGGTATATATTGTAATTCCTAGTCTGAGATCGCGCTGTTTTTCTCTACTCTTGGTTCCGTCCTTTGTCTTTAACCTGGTTCTTCGTACGGACAACACACATTTACGCTCATTGTCCAACCTTTGATTAATTTTGAGGAACGTTTGCTATTCTGACCTCAACATAAAATATATATGTAGTTTATACATTTTGATTAAAATTTTACTAACCGTGCCACGCCAAACACTATCCCTCCGCTCTTCTCGTTCTTTCTCCTCCTTATTTCCTTCATCATTCGTTGCATGATATATATATATATATATATATATATATATATATATATATATATATATATATATATATATATATATATATATATATATATAACTCGCGCATGGATCCTACTTGGAACCAATCATAACTCTCTAACCTATTAGATTATATTGGTGTAATTACATATAAATTTCTTTCACATAATCATGTGGGATCCAGGGATATGTGCTTTCCTCTCTGTCTGGTATATAGGTGTCAGTATATATATATATTAGGGTTTTTATAACACTTTTAGGGTTAAGGGTTTGAGCACACATCAGGGTTTGAACACACATTAGGGTTTGAGCACACAGAGTTTTGAGCACACTTTTAGGGTTAACGGTTTTGAGCACACATTAGGGTTTGAGCACACATCAGGGTTTTGAGTCACTTTTAGGGTTAAGGATTTGGAGCACATTTTTAGGGTTTAGAACATACTTTTAGAGTTTTGAGCACACTTTTGGGGGTTTTAAGGTATCGAGCACACTTTGGGGTTTTAGCACACTTTTAGGGTTTTAGGGTTTTGAGCACACTTTTAGGGTTTCAGGGTTTTGAGCACACTTTCGGCATTTTAAGGTATTGAGCACACTTTTAGGGTTTCAGGGTTTTGAGCACACTTTTAGGGTTTTGAGCACACTTTTAGGGTTTCAGGGTTTTGAGCACACTTTTGGGATTTAAGGTATTGAGCACACTTTTAGGGTTTCAGGGTTTTGAGCACACTTTTAGGGTTTTGAGCACACTTTTAGGGTTTCAGGGTTTTGAGCACACTTTTAGGGTTTTAGGGTTTTGAGCATTTTTAGGGTTTTGAGCTTGAGTTTTATGTTACTAAAATTCAAGAATACAGAGACATTTCACATCTACATTTTGTGAGTTGCACCTACGATACAACTTTTGCAAGTCAACATTGAAACCCATGAGGTTAAAACGAATTGGAATACTGACTAATTATATTCGCAAAATCCTACACAACCTGAATTGTTTTCAAAAGCAAGAAAGTGGTTTTCTATAACTTAAAGACTTGAAATTAAAATAACAAAATGGTGAAACATGTTATAATGGACACCCAAGGAACTGATTCTGTCTGGTATGAACAGATATCCGTTAATTGAATTATAATAAATAACAAAACGGTACTATAAAGAAACAAAATGTGTATTGGGGAGGTGTCCGTCTAAATCAGATGTTCGTTAGAACATTTATTGATGTAATAACAATGTCTGTTACAATCATATTCGTAATTTAAAAGTACGGGTTGGCGCATTATTCCGATAGGTGACAAACATTCGGTTTACTCGACCTTTATCGGTCTTCTAATTAATTATCATCCTGACATATATAATGGCAGAATTTCTCCATTTTTTTTTTCTTTGAAAGTTCTTGGGAATAAACGTACATTTGCTAATAACGAGTTTAATTTAGTCCTAAAATAAAACTGGCACGTTAAAAGGGTTTTTCTTTTCATCCCAAAAGTAAATGGACCCAAAAGGGGTAAGCAAGTTAAAAGAATTAGAATAGCGGCTTTTAATTGGCTGATTATGAGTAAAGACATAATAATAACATTATAGAAAGAAAGGAAGCTAATATAAAAAACACTGAATGCCAAATGAATGGCTTCCTAATGGCTTTTAGTGATTATTACACTGCATATCATAACAACGATACAAAGAAAATGCAATCATCGACTGTCAACATAGTTTGGTGCGGATATATCATATTCATTTCTGATAGCTTTGGGTAAATGGAAACATATCAATTTACTGCTTTTAAAACTAATGGTGTTGCTGGCATACATAGTGAAAAATTAGCTAATTGCATGCAAAATAATGTAACAAACCCTGCAGATGTATCCTTGGTACGTATAAACTTCGAAATAAACTTTATGGACTCCTTTCAGTGTCTGGCTTTCGAATTCCCATATGAGTGCAAAAAGTGACGACTTGCATAAATGCATTAAAAAATGCAATAAGTTTATCAAAATAGGATATGATGTAGAAAAGAAAGGAGCCAAACATGATAGATTATTACACATGAGAATATCTACCAATAAATGTATCCAATGTATGGATCATACATGGCTTGCTGAGTGCAAACATTTTTCGGAGCCAGAGGGAGGGGCAGAACCCGGAGGTTAGAAGTCTTTTTCGACTGTTACTGCAAAAATCTGCACACAGAAAGCTGGGTACCATGATCAGGCAGGTCCCAGCTAGTTCCAGTTGGTTTTAAACTCGCTGTTTTGTGACGTTGTGTGTATAATCGAATATCGAATGGCACGCGTTTCATGAAAATCCACTACAAAAAACTCCACTCATTTTTGCTGATTTAATGTATGTAACTATTATTGGTCATGTAAGAATACCGGTCATAACGATTCATTGTCAATCGGAACATACTCGACCTTTTTCGTCGGATGCATGAACAAGACCTCAGAGGTAAAGTTGGCTATTTTGAACTGCCCTCAAGCTCCTAGTTGTTATTACGTCATAATAACCTTATTGACATCACAATGATTCGATGACTCAGTGTCATTACCAACAGCAGTGTAAGCAATAGCTTCGGACTATGGAAACTAAATTATTTCATCATATTTGTTCATTCAAAAATTACAGAAATACAATTAAAAATGAAAAGTGCAGGTATTTTCTTTCACTGTTGAAACGTCGCCGAAATTTATACTTCCAACGCCTATCTTAAATTATGATAATATATTCTTTGCAGATCTATCTGACATTCGTTCGCCAAAATGTTATAAATTTGGGAAGTATCACAACGATTACCTCCTAGTCTCTTTCAGAGTCGAAATTATTCAAGTCGCATCGTAAAGAGACGCGGATGTTCCAGTTTCGTTATGTGTGTGAAATTGTTTCCGGCGCACTCAGGGTAGGCTTTGAACCTACGGTCTCAAATTCATCCATCATGGTCCGGAAAACATTTCCGCAAAGCAAACCGTGTATTGTATATTTATCTAACACACCACCAAAAGTATAGAAAATTCTAATTCAATATAATCAAAACATTCCATTTCCTGTCAAACATAAATTCAAGCAGAATCGAGAATACTGCACATGATTAAAAAATATGGTGGGTTTTTTTATATACTTTTTCTCTCAAATGCACTATCTATTTTGCATAAAATGTTTTTTCATAAAATGCTAACGGCAAGAAAATATGCAAATTGAGATAAACAGAGCATATACTTTGATAAGCCGAACATTTATTTTTGAATCTGGCCAAAATTATTTACCATCGTTGAGCTGTACATGTTTCGTATCCATTACGGGGAAAAATAGGATTACATAATGGTTACAGGATTGTCAATAAAAAAAAACTTTTGCTTTAGTTCGTACCACACTAAGATTTTTCTAAGCATTATTATTTTTTTTTATATGATAATCTCTGTGCAATTGTACTGTAAACGCATACAAGATCTCGATGATTGTCGGTCTTATTGAGAAAACAATTCGCAGTTTACAGGTACATTCATATGAACAAGACATCATGCATCTTTTGACTGTGTTGCCGGCAATGGAGTCTAAATGAATTGTACTATAATTCATTGCTGTCTGTTTTCATTACAATTTCTAGCAATCTGATTCACCATTCCATTTGAATTTCTTCGATTCACACCTGTATGAACAAAACAGCTAGATGACGCCATGTTTGTTTACATTTAAAACGAGGTCTGTGATGTTCGATCATCAAAAATGTACATAATCCGCAGAGAGAGAGAGAGAGAGAGAGAGAGAGAGAGAGAGGGGGAGAGAGAGAGAGAGAGATGCGGGAATGTTGATATTTCACATTCTTCTCCTCCTAGTTACATTTAAACATATAAACCTACATTTTAACATTTTTAAAACATCTAGCAAGGCCATGGTGAGTTGATTATTCAAGAGCGACCGAATGAGTAGACTTTGCCTGCGTTTAGACAATGCGCATTTTCATGTTTTGTATGAAATTGTGGCCTAAAGAAATATTTATAAAGTACATAGATAGAAGAACATTGATAGAAGTAAATATTCACTTCCAATTGCAATCTAAATAAAGATTTGTCTAGGTTTTAAGTGTAAGTAAATATTCACTTCCAATTGCAATATAAATAAAGATTTGTCTAGGTTTTAAGTGTAAGTAAATATTCACTTCCAATTGCAATATAAATAAAGATTTGTCTAGGTTTTAAGTGTAAGTAAATATTCACTTCCAATTGCAATATAAATAAAGATTTGTCTTGGTTTTAAGTGTAAGTAAATATTCACTTCCAATTGCAATCTAAATAAAGATTTGTCTTGGTTTTAAGTGTAAGTAAATATTCACTTCCAATTGCAGTCAAAATAAAGATTTGTCTAGGTTTTAAGTGTAAGTACTTTAGCCAACTCCCGCTCTCAAAAGTAGAGGCTGTTGTTGTTGGTCGTTGAGAATTTTGGCGAAAACATCAGCTGAAGCTAGAGTTGTGATTCATAGAGAAGTGCTGAGCGTGGTTTTCTAAGGATGTGAATGTCAAGTAAAATCTAAACTGTATAAATCGAATTGTGGAAGCGTGGCCTAGCTGTTTCTTCCAAAGAATATATTTAGACGTAGATATTTATCGAGATTGCTCTCTCTCTCTCTCTCTCTCTCTCTCTCTCTCTCTCTCATTGGATAGATGATGTGGATCAGAAATGTATTTAGTTATTTTGAATTTCATGTGGCAATTTGATCTGCCATATTATTAGGTCACTCGTGTTTGACTTTTTGAAATTCAGCAATTGTTTGGTTATTTCTTATTTATTTATAGAAATTAAAAGCACCACAGGCACTCTTTTCTGTCATTAACAAATGAAAAACAACTGATAACACCCACTCCCCTCTTCCCAATCAACACAAGGTTCAAAATCTGACCCCTCGCTGATTCCGTGCTAAATTTTAATACCGTCGGCACTGTCAGACGCTCGCAACTTATACCACGGTAAAGGAAATATTCCAATGATCATATAATGACCACTTTTACTAGAAGTTTCTCCGTTACTTCGTGTCTGATCTACTTGGATTCCGTTTAGAGGGTATACACTTGCAGTATGCCATGCAGCTAATTGCTTAATTCAGTTGATTAGTGGTTATTGCTTGCCATGAACTGGAATAGACTGGTACCAAGCCCTTACAAGCAATCAGAATTGAATTCATATATGCATTGATTGCGCAGAACGCTACTGTGGTGGCTCTACTCCCAAGTTTTGACACTGGGAAATATGGGCACACGAATTAAATCAATAGGAAATCATTTTAGACTTTATTCTTTTGCGTAATTATCCACCATGGATTTCATTTCGTTTAAACTAACTTGACTGACTGATATAGGCTGTACGTACGATGATTTTACAGACAAGGGGTCAATGTTGTACCAGGTGATATAACTATAATTATATAAATATAATTTTACCATTTTTTAAAAAAGTATAGTGACGTGTATAACCGCCCCCCCCCCACACACACACACACATGCACAGACACACACACACACACATATACACAAAGGCAGTGGAAACTTTAGAAGTATGATCTGAATATCATTCCGTTTGCACGGTATTTTTTCTCTATTCATGGTTCACTGAACGTTAAAGACTAAACGGTCAATCCTTAAATTTAAACAATAAAACATTGCAACGCAAATATGGCACATCACAAGACAACAATGAAATACATATCACTCAACCCCTATATAGTGGTTAGATGTACATTTGCAAGAATCCGAATGGTGGATAAATTTCATGCATAGGAAAAATCTTGGCTCCTTCTCTGTCTCCTTTGTTAGAAAGAAAAGATATGATTAAGAAAGTGATAAATATATATTTTTGCCCAACCTTTAAGGATACAAGAATCCCTTTTGCAAAGGTCATCAGCATGAACAACCAAGATGCACATAAAAATGAACACAAGAACATAGACTGTAGCACTGTACCTTTAGACATAAATTGAACATAAAAACCCAGACTGTATCATTGTGCCTTAACGCATGTGATTCAGATAAACAGAGTTAACTAATATGTCAGAATGAGAGTTACAGTTTTCACTAAATTGTGAATGTGATAGCACTGTCAACACTTACGATCATTCATCAAATCAGTGACTAAAGACTGAAAACAGAAGTAAGTATGGGTTTAAGTAAGGAAAGATGTGCTATCGCCTGTGCATTGGCGCCATCTATATCGGCTCATCAATATTTTTATGCTTCGCGGTGAATTGGAAAACCGTATCAACCAAAGTATTTGCACGGCAAAAATGTTCTGAGTATGTTTAGTCCGATTAGAGTCAAACGAAGCCTCTCTCTACAATGTATGATAATTCCCAAATGTCGCCATTTGCAAAACCATGAATAACCCACACTGGAAAAATGAAACATTTTTCGAGTATGGCACTAACAAACGTGTCTCAGAAATGACGTCAGGCAAATTAACAGCTAATTTGATATTACAGCATTCTTCGTGAATGACTTACATTTTAGATTTGTCTACCTTGAAGATGTGAATTAAACTGAATGTTGCCTTGCATACGTTCACAATACCGTGTTGCGCCACACAATTTGGGCCTCCTGGTTTTCCTTTCACTTTTTTGTTTGTCTTTCCTGAGTCCTTGGTTTGGACTTTTATAGCATATCGATGAAAGTCAAGGCCGGGCCGATGAAGGTCAAGGCCGGGCCGGTTGACCCAGGCTAACAAAAAGCTAACATCCTTATGTGTATAATTATGTGCTGCCATCTTAGCAATACTTGCTCCAAATAAAATACGGGGAACATTAATGGCAGCTCATAAAATCAATGAGTGTATATTCTTAAGGTAGCACCTAACAGTAGCATATGATAGACCATGAAGTTAATATTTAATACTTGAGGTATGGATAAGTTATCTCACAGTATCTCCTTCATTATTATTAGAAGAAAAAAAACGTGTCCTGAAAATATGTCCGTTTATGGTAGGCGATTGGAATGTCAGTTTTATGCAAAAAACGTTTGCGCCATTTGGGCTTCATATCGACTTTAATGTCACAGTAGTTATGGGTGGCTGTCCAGCTAGGACTAATTGTGCGTGGGTACCTGTTTGGCAGTTCTCAAAGTATAGTAATTTTATGAAAAGACGGTTCGCTCATGGTCAACTTTTCCATTGATGTTTTACATATCTTGGTCTGCCTTAATATCTCGCTTTTACATATTCTGGTCTCGCCATTTCCACGTTTTCATTGATGTTTTACATATTCTGGTCTCACCATTTCCACGTTTTCATTGATGTTTTAGATATTCTGGTCTAGCCATTTCCACGTTTTCATTGATGTTTTACATATTCTGGTCTCGCCATTTCCACGTTTTCATTGACGTTTTACATATTCTGGTCTAGACATTTCCACGTTTTCATTGATGTTTTACATATTCTGGTCTCGCCATTTCCACGTTTTCATTGATGTTTTACATATTCTGGTCTCGCCATTTCCACGTTTTCATTTATTTTTTTACATATTCTGGTCTCGCCATTTCCACGTTTTCATTGATGTTTTACATATTCTGGTCTCCCCATTTCCACGTTTTCATCTAACGATTGGCCGTTTATATTTTGTTTACGTTCATTGAAGTATGAACCGAAAGAATTCTTTCCAAGCCGTATGATTCGCGTATTATACACCGTAAATATGATTTGATCCCATTGCTCTCCTTGTGGTAAACCAACATTGCGTCAATGCAGTTTGCAAATATTTTACACATAATTCTCTGCGAATGTCGGAAAAGTAGTGCCAGTGGGCGGAGCAAAAATAATTAAAACAGTTGTCCATTCACACGGGTATACACTAAAGAAATAAATTCAAAAGGGCATGGCCAATCAGAATGCTGGGAATCGTAATGAAGAAAGAAATAATAAATTTCTTTAGTATTGACCTCTGATGAGGTCGAACATGTAGAGTTTTACTGATTTTCACTCACTGTAGGAGGGTGGGTTGGGGTAAAAATAAATGGGTGAAGTAACCTGAGGAAATGTTTGTCGTGCCAATATTTTACGTAGTCTATCGGTACTCTTACGAGCATAAACATATATATACATGTTAATGATTGCATTATAACGTGTTGCAGTGGGTGCATTTTCAGGTACGGGAACCTTGCCCAATACTAGTTAGTGCTACCGTAGCGTACATTTCAGTGTAGCTTCTTTCAAGTAAGTTTTTTGTTTTAATTAGTACTTGTATATCATGCCGAGTCATTGTTCCAAACCTCCGGGACAATTAGTAGCAGGATGCATTGATACATGTGAGCTTGCCAGTGGGATATAATCCGTCGTTCTTTAGGGCGAAAACAAACTTGAGCCGACAAATTCCGAGTGACCAGTGACGTGTCCCTTTTTCACCAATTTTCAAGTTAGGTATCAGTCTGATCCTGCACTACGGGAAAATGTGCGATTTTATCCAATCAAAATTTATGATTCTGTAAAGTCCTTTGCGCAAGTGGTGCTGATTTAAATTGTCCTATTAATGACTGTAAAAGTCGTCATCCTAGAAAGAGGCCAAAGGGGCACATCTCGCGATTGTCGATACCATCATCAACATCTGAACATGATAATATTTCATACAATCTGTACAAATGACATCACTATCATAGCGCCCTGATTATCAAGTCATTTCACCAAAACACACCATTTTGCGTTTGCACCACAAATGAACCATATATGTGACCATTTCTAAATTCAACGACGACCGAACCTGATATGATCAATGTTTTTTTTTTTTTGTTGTTGTTCTTGTTTTGAAACACAGTCAGCTGACCACAGGCTACTTTTTAATCAGTAGTCAGCTTTGACCAAAAACAGCTAATGAAAAAACATTCTGTAACCGTAAGTACGAACTGGGCCGAATATTTCCAGTGTCAACAAAACAAGACACATCCTAGGATATCGATTCTGTAATTAAATATGTTGTAAACAAAACATTTGCATCACCTATTTCATTATCTCCTGTAATCCTTTGTTCATTACGTTGGACCATATTTTCTAGAGGAGATCTAGCAGCTCAATTTACGATCCGTCCTTCATATACGTAAGGGATTTCATTCAATTTCGCCGCTTTTCTGGGTTAAGATGTGAGCTCAACAATCGTAATAATACATAATTGAAGAATGTGGTGCGTGTTGAACGTAGTCTTAATCCCAATGCTCAAGAACAAAAACAAATGATTTTTAAAAATTCTCTGTGAATACCCCCCCCCCCCCAATTGCAACCCCCCCTACCCCCACCCCCCCAAAAAAGCAACAAATAAATAAAATAATCGTGAACGTTATCTCCTGATCCAAAGGAATAAATTCAATCCATCCATGACATGAAATCAATCTATTTTCTTGTGAGAATTCTCAATAATTCGTGCTGAATGAGACCATCTTTCATTACGAGATTGCTCATTTTTCTGTTGTCCATTCTTATAGTAAACGAATTAGTAAATCTGATAAACTAGGTAGTTTTTCGAAATATTTTGTCAATGCTTTATAAATAAAGGCCAATAAGATTATCGCTTTAGGACTGCTTTCATAGAAACGTGTTAGATAAATCTGTGAAATTGTTCTTTGGGATTAAAATGGTACATAAAGTTATTTTCGATCCATTACAGGTAAGACGTAATAGCGTAAACGTGATCTTACAAAAAATTTAATCGAAACTGCAAATGATACCCGCGCAGTTTTATCTGATGAAGATTAATTGTGAATCCCCATGGAGGTTTTGGGTGTTCTCTTTACGGCGTCACGGTCACGCATGCGAATTTACTGAAATGTCCTGCTACGTATCCTTTCATGTAATCTCCAAACGTCGATGACTTAGATAAATATTTCCTTGTATCAGTTCTGTATCACATATACATGATTTCTGAGTAATAATTTAAAAATTAAAAGAAATAAAGGATGGTGAATTAGAGATCAGAGTAATGATAGGTCATATGTGACACAGTAAGATTACTTGAAAACCGATTTGCACATAAACTAATCCAGATATAAAAGTTCTTCCCCCTAATTTCGTCTTATAAAAAATGTATGCATCAATCTACTATTATTTGACTTATTGTGGTTTATTTTGATATTGCAAGGAAATCTGCATGAGTACGAAAACGTGTATATTTAAAGGGAAAGTCTGTTTTAATTATCCAATTACATTTATCGAATAAACATTTTCCTGAAAATGTGTTTCAATAAATGCCTAATTGCAAAGTTATATTCGTTGCCGAAAAAAACCCAACACATTTTCGCTTCATAATTGACCAAATCTACCCGACATATCAACAGTAGACAAATATAATCTTCTTCATATATAGTATACAATCTGAGTCAATACAGTAAATAATAATTCACCCAATAATCATTCGTCATTTAATTTCTTAATTTTCCAAAATAATATATAAAGTGTATTTGATTGTTTAAAGGTGACTAACATCACATTAATGCGCACGAGACGATGTTATAGTCAGTTTTATTATACTCTCTTTACACTGTCGCAGGTCAAGGGGATAGCTGGATCATCCTCTTTACTAAAAATAGAACCTTTCTGCGTCATCAGAAAGTCTCTAAAGACTCTGTAAATACAATCTGCATGACACAAGTGTTATGTGCAGTAAGTTGGATTTTGGCGATCAAATCAAATGGCATTATTCAGGAAATTTACATTTGTGGACAGTGACTATCATTAAAAGCATGTTTCGTTTATTTTGCTAATATTGAATATGATTGTTTATGAGATGACAACGGAAAAAACTCAAGGCATACAAAATCTTTGATAATTCACTTGCTTGGTTTGATTCTTATCTAACAGGAAGGCAACATTGTGTTTATGTGGCCAATTTCTACATCTTCTTTACAATACGTCAAAAGTGGAATCCCTCAAGGCTCTTTTCTTGGCTCCCTTCTCCCATGTATGTTTTATGTGGTGTGTGTTTTTTTTGGAAGAAAAGGGGGGATGTTTTCCATCACGTCCGCGCTTCTCGCATACCAACCTAACCCCCCATCAATAACAACAACAACAACAACAACAACAAAGACAGAGGCGGCGCCCACCTGAAATCCAGAGCTGGAAGTGTAAGCCAAGGTGTAGCTGGAAAGGAGCGGGAGTGGTTACCCCGCCACCTACCACCACCGGGGACCAACACATATCCAGCAAGGCACAGCGGTTGGAGGTATACAGCAGACGGGAAGAAGACCACCCGGGGCTGCTGTATGAAGAATGCTGATAACAGTCCTTTTAAGGGCTAAAATTTGCCTGAATCAATGGGGTTTTCAATTTGGCATTTTTCGAAAACCCCTTTTGATTATACTCTTTTAAAACACAAATTTGATCAATTTCGAACCACCGTCTAAAAATTATAACTCAAAATTGTAGTGTGCGTGATACGAAACTGATACGAGTAATTTTTACTCCAAGATTGGTATTGTTTTTGGAAAATAACATGTACACTTTGTACACAAAATTTTTACAAATCAGGACTAAGCGCGTTAAATAAAAAAATTCTTTGTAACTTGAAGTATTGTCATAATTGAACAAGTGGCTTACACTTTATTGGTATTAGGGACAGCCCGACTTAGTTAACTGGGCAGAATTTGACCTCTTACGATTCTGGCGTTTCTTCCGTTCCGCTTCGTGTCTCCCTTGCCGGGCCCAAGCCACCTGCCACGTTCCTCACATAGCATGCTGTGCATGCATTGCATTTAAACCTGTTAACATTGAGGTTCTAATCCTATGTACAGGTGGAAAGTAAATGGTTACACACCCTCCTAAACGTATCGCGCCTTCAATGAACCCCAGTCTTGGGGAAACCATGCAGCGATGGAGGGGTGTAACAAATTCACAAAGTGTGTTTCGCACACTTTGTACACCAATGTGTTAGTAATAACACAGTTTGGTGAGCAAGTAAATAGTGCGCCGTGCGCATATTAACAAGACGTACATGACGAAATTCGTCGCACACGTCCATAATTTAAGTTCAGTCAGTCAGTTGCGCCATTCCCAGATTCAGGCAGCGCAGGTGGAGCAGAGCAGACGTGTGGCAGACGTGCTAACCGGTAGAGGGAGACGCAGTGGACGAGGAGGGAAGGAGGCAGTCTTGGCAGCCTTGCAGCAGCTATGGACACCCAACTACAACTACAATGACTCGCTCTTGGTATTTAAGTATGGGGCCAAGCTGCTGTGCTGACCAATGGAGATTGGTATGCCGACCTATCCCCCCGCCAACAGCCGACCACATGGAGCAGCAACAAAGCGAGCTACCAGGGGGGCGCTGCGTTAAAGAGAGAGCCAGCATGGCAGATAGACAGAGCTTCTCTACCGGGGAACACCTGCTGAATAATAGTCCTTCTAAGGGCTAAACAGTCCTTTTAAGGGCTATTTCATTGCCTGAATCAATGGGGTTTTCAATTTGGCCTTTTTCGAAAACCCCTTTCGATTATACTCTTTAAAAACACAAATTTGATCAATTTTGAACCACCGTCTAAAATATTACAACTTACAATTGTAGTGTGCGTGAAACGAAAAAGATATGAGTAATTCTTACTCAAAGATTGGTAATGTATTTTTGTGCAAATAATATGTACACTTTGTACACAAAATTTTTCCAACTAAAAATATACGCGTTAAATGGAAAATTCTTGTAACTTGTAGTATTGTCATAATTGAATAAGAGGCTTACACTTTATTGGTATTAGGGACAGCCCGACTTAGTATAACTGGGCAGAATTTGATCATGTATGTACGTTCTTGGCGTTTCGGCTTCCCGCCACGCTTCGCGCTTTCGCTTGCTTAGCACGTGCCGCCTTTTCCACTCCAGACTGATTAACTTGAAGCAATTCAATAACAAGTGCGCTACAACGCGCACATATATACCTGTAAACATTGTGGTTCTAGTCCTATGTACAGGTATAAAGGTACACACTCTCATATAGCGCACATTCATTTAACCCCCTTAATTGTGGGGAACCATGTTGCGCTGGGGAGGTGTACTCAGAAATAATTTACACATCCCTCTGGGATGTGTAGACGGTACTCATCCTCCAATAGCGCGCAATCATTTAACCCCCTTAATTGTGGGGAATCGTGCAGCGCTGGAGGGGAGTACTGAAAATAGAGTCAGGTGGTTGCAATCTGTCAACACAGCTGACCACTTAACCCCCCTATGCGTGCTTCGCACGCTGTGGGGGTATAGTCGTACATGCCTGAATGGGCGAACACGACTTTAATTCAAACTACTACTACAGTTGCGCCATTCACACTTCACACTGAAGAATGAATACGGTAGAATTGTTGCAGGAAGCTTGGGATAGGATGGTGGATGTTGAGTCGTTGATGGAAAGGTTGGAGTATTGGTGGAGATATCCTGCCACCAAACCATTTGTCACCAGCCAACTAGCGGCTCTTATTTCAGCGAGGAGGTTGGTGAATGATGTTTTGGTGGAGGAAAGAGTAAAAACTTCCTCAACCCCTTGCCGTGTGGGGTTCATCAAGAGAAGTCTGGATTTACTGCATGAAGTGGAGAACTTCCTTCACCTTGTTCAACAAGATGAATGGTTTTATCCACCTGCCAGTAACGCCAGGCGAGAAGAGGTGAACCTTCACATGGTGAAGGTATTGTTAAAGAAAGTTTTAGAAAAGGAAGTAGCTCAAATTAAAATCTTGTGGGCTCTTGAACGCTCCAAGAAAGAACAGGCCAGGAAAGAAATGAAATTTGAACGCCTGAATTTAAATTGGATGAAAATCCAAGATAAATTCAGGCGGATGAAACATCCTGACTGGCTACCACCAACACTTCCAACCAAGAAAAAAAGATTCACCACCTTCCTAAACTTTTTTACTAAATGTTGGAGGAAATAAAATTATTCCTCCAATGGTCCTTATCAGGACCATCCTTTATCAAGAAAGATTAATTCTATTCCCACACCCTTCCCTCCCCCCGTAATGTAGTGACGAAGACAACAACGTCTTCTACTACTATCAAAAAAACACTCCCCACCCCTTTTTGATGGTAGTAGTAGACGTTGTCTTCGTCACTACATACGGTGCGACTCCCACTATGATCAATTCCCGTTTGGGTCTGTAGAGGCCCCACTATGTTAATTTTCCCATAGAGTACCCAGAGAGGCCCCCGCATGTTAATTTCCCATAGAGTACCCAGAGAGACCCCCGCCATGTTAAATCCCATAGAGTACCTGTAGAGGCCCCCCAGTACCTATTTACCCCCCCCCTCCCCTAACTACTAATATGATTTGATCCCATTGCTCTCCTTGTGGTAAACCAACATTGCGTCAGTGCAGTTTGCAAATATTTTACACATAATTCTCTGCGAATGTCGGAAAAGTAGTGCCAGTGGGCGGAGCAAAAATAATTAAAACAGTTGTCCATTCACACGGGTATACACTAAAGAAATAAATTCAAAAGGGCATGGCCAATCAGAATGCTGGGAATCGTAATGAAGAAAGAAATAATAAATTTCTTTAGTATTGACCTCTGATGAGGTTGAACATGTAGAGTTTTACTGATTTTCACTCACTGTAGGAGGGTGGGTTGGGGTAAAAATAAATGGGTGAAGTAACCTGAGGAGATGTTTGTCGTGCCAATATTTTACGTAGTCTATCGGTACTCTTACGAGCATAAACATATATATACATGTTAATGATTGCATTATAACGTGTTGCAGTGGGTGCATTTTCAGGTACGGGAACCTTGCCCAATACTAGTTAGTGCTACCGTAGCACCCATTTCAGTGTAGCTTCTTTACAGTAAGTTTTTTGTTTTAATTAGTACTTGTATATCATGCCGAGTCATTGTTCCAAACCTCCGGGACAATTAGTAGCAGGATGCATTGATACATGTGAGCTTGCCAGTGGGATATAATCCGTCGTTCTTTAGGGCGAAAACAAACTTGAGCCGACAAGTTCCGAGTGACCAGTGACGTGTCCCTTTTTCACCAATTTTCAAGTTAGGTATCAGTCTGATCCTGCACTACGGGAAAATGTGCGATTTTATCCAATCAAAATTTATGATTCTGTAAAGTCCTTTGCGCAAGTGGTGCTGATTTAAATTGTCCTATTAATGACTGTAAAAGTCGTCATCCTAGAAAGAGGCCAAAGGGGCACATCTCGCGATTGTCGATACCATCATCAACATCTGAACATGATAATATTTCATACAATCTGTACAAATGACATCACTATCATAGCGCCCTGATTATCAAGTCATTTCACCAAAACACACCATTTTGCGTTTGCACCACAAATGAACCATATATGTGACCATTTCTAAATTCAACGACGACCGAACCAGATATGATCAATGTTTTTTTTTTTTGTTGTTGTTGTTTCGAAACACAGTCAGCTGACCACAGGCTACTTTTTAATCAGTAGTCAGCTTTGACCAAAAACAGCTAATGAAAAAACATTCTGTAACCGTAAGTACGAACTGGGCCGAATATTTCCAGTGTCAACAAAACAAGACACATCCTAGGATATCGATTCTGTAATTAAATATGTTGTAAACAAAACATTTGCATCACCTATTTCATTATCTCCTGTAATCCTTTGTTCATTACGTTGGACCATATTTTCTAGAGGAGATCTAGCAGCTCAATTTACGATCCGTCCTTCATATACGTAAGGGATTTCATTCAATTTCGCCGCTTTTCTGGGTTAAGATGTGAGCTCAACAATCGTAATAATACATAATTGAAGAATGTGGTGCGTGTTGAGTGTAGTCTTAATCCCAATGCTCAAGAACAAAAACAAATGATTTTTAAAAATTCTCTGTGAATACCCCCCCCCCCCCCAATTACAACCCCCCTACCCCCCCCCCCCAAAAAAAGCAACAAATAAATAAAATAATCGTGAACGTTATCTCCTGATCCCAAGGAATAAATTCAATCCATCCATGACATGAAATCAATCTATTTTCTTGTGAGAATTCTCAATAATTCGTGCTGAATGAGACCATCTTTCATTACGAGATTGCTCATTTTTCTGTTGTCCATTCTTATAGTAAACGAATTAGTAAATCTGATAAACTGGGTAGTTTTTCGAAATATTTTGTCAATGCTTTATAAATAAAGGCCAATAAGATTATCGCTTTAGGACTGCTTTCATAGAAACGTGTTAGATAAATCTGTGAAATTGTTCTTTGGGATTAAAATGGTACATAAAGTTATTTTCGATCCATTACAGGTAAGACGTAATAGCGTAAACGTGATCTTACAAAAAATTTAATCGAAACTGCAAATGATACCCGCGCAGTTTTATCTGATGAAGATTAATTGTGAATCCCCATGGAGGTTTTGGGTGTTCTCTTTACGGCGTCACGGTCACGCATGCGAATTTACTGAAATGTCCTGCTACGTATCCTTTCATGTAATCTCCAAACGTCGATGACTTAGATAAATATTTCCTTGTATCAGTTCTGTATCACATATACATGATTTCTGAGTAATAATTTAAAAATTAAAAGAAATAAAGGATGGTGAATTAGAGATCAGAGTAATGATAGGTCATATGTGACACAGTAAGATTACTTGAAAACCGATTTGCACATAAACTAATCCAGATATAAAAGTTCTTCCCCCTAATTTCGTCTTATAAAAAATGTATGCATCAATCTACTATTATTTGACTTATTGTGGTTTATTTTGATATTGCAAGGAAATCTGCATGAGTACGAAAACGTGTATATTTAAAGGGAAAGTCTGTTTTAATTATCCAATTACATTTATCGAATAAACATTTTCCTGAAAATGTGTTTCAATAAATGCCTAATTGCAAAGTTATATTCGTTGCCGAAAAAAACCCAACACATTTTCGCTTCATAATTGACCAAATCTACCCGACATATCAACAGTAGACAAATATAATCTTCTTCATATATAGTATACAATCTGAGTCAATACAGTAAATAATAATTCACCCAATAATCATTCGTCATTTAATTTCTTAATTTTCCAAAATAATATATAAAGTGTATTTGATTGTTTGAAGGTGACTAACATCACATTAATGCGCACGAGACGATGTTATAGTCAGTTTTATTATACTCTCTTTACACTGTCGCAGGTCAAGGGGATAGCTGGATCATCCTCTTTACTAAAAATAGAACCTTTCTGCGTCATCAGAAAGTCTCTAAAGACTCTATAAATACAATCTGCATGACACAAGTGTTATGTGCAGTAAGTTGGATTTTGGCGATCAAATCAAATGGCATTATTCAGGAAATTTACATTTGTCCACAGTGACTATCATTAAAAGCATGTTTCGTTTATTTTGCTAATATTGAATATGATCGTTTATGAGATGACAACGGAAAAAACTCAAGGCATACAAAATCTTTGATAATTCACTTGCTTGGTTTGATTCTTATCTAACAGGAAGGCAACATTGTGTTTATGTGGCCAATTTCTACATCTTCTTTACAATACGTCAAAAGTGGAATCCCTCAAGGCTCTTTTCTTGGCTCCCCTTTGCCCTTTTTCCTTTTCATTAATGATTTACCTATTCATATGAATTCTACTGAAACTGGTCTTTTTGTGGATGACACAACCTTACATGCCATGAGTGATAAAACCCTTCTCTTGAACAAAATTTACAACCTAACGTTGATGCTGTTATAATGTGGTGCGAAACCAACAAAATGCAAGTAAACACAGAAACACTAACTCTATGACACTTTGATTAAAGCAAAGAATAAAAAATTATAGGATATCAATATATTTCTTCAGGGAACAAAATTAAATAACATAGAAAATCAAAAACTTGTAAGTGTGATTATTGACAGGCATTTATCATGGGAAAATCCAAAAAAGCGTGTGTGTTCTGCAGTATCCTCCAGAATTGCCTTATTGAACAGACTGTGTATGTGCCAGAATCTATGCTAACAATGTTTTATAATGGATATATATTGCCTTTGTTTGATTATGGTTGCGCCATATGGTGAATTGCAATGCTACTAATCTATCTAAATCAGATAATTTAACTCCACAAACGAGCCGCTGGAATTATTACAAGAAAAGACTATCCATCCTCTCATTTATTCGTTCATTTACAGTGGTTGCCTTTTATTTATAGAGTAAAGTACTTTAAAGCTATTTTGACACATAAATATTTTCATAACATGGATGCCCAATATATCAATGATCTTCTATCTCCAGCTTCCAATATCCATTTACACACTCTACGGTCTATTTCGTACTCTAATCTTCATTTGCCTACATTCAAAACGACTCTGTACACAAAACATCTTTTACATATTCTGCAGCAGTGTTGTGGAATATCATTCCCAATGATATTAAACAAATACCAACACTTTATTCTTTTAAAAGCGCGCTTCACAAATTTCTTCTTTCTGATTATGCCAAATCTCAAACAAATTGAGATACCTAACTTGGATACCCACACCACGATCCTCTCTCCGACATCTACATGTATATCTTACGTATGTTTTAATCTAATGTATGTATGTATATATGTGTATGTATGTATATATTATGATTATATGCGAGTGTGTCAGACACTGCAGTTAGTATAGTTATATTTACATATGCGTTGCATTTATGGTTTTAATATTCTATTATTGATGACTACATGTAATATTGGTTGATTGATTCAGAACCAAATGTATTATCCTCAGAAAATTATTATTATTATTATTATTATTATTATTATTATTTAGAGGAGATGGGAGGGAGGAGGGCAACAAAAAAAACTGCCTAGATATGAACGTTTGCAGTTCACGGGAGATGCCATTATAGGAGGTTTAACTACATTAAAATGTATTCTATCTGTCTGCTTTATTAGAGTAATTATCCTTATATTATCTTATCGTCTTTACTTTAAAAAAATGCGTAAAATAGTTCATGGTTATTGCGTAATATTGGAAAAGACACCAAATGATGACCGAATAGGCCCTAATGCTTCATGTATATCGAGTCTCTTCGATGTGAAAGGATCTAAAATTTCATACCACAGATAATAATAATAATAATAATAATAATAATAATAATAATAATAATTATTATTATTATTATTATTAATTTATTATTATTATTATTATTAATTTATTTATTTTTATAATTATTATTAATATTATTATTATTATTATTAGTTTATTATTATTATTATTATTAATTTATTATTATTATTATTACTAATTTATTATTATTATTATTATTATTATTATTACTAATTTATTATTATTATTATTATTAACAAGAACAACAACAACAAATACAACGGCAAGATGGAGGAGCATTTGTCTCAATACAATCAATAAGTTCAAAACTATTTACAATTAATTTCTACCTTCCAAAACCAAAATACGTAAAATACATAGAAAATTACCTACATAAAATATACATCACGAGGATTAGAAAGATATTCTTCAACATTAAGGCAATAAAATGTTATTTTTTCTGGAGTCTGACGAATGTTCCGATTGACGATAAAGGAAATCATATTAAGGGTATACCCAGAAAAAGTAATGACAATTATCCGAAAATGTCTTTTGAAATTCAGTTACCTCTGGGTTTTCTCGGCATAGTCGAGCAGACAACATCCAAATGAGATGAAAAGATTTTCTTCGTCAATGCTTCTCCAAATTTATCAACAAAATAATGATTAATGAAACTTTAAATTACGGAACATTAAAAGAATGTATTCACGATATTTCATGCCATATCTTTAATTATGAAAGAGGTCATCGGGGGTGGGGGTGGATCAAGAAATAGTGTTTAATATCGTTAAGGGGGAGCGTAAACAAGTAGGAGAGGGGTCTGTGGGACGGAACACCTCGGTGGGCGCCCAGGAGGCGAAGCCCCAGGAAACTCCTGCATTTTAAGCGTGTCCAGAGCATAATTTTAATTATCTAACTGTAAAAGACAACTTACTCCATGAAACGTTCTGGTTGTTTCAAGGTCATTTTTGGGATGGGAAGAGAAGCCATCTTCCCCTGTCCCCCACTCCATCCGCCTCTGCTTATCAATCAATGATTAAAAATATAATCGTGAAATAAAAACAGAAATAATGTAAAAAAAAATAAAATATAAATAACTTTTAAACTAAGTTGAGAATTTATTTTTCCCCATTTGTCATTTAGATATAATTTACTTTTTTCCCCACATGTCATTTTGATATAATTTACTTTTTTCCCCACATGTCATTTTGATATCATTTAATTTTCTCCCCACGTGTCATTTTGAAATAATTTACTTTTTTCCCACGTGTCATTTTGATATCATTTAATTTTCTCCCCACGTGTCATTTTGATATCATTTAATTTTTTACCCACGTGTCATTTTGATATCATTTTCTTTTTTACCAACGTGTCAATTTTATATAATTTTGTTTGTAAACTTTTGTTGCTGGTGAAGGTTCTTTCCAGGATTGCGCAGACATAAGCTGCTCTGGCTAGGCTGAAGCATATTTGGACAGACAGCAACGTCACGCTTGGGTCCAAGATCAAGCTTATGCGCTCCCTCGTCATGTCCATATTCCTATATGCATGTGAGACATGGACCCTAACCGCAGAATTAGAGAGAAGAATCCATGCCTTAGAGATGAGATGTTATCGAAGGATCCTGAAAATCTCATACTTAGACCACGTCTCTAATGCGGAGGTGAGCACTAAAATCCAAGGTGCAACTGGACCTTATGAAGATCTGCTCACCACTGTAAAGAAACGCAAACTAAGATGGTATGGTCACGTCTCACGCTCAACTGGTCTGTCAAAGACAATCCTACAGGGCACAGTGAGAGGAAAGAGAAAACAAGGCAGACAGAAGAAGAGATGGGAAGACAATATCAAAGAGTGGACAGGCATGGACTTTGCAAAGTCCCAAAGAGCAGTGGAGAACAGGGCGAAATGGAGAGAGATTGTCGCAAAGTCATCAGTGGCGCCCCTACGACCAGCAAGGTTACGGGAGAAATGAAAAAAATGAATGAGAAAAAAATTGAAAAGGGAAGATTTTGATATGAAGTTTACTAATGATGTTCTGCTATAATCATATCAGTCAGTGACTTATTGTATACTTTATTTCATTTTTATCGTAAATCGGGAATCTATTCTAGCCCGTTTAATTGCTTTCATAATACTAGTAGTTTTCAATCGCATACAATTGTATTTTGCACATTAAATTACCACAAATTGGTGAAGATGAAGTATCTAGGTATGGCAGTATCGAATTTGAAGTGCTTTTTAATGGAATCTAAATTGGATTGTTTCTGTTTTGGCCCAACCAAATCTCTGGCAACAATTTAACGACAATAACGATATAAGATCAGGCTCTCTTCCTTGAAAGCATAGGAACCCGTTATTTCTCAGAACGGAGTAGTATCGATCAAAACGGTCATCATAAGAATAATAATAGTGAGTGTTCATAATAGATATTTATTGGCACTTTTACTTTTTGTCTTTTCGCATAATAAGTCATAAATTGTAAAAAAAAAAAAAAAATTAAAAAAAGAAAAAAAAAATTTTTTATAAAAGGTATAAAAGATAGTTATAATAATATTTGACCCTCTTTCCCTGACAAAGGAAGTCTAATAGTGTAATATATCACAACATTTGTTTTTCAATCTGCCTGAAAACTATAAAACTACACCATGTTAAGAGCTGGTACACAATTTTTTGTATTACTGTTTGCCATAGTCTATGATAATGCAAAAAAATGTATCGAACACAGTTCTGAAATACAACGTAATACACTTGTTTTCAAATTTTATTTTCTGGAATATTTAAACAGTCAGAAATGATAATTGTACCGTAGCAAGCAAATCATTTCAACTTTATTTATGGTATGTGTTGCACCAGACACGGGTTTGTCTCATAGTCGATGATGTCCATCAGGAATTTGAATGGCAAATAAACATTCTTTGTCAGTATTGTACTTAGAAGTAGTCGGAAAAGTTACTCTGAATAACGAATACATGTTTATTAACAGAAATCATCGTTGTTTAATTTTAAAATTGTTTTCTATCCTCTTCGATTTAAAACAAATTCCTATTATTTAAAACGAGGAAAAGAAAAAAAATAAATAAAAGAATACTAACTTGTATTGGCAAACGTTTGCAAAAGTTTACGATTCACAATATAGAATTGATGTATTTCTATTACAAAACACTTTTTGCTTAAATCGGAATGTGAACCCGTTTCAGATGAAACGAACTACTTTAAGATACTTTTCCATTATAAGGACCAAAGATGTCGTTTATTTTACACATGGGTACAAACTGAATAAAACCTCGTCAAACCTATGCCAATATGAATTTAAAACTAAAAAATCTACTTCAACTGCTCGAGGGTGTTGGTTTTTCATAGAGAGTTAAGAAGTCAGATTTGCCAATATGTGGGTCGGGGACGGGAGGAGGGAATAAATCGCACCCAACTCCGAAAAACGTAACTCTGATCTGCTAAAGTATAATGTGCCGGCAGATCGGGGTTTATATTGTGCGCTTGAAATCGACAAAACTTCTAAGTCTTCGCTTTGCGCAGTTGTGCGATCGCTTTTCACGAATAAATACAGTAAATTAGATTTCTCGATAAAGTTTACACCAGCGTTAGTATATTAAACCTTTTGCATAATAACGAGTATAATTTTTGTCCTACATTGGCATTCTGTGTATTGGTTTCATAAATGACATTCGATTTATCGTGCATGCTGAATAAATGAGAGTCACTGTATAAATTATCAAGTCATAAATGTAATGTCATAGCCTAATGGCATCTGTTGTGTTTTAATATGGCGACCAGGGAACAATATAAAATCATACTTGTTTAACGAGCTTATGCAAACAAACAAAAAATAAAGCTATTCAACATATCGGTTACAAAACAACTGGAATGATATCAATTATCGCATTCACAGTACTTAGAGCACCCAGTACCACAGCATTTCCTTGTATATAAAACACTCGTCCAACCGAGATTAGAGTCGCATAATGCGCCATTAGATTGGGGTCCACATTTTCATGCTACCGGTATTTATGATTTCGAGCAAAACAATGTGGAGCCAGGTTTCCCTGCGCATTATGCAAGGGCAGATTTGTGTCTACATTGTTCGCAATTGTACAAATCTAGAACACTGATAAATGCGGTGTATCCTGTCCGGTTATTCATAGAAAAATAAATGCACGCCCTGGTTCAAAATTTGTAAAACAACTGATCAGAAACCTTGCGATTACAATGTTTATATAAATCGCATTCTTTTTATGTTAAACTTTATATCGGTATAGTTTGATCATTTTACAAAAGAGACACGATTTGTTTATTGGATTTTCAAACTTGCATGCGGCACAACCTTTTAGCAAATTTAAACGAATTTCTTCTAGGTCTAGGCAGTTACTAATGGTATTTTATCTGTTCTCTGTGAGTAGGAGGGACTACTTTTTTCTTCTAATCCCTGGGGATTTTTGTCTTTAACACAACTTAAGAATTATGACATTTTAATACATAAAAGACCTATCCCGTCTTAGTTTTGATTTGCGCATAAAGTACAAGTTAGAGCAATACGTCTACAGTTATTTTTAAAGATAATGCGATAGTTTGTTTTTCTTTATCAAGGTCAGTTTCAAGGTCGTCTCATCGGCATCAGCATATAAATGCTTCTATCGTTACGAAATAAGTTCCCGTGTGTACTCTCGTATAATTCGGGTCCAAATGCAAACAACATAGACCATGATCTACCGTAACAAAATTCGCTGGCAGATCAGGGTCTATATTGTTTGTTCTACTGATTAGTCCTTACAAACTGCATAGACCCAGATCTGCCGGCGCATTATGCGACGGCAGATCTGGGTCAATGCAGCATGCAGTTGGTATGGATTTTACGCGAGTATATACGGTAATACACATACAGCAAAAGCTTTGTCTTTAGGCAGAACTATATATGGCAGAAGAGTATTGTATGTTATTATCTGTTCGAGAAATACTTTCTACCCCTGATTAAAGACATTTTCAGTCATTATTTATAATAATACCTGAATAAGCTTACTTTTGAATTTTTCATCTTTTTTAAATGTTTAACTTGTGTTTTCAATAGATAATGCTTAAATCTGTTGTCACATAATTATAATTATATGCACGCTTTAAATAAATATTGTGCCATTCATACAGATTTCGTTCTATTTATTTTATATGCCCTGTTCCCACTTGCTAACATCTTTCCAACCCTCAAAGAATAGTTGCGTTTTTACACTAATCATCTTATGAATGAAGAGTAAGAAATAATGCGGCGGTAGTTTTTAAACTTAAATCTCCAAGTAACGAATACACTTAACAACAGAAAAAACGAATGCGTGCTTTAACTTCTCATAAATTTCATGACTGAACACAACTTTTCGGGTTATCTGAGAAAATATAAAGCTACATTAGGATGGCGTAGTATGTTTATCACGGGAATATTAAATTTACCTAATATTAATATTGATTACGGTATATCAAAGCAAATACCTCTGAGAGTTGACACTTTCATTTCAGAATGTACGGCTTGAGGACTTTTAGCCATTCGAACTCTATCTCCTATCTTGACACTGCACAAGCCCCACTATCATTAACAAATCTCTAACTACTCATTGTTGATGTCGAAGTAGCCACTGATGTTAACGATGCAATATTCCTATTTAAGGAAGGCCAGAGAACATTCACTAAAATCGTAACTACAGATCCACGATGTCCAGCTTATATCACGAATCACCATAAAAAGATTCCTCTAACTACATACAGGATCGCTCTCTCTCTCTCTCTCTCTCTCTCTCTCTCTCTCTCTCTCTCTCTCTCTCTCTCTCTCTCTCTGAAGCACAATAAATAGATAGCAGTATCAACTAGCATGAACACTTCTATTCGCTTACCTTCCAGTTTGTCCCCCCCCCCCACAGATGACTTTGGAAACGAAAAGCATCAAATAAATGCACAAAAAATTAGTCATTTCATTCAGCAATCATATTTGCGTGCGAGTCTATTTTTTCAGAAAACATCAGTTTTTTTGCGATAAAGGACAAGGTTCGATAAGGGCCGATTTTGGCCCCCAATTAGATTCAGATTAAACTGATACAGATAAAAGAGGCCCCTGTCTATTACTTAAATATTTTTTTAATTCTTTTCCAGGACCGCTTTTAATAAAGAAAAGCGACCATTTAAAAGCCAGTGGTTTTCTTCTCCGTTTTGTCGCCTATTTCGTGGATTATAGACATTATGGCTAAAAAGCCCTTTTCAAGCTGACTGCCGAAAATGATACATCACAAATTATGCATTTGCACACAATATGCGTAATAGTCAATGACATTATGTATAATTATGGCTTTTTGATTTGAACATTTTTTTAAAATGATGTGTATATTTACGTTCAGTACGGTTGATTACCTCTGACCCCTATTTTCGTTTTCATTTAAAACGTTAACTTGTGTTTATGTTTCGGACTGACCTGACTGCCAGAATCCTGCCAGAATCGCCATAAAATAACAAATGATGTATTTCTTAATCATACATAATCACACACAAGCCGTGCAGACATTTTGTACATTAGTAATAGTCAGTGTATAATTAAGAATGAAAATCAAATGTTCAGAACACTGGCGACCAAAGCGGTTTTGTGTATGTATCGGCGGGGGAAGCTTACATTATACCTTATGTTGTTACCAATTTAATAAAATCATCATATGGTGATATATTTTGGTTTGGGAGAAATTATTGCCGTATTTAATACATTTATTTCCACGATTTCTCGCCCTTATATTAATTTTATTAAATTTTCTATGTAATGTCTAGGAAATTAAAGTTGATCCACTATCAATAACCAGATATACACCATAGTGATTTCTCTATGTTGCAATGTCTTTTATGTACGATGTGCTGTCGTCTCTCTCTCTCTCTCTCTCTCTCTCTCTCTATATATATATATATATATATATATAGATATATATATATATATATATATATATATATATATATATATATATATATACAGTTTCTGTTTTTAAAATGACTAACATGTTCATTGTACTGTTTTAGTTGAATAACAGTTATTTGTTATTGTCCAAAATATCAAACGTAAAATAGTTTCTTATATTTAGTGCAAGTCCCCCTTCCTACGTCCTACATACACACACAGACACACACAACATGGTAGAGAGGTATTGCAAGCCACCGACAGGAAGCAGACGGAAAATAAATATTGCTGAAAGTGTCCGACAGGAAAAAAATTAAGGTTTGACAGGTTCAAATCTACCCGATATATATATCACATTTTGTTACATCTGATACGATTCAAGAATGTACTGAACAAAATGTCTTAGATCGGTATGCCAACGAGAAAAATGGCCCCTGCCATTATGCTTACGTCACTGAAATACCAATAAATGTTCTTGTCGGCATACCGGTCTAAGATATATTGTCTAGTATATTCTCAAATCGTTGCATTGCACTTCACCGGTAGTATTAATTTATTTTAGTATATGTATCTTATGTATCTTTCGATCCTGATTTAGAACATCATATTGTCATGTGTCGTAAAATTCGGTAAATGTCACATCTTTTATCGGTATTATCTTTTCCTTTAATAATAATAATAATAAAAATAATAATAATAATAATAATGAGGACTTAGTACAGCGCTTAATCTTTAGAAGCTCTACGCGCTTTACAATATTAGTTAACACATAAGAACATGTATATATAGACACAATTGCAAAAAAAAAAAACACCATGAAATTACAAGCAAAAACAAAAGCATGATGATATTAATTAAGGTAAGGAAACATTGTTAAGTCTTAAGTCTGTTCTTGCAGTCGAAATAGGTCAATTTTAATGGCACTCTTGAATGAGATCACAGTGTCATATTGTCTAAGTTCAAGAGACAATTCGTTCCAGGTAGTTGGGCCGTGGTAATGAGAATACGAGTGTCGGAATGGCAGCGTAATGATCTAAAAGGAGTGTACACATGGTTGAGGCCAGATAGGTATTTACAGTCAACGAAATGTAGCATAGAGAACAGGTTTTGTGTTTGATTATGGAGCGAACGGGTAGCCAATGGAGGGTACAGAGCAGGGGGAGGAGTGCTCAGTTCTTGATACTCTAAAGACAGTCTGAGTAGCTGTGTTTTGTACTTTTTGTACTATCTGTAGTAGATATTGAGAAGAACCAGATAGAAGAGAATTACAATAGTCAATTCTAAAAAGTACTAAGGAACACACGAATGTTTTAGTGACATTATTAGAAAGAAAACTTTGAATGGAGCTGATGCGTCTCAGCTCTAGATATGCAGCTTTGCATATGTTCATGACATGCTGGTGTGATGAGAGAGTACTGTCGAGGGTAACACCTGGGTTTCGTACTGATTGTGTGAATTTAATGTTAGTGTTGCTGATACTTATTGTTTGAAGTAAAGGATGTGAATGAGAAAAATTCTTTGCGTTGTGATCAGAATGGCTTCAGTTTTATCATCATTCATCAGCAGCTTGTTATCTGTCGACCATGAATTCACATCGGAAATGCACCTCTCTACGCCTTGGATGGTAACATCAACTTCAGTTGGCTGGCTAGATTTGTATATTTGGGTGTCATCAGCGTACAATTGGTGAGACGATGATCGCCCAAAGGGCCAGAATACGAGGCCCGAATTTGTATCAGCTGTTTTGGCGCCCCAAGACCTCTGGGGCAACAGCCCCGTCAACCACTCTCTAATGCATAGATATTATAAGATGAGATAAGATACGATAAGATATCATTATTATAAATTCATGTATACCACAAGTAAGTGTAAATACAAATATAAGACTTTTGCATCCTATACACCCGGTCGAATTGCACCTATATATCACTCTAAATGCAACAATACGGAACACAAAATATATATGTATATACATATAAGAGTTAACTTAAAATATGTGTGCGCATGCACGAAATAATTATTATTACACGATTATCACGAAACAGGTAATATAAGCATAATATTACAATCGTTTGTTTTAAAATTATAGCCTCGAGTAACCACCTTTCGTGGACTTAACGTGAATTTTAACGCGTTCGTTATAATTCAAATAAACCATAAAAAAGTGTTCAACTATATCTACTTCATTTAATCAGCGTGAATTTTTGTTTTGACATTTATGTACATTAGTTCATAATTATCGTTTTTCCGAGCTTGTGAATATTTACTTATTTCCGGAATTTACGTCCATGGTTCGTGACACTGACTAAAAAGTCATGTGGCATATGACCAGTTATACCAAGGTATGGTTATTATTAGTTTATAGTATCTCCGTGTTTTTAAAATTTAAAAAATTAAATTTAAAAATGAATTACTTTTTCCGTTAATTTTATATGCAGTTTGTGCACTTACATTACTGCTTGCTTTTTCTTTACCATATAGATACATGACTCAATAGACTGAGAGAGAGACAGACAGACATACAGATAGACAGAGGGAGAGATAAATTTAAAAATAGACACTGGTGAATGATACACATTTTATTATAATAGATTCAATGTCTTTTGATGTAGAATATATGTTTATTATGAAATAATGCTGAAACGAAAAAGTCCGTCGTGAATATACATTTCGAGTGTAAATTTGTCTTACGTTGTATAAGAACCCCACATGATTAAAACCAAATATTTACATTGGCTATCTAGTTGTATTAATTCCCAAAGTTGGTTTTCCTGTTTCAAATATGTAAACAAAGTCATCATGTGATCGGCGGCGCTATCTTTAGCATATAATAGAAAATTCAAGGCCAAAATGTCTGACACAAAAAAAGCATTAGTGAAAACATAGATTTTCATTATGCTTTTTTAAAATTACATGACATTACCTTTTTGAATCCCTTTTTGTTTGATTTTACTATATACTTAAATTATATTGCTCTTTAAAAACGCTGGCGACACAGCTGATGACGTCATTATCTCGCAACAAGCGCGTTATATCGCGAGAAACATGGCGCACGATTGAAGGAGGCACACAACAACTGGCCGTTGTACGATATATATATATAGAGTTGTCTTCTTTCTAAGCATTGATAGTGCAATAAATTTGGAAACTTCTCTAAATTCGTTGTTCATAAAACATTTTAATTCTTTAGTACCAGTCAAGGCGGGAAAGGTTTTATTTTTAACGTAGCTTTCTTAAGAAAATTTAGTCATAAATAATTATTGGACAGTGAAACAAAAAATAACCCCCAGCTTCCACTTTGTTTTGATCACACACTTGACAGATTCTATCTGTTTTAATTCCCAAATGCCAGGCTTTAACACGTTTTATCAGTTGATTCAGATCTTCAGTCAAAGCATTTATAAAGAATGCAAAAAGTGTCAGTCATATTCAAACACCCTGATGAACGCCGGAAGTAACTGGAAATCATCTAGAAAGCATGCCGTTCAGCATTACACACAATGATGAATCTTAAGTCCTTAGCCTTAATATAACAGTTTATACAACACAGCATCTCTGTCATCCCCTTCAACAAATCGATTGCTTTTGCAAGTTTATAAAGATCGCGAAAGTGTTTTTATTATCCACCAATCTATTTCGGCTCATTGTATATTCAGAGTAAACGTAATGTTGTCAGGACCTGTTAGGAGGAAAGTCATTCTGCTCATCCACGAGTTTATGCTACGATTTAAGGACACACAGCACACGCTAATTAAGAACTGTCAATTAGAGTTTACTCATGACTGATGAATGTTTTTTTCACTACAATTTAACTAGATTCTTTCGTTCTTAAAGAAAGTATGAAGAACATTAATTATGATTATAAACTTCAACACCTCGTACTTCCTTTTGTCAATACCAATCGATTTTCTGTTCTTAGCATTATACAAAACGTTTCCAGCCTCCTCATATATCTAACACGCATGCTTTGAATGGATACCCTAAAACTTATAAATTCTGAAGGCCTCGAAAGTAATCCTATCTTAAAAATAAGTCGTCTGATTCCTACAACAATTTGTTCTCGAAGCTAAGTCAACTTCGAAAGCAAGCCACCAAAAAATACGTAATTCATATTGTATATGCATATATGTTAACATGAGGGTGACAAGGAGAAAGAGATGTACATTTGTTGTTTAATAGATGGAAAACAGACATTCTGAATTCTGTGTGAAAGCTAAATCATCCAATTGTGTATTAATTAATATAAAAGAAGCATAAATCATTAAAGGAAGGTAAGACGTTTTCGAAAATTCAAGAAAAAGGCGACTGATTTATTTCTTCTTCTTTTTCTAAAAGTCTCTATACTCTATCCTGAGAGAATTGCTGCCCTAGGTTTGTCAAATATTGACACATTTAAAAGGTTTTAGAGAGCTGAAAGCAAGGACTTCATTTAACTTGCAATCATGTTAAATGTAGCATTCAGTGAATAGTCTTCTAAAGTGCCAAAGACTGTTAAAACAGGTATCTACCACTCGAATTTCGTCATTGCATCTCTTCGAGAGCACCAATAAGTTTGGTAGAATTTTAGAAAGTGCAGGTTGTTAAAATCAATACAGTATTGAAGTCAGTTGATCCGTTTGCGAGTGTTAATTGTTGTAGAAATACATAATCGGTTTTTAATCTTTAATGAATTATAGAATTGTTTGGTAAACCTATAAACTCTGAGGAATAACTTAATTTCATTATCTGTGACCTACTTTTCTTTCTTATACTGGAGACTCAGGAATCACAACAACACCTTTTTATCCTTTGTGTCCAGGAATTACAACATCACTTTCTGTGATCCTTTTGGGGTCCAGGAATCACAACTGCACGTTTTGTGTTTCTTGTGGCCCAGGTATCACAACAACGCATTTTGCGATCCGTGCGGCCTAGGAAAAACAGCAACTCATTTTGTGTCGTAGAAATCACAACAGCACATTTTAATAAATGAAAAACGTCTTGAATCTTAGCTAGGTTTATTTAATGAATTTAATGGATAAAAAAATATATATAAAAACTTTTATTTCAGGAAAGAGACTAAGAAATAAAAATGAATACAACATGGAAAGTAAAGGAGAAAAAAAGAGAAAAATACATATATGCTTGTCATATGTTTCTTTAAATACAGAAGAACTTAAGAACTTATTATGTAACAGATTCATAGAAAACGAAGAAATATGTCCTGTATAAAAACAATTTCGCTAAGTTCAGAAATAATATACAGATAGTATAATTACTGTAATAAAAAAGTTTAAGTACTTTAGTTTCAGCAAACCCTATTTGTACCGAATGTTTTTATGAGCTGATACAATCTAAATAACTTAAGTTCTATTCCATATCGATTTTTTTATTTTTCAGAGACGTGTCTCTCTTATCTGTTTTTGGACTCTTGATACTTCCTATTTAGTCATCGATCTGATCGCGTCGTGGCATTTCTACCAAATTTCTGGAGAATAACGAAAAGGGCCGAGTGTGTTCCAACTGATGAATAATTTGACCATATAGATTCTACTTCATTGCTGGAATCATCCGCCTCTGCGCATGTCTAGTCATGCAATTATTGCCCTTTTACGATGCCCATCAATTGATATTCTAGTGGCATAGCTTTTAGTCGAGAGAATAATATTCAACGTCACTTGCGCATCTGATGTGCAATTTAAATTTTTAAAAGCTTGAAAACCGTTGACACAAAATTCAATCATTATTTTTTTCTCGCGAAAAACCTAAAATAGGAGTAAAGACCTTGACATCAACTTGCAAGTGATAATATTAAAACCATGCATTCATACTTAATAAAAATATGACTAAGTAACAATGAAATCTAACGGTTCTTATATTGTATTGATACATTTATTGGTAGACAGATTATTTAGCTCGTGTGGCCGTAAGGTCAAGTGAGTTTTTGTGATATGGCCTTTTGTCCGTCGTGGGTCGTGAATTGTGCGTCTGTCGTGCATCGTCCGTACTTTTCTTTTCCGATTTTGATCAAATTTGGAATATGGGCTTATACCATCAAGATCTCGGAAGAGTTTAATAATAAGCATGATACTCGCATAATGACGAGTTGCTCTTGCATCTGATTGGCTGAACTTGTTGTCTCTCTTGATGCTATAGTTTTGACCTGATTTTCATTCAACACGGAATAGGGTAACAAATTAACAAGACTTCATACGAGATCGATATTGAGCGAAATCCACGTATACATATGAGGTGGTCTTACATCTAATTTACTGAGCCTGTGACCAGTCTGGAGGCTGTATTTCTGATCCAATGTTGATCAAATTAATTAAATAGTATTTTAACATAAGGATCTCAAGTGTTTACGACAATGAGTAATCCGTGCATGCATTGTAATGAGTTGGTCTTGTATATGTATGACTGAACTAGTCAACACTCTATCGACTTTGTTCTTTTTATCAGATTTTGATCCGTCATGGTAAATAAGCGTAGATCATTCCGATGTCCAATGGGCTATATTTCTGATTATATTTTAATCCAATTTTTTTAATATTATTATATCGAAGCTGTTGTATGAATTGATTATAAGCAAGATTAAGCATCTTTATGAGACAATCTTGGATCTGATTGCCTGAGCTTGTTATCACTCCAAAGACCGAATTTTGATTAGATTTAGCTCCAACTTGGTTAATACGCTTATAGCATCGTGGTCTTAAACAGATTCTATAATAACTGAGATCTGCGTATGTTAACGAGGTGTTTTTGCACCTGAGTGATAGAGGTTGTTGCGTCTCTAGAAAATATATATCGCACCTGATTTCGATTAGACTTAGCAAATAGTTTAATATCAGCTAGGTCTTGGATGAGTTGGACTATGAGTGAGATCTATGCATATTAACTTTACCTTTATCTTCGGAAGGATGTTTTTCAGATTCTTGTAAAATGATTGAAATCAACATGATGGAAAGGCGGGTTGACAGTAAAACGGGTGAAATAGAGATGGCATAAAGGTTGGGAGATAGTTGACATAGGGTTCTGTTCTTACAATACTACATAAGTCTGCTTACTAAAATGGTAAACTGTTAAGTTGTGTAAACCAGGTAAGCGATATAAGATCCACTTAGGCCTCCTGCTTTTTTATTTGTCGTCTGAATGAAAAATAAAAAAAATGTTCAGTTTATTCTACCTGACCAAAATATCTTCTTTTGAAAAAGTGATGCTCTTTTGACCATTACCAGGTATGTTTCCATACTATATAACGTACTAGAAGAGAAAATCGATCCTCTATGAACTCCCATTACCATGCCTCATGGATACTTTGAAACAAGCATGGTCAGTAATTTTTGCAATATGCCTCGTGTTTTTACATACTTTACATAAGTTGTAATTGTTCAAGGAGAACAAAATTAATATGGTCGGAAAATAGTAACGCTTAGCTTCTGTTTAAAATTGTACTAAGGTAACTATTTAATATAAGCCAAGCCTTACAGGCAAAAAAAAAAAACAAAAAAAAAACAACAACAACAAAGAAAACAACAACAAAAAAACATCAAGCTGAGGCACACCCACACTCAAACAACATTAATAACAGCCAAGCCTTACAGACAAAATAACAAAAGTCAAGCTAAGACATATCCGCACATATACAACACGGGCACACGTGTCATGACAGGGGCAGAAACTGATAGGAACGGTACAGGTTGGAATGGTAATACTGACGATGAAGTCTTCAAGGGAAGTTGAACTAATTCTCCGGGATTGATTTCTCAACTACTTCCTGAAGTTATTGATAGGATCACTCATCTTCGACAAGCAAGGGTAAAAGAAGTGTAGCAATGTTCCAGCAACGAAACCGTATTAACAAATCATTAGCTGCCAACAAAACGAGACTAAACCAATAACACGACTACAAAAATTATATAAATTAAACCAGAAAGAAAACTGCAATAAACTGGCAATCTTTTATTATAACAAATGATGTGAGAGATTTCACATTATATAGGCTGTCGAGCACTAAAGAGTTAAACTTGCAAAGCGGATATGCAACGAGGAAATTCCTTTGACAAACTCCTTCTTTTCTGTATTTGTTATGACTATGGCGTAATTTTTCAAAGGTCTATTTCATTGTTAAATACTTTTAATGTGCGAAATATATTTATCCGTCTTAGTTTATTGCATTTCGTTTCTGTTGAAAACCTGAGAAACTCTGCTCCAATTGTTAGCTAGTATGCGATATTTTAGCAAGATTTTAAACACACACACACACACACACACACACACATATATATATATATATATATATATATATATATATATATATATATATATATATATATATATGTGTGTGTGTGTGTGTGTGTGTGTGTGTGTGTGTGTGTGTGTGTGTACGTCATGAACAAATATTCAAGTCAACCATCATACCACTTTTCCGTTTAATTTTACAAGCAGATCGTTTAAAAGATTTATAAATGAGCAATCAAAGTTTGTAAATCTGTTCATGCTAGATTAAATGATAAAATCAAGGTAATTGATTTAGATAAGTCGTTTTAGTAGCGTACATTATATTTTTGCAAGTCTTCGTTAATCTTGGTTCAAACAATTTTGCTGTTTTTTTCTACAAAAGCCTTTGTAAATAGAATTTCTAGCTTGCGACTGGCGTAACAAAATATGTTTGTCAAGCTATTCGTAATGAGGCTTGACATAATAACAATGAGAAACTTTGTCGGAGACACCACAATTTCATTGTAAAACGATCTTTAGTCATAGTTCAACCTTGATGGAATCGGTTCTCTCTGGAAAAGTCTAGACATCCGCAATGTTGAATATGGAGATAAACTTCAAAGCTCACATGTTGCATCTAGAAAGTCTGCAAAGCAATAAACTTCCGAAATGTTAAGCGATGTCAGCGTAGGAGATGTCTACAATCAGGTTTGTTTTGAACTCAGATGTCAAACGTGAAACAAATTAATTGTTATATATTCAGTAAATGCTGGAAGTTAAAATATCTAATGATATTTAGCATTTACATAAAAGCTTTCTCTAACATGTATTCCAGTAACGTGTAGCATTTTCTCTTTAATGATTTTTTTCCTGAACCAGTATTTGTTCTTAGCCGCAAAATATCGGCCGCCCCTCCATTGCCAACCGTTTGATTATTACGTTTGTACTCAGTTTAACTGTCTTCTCCCTGTAGGAGGACTACCGCGTAAACATAAATTTTGTTTATATATATATATATATATATATATATATATATATATATATATATATATATATATATATATATATATATATATATATGTGTGTGTGTGTGTGTGTGTGTGTGTGTGTTCAAAATGTGTTAATTCAACGGGAAATCAGAAATATATTCCTACCTTATTATCGATATATTGAAGGGAGTGGGAGCTAGCAGCTAGGTGCTTGTATTCTCGGTATGGTTGGATTCGTGTTTGCTGATTATATCAAAGTCACTTTATATTTACATTTTTCACATAATCACTGCAATTTACTTATTACTGCCCTTTCAATCCATTAATATTTATTGTTTTGCGACAGCAATCATTATGCATGATACAGACACAATATCTAGGCTTAGATTTCTAACATATATGTGTCCTCCCCTGAGTTTGTTGTCCTTAATGGACCCTTCTAAATGCAACAATACGGAACACAAAATATAAATATATATATACATATAAGAGTTAACTTAAAATATGTGTGAATTATTATTACATGATTATCATGAAACAGGTAATATAAGCATAATATTACAATCGTTTGTTTTAAAATTATAGCCTCGAGTAACCACCTTTCGTGGACTTAACGTGAATTTTAACGCGTTCGTTATAATATTATGATAATCTATTCAAATAAACAATAAAAAGTGTTCAACTATATCTACTTCATTTATTCAGCGTGACAAAACGTTTGGCATTCATGTACATTAGTTCATAATTACCGTTTTTCCGAGCTTGTGAAAATTGACTTATTTCCGGAAGTGACATCCATGGTTCGTGACACTGACTAAAAAGTCATGTGGCATATGACCAGCTATACCAAGGTATGGATATTATTAGTTTATACATCTCCATGTTTTTGAAATGTAAAAAAATCAAATTTAAAAATGAATAATTTTTTTCCGTTAATTCTATATGCAGTTTGTGCACTTACATTACTGCTTGCTTTTTCTTTACCATATAGATACATGACTCAACAGACTGAGAGAGAGACAGACAGACATACAGATAGACAGAGGGAGAGAGAAATTTAACAATAGACACTGGTGAATGGATGCACATTTTATTATAATTGATTCAATGTCTTTTGATGTAGAATGTATGTTTATTATGAAATAATGCTGAAACGAAAAAGTCCGTCGTGAATATACATTTCGAGTGTAAATTTTTCTTCCGTTGTATAAGAACCCCACATGATTAAAACCAAATATTTACATTGGCTATCTAGTTGTATTAATTCCCAAAGTTGGTTTTCCTGTTCCAAATATGTAAACAAAGTCATCATGTGATCGGCGGCGCTATCTTTAGCATATAATAGAAAATTCAAGGCCAAAATGTCTGACACAAAAAAGCATTAGTGAAAACATAGATTTTCTTTATGATTTTTTAAATTACATGAAATTACCTTTTTGAATCTCATTTTGTTTGATTTTACTATATAATTAAATCCTGTTGCTCTTTAAGAACGCTGGTGACACAGCTGATGACGTCATTATCTCGCAACAAGCGCATTATATCGCGAGAAACATGGCGCATGATTGAAAGAGCACACAACAACTGGCCGTTGTACGATATATATATATATATATATATATATATATATATATATATATATATATATATATATATATATATATATATATATATATATATATATATATATATACATATATATATATATATATATAGTTGTCTTCTTTCTAAGCATAGATAGTGCAATAAATTTGGAAACTTCTCTAAATTTGTTGTTCATAAAACATTTTAATTCTTTAATACCAGTCAAGGCGGGAAAGGTTTTATTTTTCTACGTAGCTTTCTTGAGAAAATTTAGTCATAAATAATTATTGGACAGTGAAACAAAAAGTAACCCCCAGCTTCCACTTTGTTTTGATCACACACTTGACAGATTCTATCTGTTTTAATTCCCAAATGCCAGGCTTTGGCACGTTTTCTCAGTTGATTCAGATCTTCGGCCAAAGCATTAATAAAGAATGCAAAAAGTGTCAGTTAGATTCAAACACCCTGATGAACGCCGGAAGTAACTGGAAATCATCTAGAAAGCATGCCGTTCAGCATTACACACAATGATGAATCTAAAGTCCTTAGCCTTAATATAACAGTTTATACAACACAGAATCTCTGTCATCCCCTTCAACAAATCGATTGCTTTTGCAAGTTTATAAAGATCGCGAAAGTGTTTTTATTATCCACCAATCTATTTCGGCTCATTGTATATTCAGAGTAAACGTAATGTTGTCAGGACCTGTTAGGAGGAAAGTCATTCTGCTCATCCACGAGTTTATGCTACGATTTAAGGACACGCAGCACACGCTAATTAAGAACTGTCAATTAGAGTTTACTCATGACTGATGAATGTTTTTTCCACTACAATTTAACTAGATTCTTTCGTCCTTAAAGAAAGTATGATGAACATTAATTATGATTATAAACTTCAACACCTCGTACTTCCTTTTGTCAATACCAATCGATTTTCTATTCTTAGCATTATACAAAACGTTTCCAACCTCCTCACATATCTAACACGCATGCTTTGAATGGATACCCTAAAACTTATAAATTCTGAAGGCCTCGAAAGTAATCCTATCTTAAAAATAAGTCGTCTGATTCCTACAACAATTTGTTCTCGAAGGTAAGTCAACTTCGAAAGCAAGCCACCAAAAAATACGTAATTCATATTGTATATGCATATATGTTAACATGAGGGTGACAAGGATAAAGAGATGTACATTTGTTGTTTAATAGATGGAAAACAGACATTCTGAATTCTGTGTGAAAGCTAAATCATCCAATTGTGTATTAATTAATATAAAAGAAGCATAAATCATCAAAGGAAGGTAAGACGTTTTCGAAAATTCAAGAAAAAGGCGACTGATTTATTTCTTCTTTTTTTTCTAAAAGTCTCTATACTCTATCCTGAGAGAATTGCTGCCCTAGGTTTGTCAAATATTGACACATTTAAAAGGTTTTAGAGAGCTGAAAGCAAGGACTTCATTTAACTTGCAATCATGTTAAATGTAGCATTCAGTGAATAGTCTTCTAAAGTGCCAAAGACTGTTAAAACAGGTATCTACCACTCGAATTTCGTCGTTGCATCTCTTCGAGAGCACCAATAAGTTTGGTAGAATTTTAGAAAGTGCAGGTTGTTAAAATCAATACAGTATTGAAGTCAGTTGATCCGTTTGCGAGTGTTAATTGTTGTAGAAATACATAATCGGTTTTTAATCTTTAATGAATTATAGAATTGTTTGGTAAACCTATAAACTCTGAGGAATAACTTAATTTCATTATTTGTGACCTACTTTTCTTTCTTATACAGGAGACTCAGGAATCACAACAACACCTTTTTATCCTTTGTGTCCAGGAATTACAACATCACTTTCTGTGATCCTTTTGGGGTCCAGGAATCACAACTGCACGTTTTGTGTTTCTTGTGGCCCAGGTATCACAACAACGCATTTTGCGATCCGTGCGGCCTAGGAAAAACAGCAACTCATTTTGTGTCGTAGAAATCACAACAGCACATTTTAATAAATGAAAAACGTCTTGAATCTTAGCTAGGTTTATTTAATGAATTTAATGGATAAAAAAATATTTTAAAAAAATTTTATTTCAGGAAAGAGACTAAGAAATAAAAATGAATACAACATGGAAAGTAAAGGAGAAGAAAAGAGAAAAATACATATATGCTTGTCATATGTTTCTTTAAATACAGAAGAACTTAAGAACTTATTATGTAACAGATTCATAGAAAACGAAGAAATATGTCCTGCATAAAAACAATTTCGCTAAGTTCAGAAATAATATACAGATAGTATAATTACTGTAATAAAAAAGTTTAAGTACTTTAGTTTCAGCAAACCCTATTTGTACCGAATGTTTTTATGAGCTGATACAATCTAAATAACTTAAGTTCTATTCCATATCGATTTTTTTATTTTTCAGAGACGTGTCTCCCTTATCTGTTTTTGGACTCTTGATACTTCCTATTTAGTCATCGATCTGATCGCGTCGTGGCATTTCTACCAAATTTCTGGAGAATAACGAAAAGGGCCGAGTGTGTTCCAACTGATGAATAATTTGACCATATAGATTCTACTTCATTGCTGGAATCATCCGCCTCTGTGCATGTCTAGTCATGCAATTATTGCCCTTTTACGATGCCCATCAATTGATATTCTAGTGGCATAGCTTTTAGTCGAGAGAATAATATTCAACGTCACTTGCGCATCTGATGTGCAATTTAAATTTTTAAAAGCTTGAAAACCGTTGACACAAAATTCAATCATTATTTTTTTCTCGCGAAAAACCTAAAATAGGAGTAAAGACCTTGACGTCAACTTGCAAGTGATAATATTAAAACCATGCATTCATACTTAATAACAATATGACTAAGTAACAATGAAATCTAACGGTTCTTATATTGTATTGATACATTTATTGGTAGACAGATTATTTAGCTCGTGTGGCCGTAAGGTCAAGTGAGTTTTTGTGATATGGCCTTTTGTCCGTCGTGGGTCGTGAATTGTGCGTCTGTCGTGCATCGTCCGTACTTTTCTTTTCCGATTTTGATCAAATTTGGAATATGGGCTTATACCATCAAGATCTCGGAAGAGTTTAATAATAAGCATGATACTCGCATAATGACGAGTTGCTCTTGCATCTGATTGGCTGAACTTGTTGTCTCTCTTGATGCTATAGTTTTGACCTGATTTTCATTCAACACGGAATAGGGTAACAAATTAACAAGACTTCATACGAGATCGATATTGAGCGAAATCCACGTATACATATGAGGTGGTCTTACATCTAATTTACTGAGCCTGTGACCAGTCTGGAGGCTGTATTTCTGATCCAATGTTGATCAAATTAATTAAATAGTATTTTAACATAAGGATCTCAAGTGTTTACGACAATGAGTAATCCGTGCATGCATTGTAATGAGTTGGTCTTGTATATGTATGACTGAACTAGTCAACACTCTATCGACTTTGTTCCTTTTATCAGATTTTGATCCGTCATGGTAAATAAGCGTAGATCATTCCGATGTCCAATGGGCTATATTTCTGATTATATTTTAATCCAATTTTTTAAATATTATTATATCGAAGCTGTTGTATGAATTGATTATAAGCAAGATTAAGCATCTTTATGAGACAATCTTGGATCTGATTGCCTGAGCTTGTTATCACTCCAAAGACCGAATTTTGATTAGATTTAGCTCCAACTTGGTTAATACGCTTATAGCATCGTGGTCTTAAACAGATTCTATAATAACTGAGATCTGCGTATGTTAACGAGGTGTTTTTTGCACCTGAGTGATAGAGGTTGTTGCGTCTCTAGAAAATATATATCGCACCTGATTTCGATTAGACTTAGCAAATAGTTTAATATCAGCTAGGTCTTGGATGAGTTGGACTATGAGTGAGATCTATGCATATTAACTTTACCTTTATCTTCGGAAGGATGTTTGTCAGATTCTTGTAAAATGATTGAAATCGACATGATGGAAAGGCGGGTTGACAGTAAAACGGGTAAAATAGAGATGGCATAAAGGTTGGGAGATAGTTGACATAGGGTTCTGTTCTTACAATACTACATAAGTCTGCTTACTAAAATGGTAAACTGTTAAGTTGTGTAAACCAGGTAAGCGATATAAGATCCACTTAGGCCTCCTGCTTTTTTATTTGTCGTCTGAATGAAAAATAAAAAAAATGTTCAGTTTATTCTACCTGACCAAAATATCTTCTTTTGAAAAAGTGATGCTCTTTTGACCATTACCAGGTATGTTTCCATACTATATAACGTACTAGAAGAGAAAATCGATCCTCTATGAACTCCCATTACCATGCCTCATGGATACTTTGAAACAAGCATGGTCAGTAATTTTTGCAATATGCCTCGTGTTTACATACTTTACATAAGTTGTAATTGTTCAAGGAGAACAAAATTAATATGGTCGGAAAATAGTAACGCTTAGCTTCTGTTTAAAATTGTACTAAGGTAACTATTTAATATAAGCCAAGCCTTACAGGCAAAAAAACAAAACAAAAAAAAAAACAACAACAACAAAGAAAACAACAACAAAAAAACTTCAAGCTGAGGCACACCCACACTCAAACAACATTAATAACAGCCAAGCCTTACAGACAAAATAACAAAAGTCAAGCTAAGACATATCCGCACATATACAACACGGGCACACGTGTCATGACAGGGGCAGAAACTGATAGGAACGGTACAGGTTGGAATGGTAATACTGACGATGAAGTCTTCAAGGGGAGTTGAACTAATTCTCCGGGATTGATTTCTCAACTACTTCCTGAAGTTATTGATAGGATCACTCATCTTCGACAAGCAAGGGTAAAAGAAGTGTAGCAATGTTCCAGCAACGAAACCGTATTAACAAATCATTAGCTGCCAACAAAACGAGACTAAACCAATAACACGACTACAAAATTATATAAATTAAACCAGAAAGAAAACTGCAATAAACTGGCAATCTTTTATTATAACAAATGATGTGAGAGATTTCACATTATATAGGCTGTCGAGCACTAAAGAGTTAAACTTGCAAAGCGGATATGCAACGAGGAAATTCCTTTGACAAACTCCTTCTTTTCTGTATTTGTTATGACTATGGCGTAATTTTTCAAAGGTCTATTTCATTGTTAAATACTTTTAATGTGCGAAATATATTTATCCGTCTTAGTTTATTGCATTTCGTTTCTGTTGAAAACCTGAGAAATTGTGCTACAATTGTTAGCTAGTATGCGATATTTTAGCAAGATTTTAAACACACACACACACACACACACACACACACACACACATATATATATATATATATATATATATATATATATATATATATATATATGTGTGTGTGTGTGTGTGTGTGTGTGTGTATATACGTCATGAACAAATATTCCAGTCAGCCATCATACCACTTTTCCGTTTAAATATACAAGCAGATCGTTTTAAAGATTTATAAATGAGCAATCAAAGTTTGTAAATCTGTTCATCGCTAGATTAAATGATAAAATCAAGGTAATTGATTTAGATAAGTCGTTTTAGTAGCGTACATTATATTTTTGCAAGTCTTCGTTAATCTTGGTTCAAACAATTTTGCTGTTTTTTTCTACAAAAGCCTTTGTAAATAGAATTTCTAGCTTGCGACTGGCGTAACAAAATATGTTTGTCAAGCTATTCGTAATGAGGCTTGACATAATAACAATAAGAAACTTTGTCGGAGACACCACAATTTCATTGTAAAACGATCTTTAGTCATAGTTCAACCTTGATGGAATCGGTTCTCTCTGGAAAAGTCTAGACATCCGCAATGTTGAATATGGAGATAAACTTCAAAGCTCACATGTTGCATCTAGAAAGTCTGCAAAGCAATAAACTTCCGAAATGTTAAGCGATGTCAGCGTAGGAGATGTCTACAATCAGGTTTGTTTTGAACTCAGATGTCAAACGTGAAACAAATTAATTGTTATATATTCAGTAAATGCTGGAAGTTAAAATATCTAATGATATTTAGCATTTACATAAAAGCTTTCTCTAACATGTATTCCAGTAACGTGTAGCATTTTCTCTTTAATGATTTTTTTTCCTGAACCAGTATTTGTTCTTAGCCGCAAAATATCGGCCGCCCCTCCATTGCCAACCGTTTGATTATTACGTTTGTACTCAGTTTAACTGTCTTCTCCCTGTAGGAGGACTACCGCGTAAACATAAATTTTGTTTATATATATATATATATATATATATATATATATATATATGTATGTGTGTGTGTGTGTGTGTGTGTGTGTGTGTGTGTGTGTGTTCAAAATGTGTTAATTCAACGGGAAATCAGAAATATATTCCTACCTTATTATCAATATATTGAAGGGAGTGGGAGCTAGCAGCTAGGTGCTTGTATTCTCGGTATGGTTGGATTCGTGTTTGCTGATTATATCAAAGTCACTTTATATTTACATTTTTCACATAATCACTGCAATTTACTTATTACTGCCCTTTCAATCCATTAATATTTATTGTTTTGCGACAGCAATCATTATGCATGATACAGACACAATATCTAGGCTTAGATTTCTAACATATATGTGTCCTCCCCTGAGTTTGTTGTCCTTAATGGACCCTTCTAAATGCAACAATACGGAACACAAAATATAAATATATATATACATATAAGAGTTAACTTAAAATATGTGTGAATTATTATTACATGATTATCATGAAACAGGTAATATAAGCATAATATTACAATCGTTTGTTTTAAAATTATAGCCTCGAGTAACCACCTTTCGTGGACTTAACGTGAATTTTAACGCGTTCGTTATAATATTATGATAATCTATTCAAATAAACAATAAAAAGTGTTCAACTATATCTACTTCATTTATTCAGCGTGACAAAACGTTTGGCATTCATGTACATTAGTTCATAATTACCGTTTTTCCGAGCTTGTGAAAATTGACTTATTTCCGGAAGTGACATCCATGGTTCGTGACACTGACTAAAAAGTCATGTGGCATATGACCAGCTATACCAAGGTATGGATATTATTAGTTTATACATCTCCATGTTTTTGAAATGTAAAAAAATCAAATTTAAAAATGAATAATTTTTTCCGTTAATTCTATATGCAGTTTGTGCACTTACATTACTGCTTGCTTTTTCTTTACCATATAGATACATGACTCAACAGACTGAGAGAGAGACAGACAGACATACAGATAGACAGAGGGAGAGAGAAATTTAACAATAGACACTGGTGAATGGATGCACATTTTATTATAATTGATTCAATGTCTTTTGATGTAGAATGTATGTTTATTATGAAATAATGCTGAAACGAAAAAGTCCGTCGTGAATATACATTTCGAGTGTAAATTTTTCTTCCGTTGTATAAGAACCCCACATGATTAAAACCAAATATTTACATTGGCTATCTAGTTGTATTAATTCCCAAAGTTGGTTTTCCTGTTCCAAATATGTAAACAAAGTCATCATGTGATCGGCGGCGCTATCTTTAGCATATAATAGAAAATTCAAGGCCAAAATGTCTGACACAAAAAAGCATTAGTGAAAACATAGATTTTCTTTATGATTTTTTAAATTACATGAAATTACCTTTTTGAATCTCATTTTGTTTGATTTTACTATATAATTAAATCCTGTTGCTCTTTAAGAACGCTGGTGACACAGCTGATGACGTCATTATCTCGCAACAAGCGCATTATATCGCGAGAAACATGGCGCATGATTGAAAGAGCACACAACAACTGGCCGTTGTACGATATATATATATATATATATATATATATATATATATATATATATATATATATACATATATATATATATATATATATATAGTTGTCTTCTTTCTAAGCATAGATAGTGCAATAAATTTGGAAACTTCTCTAAATTTGTTGTTCATAAAACATTTTAATTCTTTAATACCAGTCAAGGCGGGAAAGGTTTTATTTTTCTACGTAGCTTTCTTGAGAAAATTTAGTCATAAATAATTATTGGACAGTGAAACAAAAAGTAACCCCCAGCTTCCACTTTGTTTTGATCACACACTTGACAGATTCTATCTGTTTTAATTCCCAAATGCCAGGCTTTGGCACGTTTTCTCAGTTGATTCAGATCTTCGGCCAAAGCATTAATAAAGAATGCAAAAAGTGTCAGTTAGATTCAAACACCCTGATGAACGCCGGAAGTAACTGGAAATCATCTAGAAAGCATGCCGTTCAGCATTACACACAATGATGAATCTAAAGTCCTTAGCCTTAATATAACAGTTTATACAACACAGAATCTCTGTCATCCCCTTCAACAAATCGATTGCTTTTGCAAGTTTATAAAGATCGCGAAAGTGTTTTTATTATCCACCAATCTATTTCGGCTCATTGTATATTCAGAGTAAACGTAATGTTGTCAGGACCTGTTAGGAGGAAAGTCATTCTGCTCATCCACGAGTTTATGCTACGATTTAAGGACACGCAGCACACGCTAATTAAGAACTGTCAATTAGAGTTTACTCATGACTGATGAATGTTTTTTCCACTACAATTTAACTAGATTCTTTCGTCCTTAAAGAAAGTATGATGAACATTAATTATGATTATAAACTTCAACACCTCGTACTTCCTTTTGTCAATACCAATCGATTTTCTATTCTTAGCATTATACAAAACGTTTCCAACCTCCTCACATATCTAACACGCATGCTTCGAATGGATACCCTAAAACTTATAAATTCTGAAGGCCTCGAAAGTAATCCTATCTTAAAAATAAGTCGTCTGATTCCTACAACAATTTGTTCTCGAAGGTAAGTCAACTTCGAAAGCAAGCCACCAAAAAATACGTAATTCATATTGTATATGCATATATGTTAACATGAGGGTGACAAGGATAAAGAGATGTACATTTGTTGTTTAATAGATGGAAAACAGACATTCTGAATTCTGTGTGAAAGCTAAATCATCCAATTGTGTATTAATTAATATAAAAGAAGCATAAATCATCAAAGGAAGGTAAGACGTTTTCGAAAATTCAAGAAAAAGGCGACTGATTTATTTCTTCTTCTTTTTCTAAAAGTCTCTATACTCTATCCTGAGAGAATTGCTGCCCTAGGTTTGTCAAATATTGACACATTTAAAAGGTTTTAGAGAGCTGAAAGCAAGGACTTCATTTAACTTGCAATCATGTTAAATGTAGCATTCAGTGAATAGTCTTCTAAAGTGCCAAAGACTGTTAAAACAGGTATCTACCACTCGAATTTCGTCGTTGCATCTCTTCGAGAGCACCAATAAGTTTGGTAGAATTTTAGAAAGTGCAGGTTGTTAAAATCAATACAGTATTGAAGTCAGTTGATCCGTTTGCGAGTGTTAATTGTTGTAGAAATACATAATCGGTTTTTAATCTTTAATGAATTATAGAATTGTTTGGTAAACCTATAAACTCTGAGGAATAACTTAATTTCATTATTTGTGACCTACTTTTCTTTCTTATACAGGAGACTCAGGAATCACAACAACACCTTTTTATCCTTTGTGTCCAGGAATTACAACATCACTTTCTGTGATCCTTTTGGGGTCCAGGAATCACAACTGCACGTTTTGTGTTTCTTGTGGCCCAGGTATCACAACAACGCATTTTGCGATCCGTGCGGCCTAGGAAAAACAGCAACTCATTTTGTGTCGTAGAAATCACAACAGCACATTTTAATAAATGAAAAACGTCTTGAATCTTAGCTAGGTTTATTTAATGAATTTAATGGATAAAAAAATATTTAAAAAAAAATTTTATTTCAGGAAAGAGACTAAGAAATAAAAATGAATACAACATGGAAAGTAAAGGAGAAAAAAAGAGAAAAATACATATATGCTTGTCATATGTTTCTTTAAATACAGAAGAACTTAAGAACTTATTATGTAACAGATTCATAGAAAACGAAGAAATATGTCCTGCATAAAAACAATTTCGCTAAGTTCAGAAATAATATACAGATAGTATAATTACTGTAATAAAAAAGTTTAAGTACTTTAGTTTCAGCAAACCCTATTTGTACCGAATGTTTTTATGAGCTGATACAATCTAAATAACTTAAGTTCTATTCCATATCGATTTTTTTTATTTTTCAGAGACGTGTCTCCCTTATCTGTTTTTGGACTCTTGATACTTCCTATTTAGTCATCGATCTGATCGCGTCGTGGCATTTCTACCAAATTTCTGGAGAATAACGAAAAGGGCCGAGTGTGTTCCAACTGATGAATAATTTGACCATATAGATTCTACTTCATTGCTGGAATCATCCGCCTCTGTGCATGTCTAGTCATGCAATTATTGCCCTTTTACGATGCCCATCAATTGATATTCTAGTGGCATAGCTTTTAGTCGAGAGAATAATATTCAACGTCACTTGCGCATCTGATGTGCAATTTAAATTTTTAAAAGCTTGAAAACCGTTGACACAAAATTCAATCATTATTTTTTTCTCGCGAAAAACCTAAAATAGGAGTAAAGACCTTGACGTCAACTTGCAAGTGATAATATTAAAACCATGCATTCATACTTAATAACAATATGACTAAGTAACAATGAAATCTAACGGTTCTTATATTGTATTGATACATTTATTGGTAGACAGATTATTTAGCTCGTGTGGCCGTAAGGTCAAGTGAGTTTTTGTGATATGGCCTTTTGTCCGTCGTGGGTCGTGAATTGTGCGTCTGTCGTGCATCGTCCGTACTTTTCTTTTCCCGATTTTGATCAAATTTGGAATATGGGCTTATACCATCAAGATCTCGGAAGAGTTTAATAATAAGCATGATACTCGCATAATGACGAGTTGCTCTTGCATCTGATTGGCTGAACTTGTTGTCTCTCTTGATGCTATAGTTTTGACCTGATTTTCATTCAACACGGAATAGGGTAACAAATTAACAAGACTTCATACGAGATCGATATTGAGCGAAATCCACGTATACATATGAGGTGGTCTTACATCTAATTTACTGAGCCTGTGACCAGTCTGGAGGCTGTATTTCTGATCCAATGTTGATCAAATTAATTAAATAGTATTTTAACATAAGGATCTCAAGTGTTTACGACAATGAGTAATCCGTGCATGCATTGTAATGAGTTGGTCTTGTATATGTATGACTGAACTAGTCAACACTCTATCGACTTTGTTCCTTTTATCAGATTTTGATCCGTCATGGTAAATAAGCGTAGATCATTCCGATGTCCAATGGGCTATATTTCTGATTATATTTTAATCCAATTTTTTAAATATTATTATATCGAAGCTGTTGTATGAATTGATTATAAGCAAGATTAAGCATCTTTATGAGACAATCTTGGATCTGATTGCCTGAGCTTGTTATCACTCCAAAGACCGAATTTTGATTAGATTTAGCTCCAACTTGGTTAATACGCTTATAGCATCGTGGTCTTAAACAGATTCTATAATAACTGAGATCTGCGTATGTTAACGAGGTGTTTTTGCACCTGAGTGATAGAGGTTGTTGCGTCTCTAGAAAATATATATCGCACCTGATTTCGATTAGACTTAGCAAATAGTTTAATATCAGCTAGGTCTTGGATGAGTTGGACTATGAGTGAGATCTATGCATATTAACTTTACCTTTATCTTCGGAAGGATGTTTGTCAGATTCTTGTAAAATGATTGAAATCGACATGATGGAAAGGCGGGTTGACAGTAAAACGGGTAAAATAGAGATGGCATAAAGGTTGGGAGATAGTTGACATAGGGTTCTGTTCTTACAATACTACATAAGTCTGCTTACTAAAATGGTAAACTGTTAAGTTGTGTAAACCAGGTAAGCGATATAAGATCCACTTAGGCCTCCTGCTTTTTTATTTGTCGTCTGAATGAAAAATAAAAAAAATGTTCAGTTTATTCTACCTGACCAAAATATCTTCTTTTGAATAAGTGATGCTCTTTTGACCATTACCAGGTATGTTTCCATACTATATAACGTACTAGAAGAGAAAATCGATCCTCTATGAACTCCCATTACCATGCCTCATGGATACTTTGAAACAAGCATGGTCAGTAATTTTTGCAATATGCCTCGTGTTTACATACTTTACATAAGTTGTAATTGTTCAAGGAGAACAAAATTAATATGGTCGGAAAATAGTAACGCTTAGCTTCTGTTTAAAATTGTACTAAGGTAACTATTTAATATAAGCCAAGCCTTACAGGCAAAAAAACAAAACAAAAAAAAAACAACAACAACAAAGAAAACAACAACAAAAAAACATCAAGCTGAGGCACACCCACACTCAAACAACATTAATAACAGCCAAGCCTTACAGACAAAATAACAAAAGTCAAGCTAAGACATATCCGCACATATACAACACGGGCACACGTGTCATGACAGGGGCAGAAACTGATAGGAACGGTACAGGTTGGAATGGTAATACTGACGATGAAGTCTTCAAGGGGAGTTGAACTAATTCTCCGGGATTGATTTCTCAACTACTTCCTGAAGTTATTGATAGGATCACTCATCTTCGACAAGCAAGGGTAAAAGAAGTGTAGCAATGTTCCAGCAACGAAACCGTATTAACAAATCATTAGCTGCCAACAAAACGAGACTAAACCAATAACACGACTACAAAATTATATAAATTAAACCAGAAAGAAAACTGCAATAAACTGGCAATCTTTTATTATAACAAATGATGTGAGAGATTTCACATTATATAGGCTGTCGAGCACTAAAGAGTTAAACTTGCAAAGCGGATATGCAACGAGGAAATTCCTTTGACAAACTCCTTCTTTTCTGTATTTGTTATGACTATGGCGTAATTTTTCAAAGGTCTATTTCATTGTTAAATACTTTTAATGTGCGAAATATATTTATCCGTCTTAGTTTATTGCATTTCGTTTCTGTTGAAAACCTGAGAAATTGTGCTACAATTGTTAGCTAGTATGCGATATTTTAGCAAGATTTTAAACACACACACACACACACACACACACACACACATATATATATATATATATATATATATATATATATATATATATATATATATGTGTGTGTGTGTGTGTGTGTGTGTGTATATACGTCATGAACAAATATTCCAGTCAGCCATCATACCACTTTTCCGTTTAAATATACAAGCAGATCGTTTTAAAGATTTATAAATGAGCAATCAAAGTTTGTAAATCTGTTCATGCTAGATTAAATGATAAAATCAAGGTAATTGATTTAGATAAGTCGTTTTAGTAGCGTACATTATATTTTTGCAAGTCTTCGTTAATCTTGGTTCAAACAATTTTGCTGTTTTTTTCTACAAAAGCCTTCGTAAATAGAATTTCTAGCTTGCGACTGGCGTAACAAAATATGTTTGTCAAGCTATTCGTAATGAGGCTTGACATAATAACAATAAGAAACTTTGTCGGAGACACCACAATTTCATTGTAAAACGATCTTTAGTCATAGTTCAACCTTGATGGAATCGGTTCTCTCTGGAAAAGTCTAGACATCCGCAATGTTGAATATGGAGATAAACTTCAAAGCTCACATGTTGCATCTAGAAAGTCTGCAAAGCAATAAACTTCCGAAATGTTAAGCGATGTCAGCGTAGGAGATGTCTACAATCAGGTTTGTTTTGAACTCAGATGTCAAACGTGAAACAAATTAATTGTTATATATTCAGTAAATGCTGGAAGTTAAAATATCTAATGATATTTAGCATTTACATAAAAGCTTTCTCTAACATGTATTCCAGTAACGTGTAGCATTTTCTCTTTAATGATTTTTTTTCCTGAACCAGTATTTGTTCTTAGCCGCAAAATATCGGCCGCCCCTCCATTGCCAACCGTTTGATTATTACGTTTGTACTCAGTTTAACTGTCTTCTCCCTGTAGGAGGACTACCGCGTAAACATAAATTTTGTTTATATATATATATATATATATATATATATATATATATATATATATATATATATATATATATATATATATATATATATGTATGTGTGTGTGTGTGTGTGTGTGTGTGTGTGTGTGTGTGTTCAAAATGTGTTAATTCAACGGGAAATCAGAAATATATTCCTACCTTATTATCAATATATTGAAGGGAGTGGGAGCTAGCAGCTAGGTGCTTGTATTCTCGGTATGGTTGGATTCGTGTTTGCTGATTATATCAAAGTCACTTTATATTTACATTTTTCACATAATCACTGCAATTTACTTATTACTGCCCTTTCAATCCATTAATATTTATTGTTTTGCGACAGCAATCATTATGCATGATACAGACACAATATCTAGGCTTAGATTTCTAACATATATGTGTCCTCCCCTGAGTTTGTTGTCCTTAATGGACCCTTCTAAATGCAACAATACGGAACACAAAATATAAATATATATATACATATAAGAGTTAACTTAAAATATGTGTGAATTATTATTACATGATTATCATGAAACAGGTAATATAAGCATAATATTACAATCGTTTGTTTTAAAATTATAGCCTCGAGTAACCACCTTTCGTGGACTTAACGTGAATTTTAACGCGTTCGTTATAATATTATGATAATCTATTCAAATAAACAATAAAAAGTGTTCAACTATATCTACTTCATTTATTCAGCGTGACAAAACGTTTGGCATTCATGTACATTAGTTCATAATTACCGTTTTTCCGAGCTTGTGAAAATTGACTTATTTCCGGAAGTGACATCCATGGTTCGTGACACTGACTAAAAAGTCATGTGGCATATGACCAGCTATACCAAGGTATGGATATTATTAGTTTATACATCTCCATGTTTTTGAAATGTAAAAAAATCAAATTTAAAAATGAATAATTTTTTCCGTTAATTCTATATGCAGTTTGTGCACTTACATTACTGCTTGCTTTTTCTTTACCATATAGATACATGACTCAACAGACTGAGAGAGAGACAGACAGACATACAGATAGACAGAGGGAGAGAGAAATTTAACAATAGACACTGGTGAATGGATGCACATTTTATTATAATTGATTCAATGTCTTTTGATGTAGAATGTATGTTTATTATGAAATAATGCTGAAACGAAAAAGTCCGTCGTGAATATACATTTCGAGTGTAAATTTTTCTTCCGTTGTATAAGAACCCCACATGATTAAAACCAAATATTTACATTGGCTATCTAGTTGTATTAATTCCCAAAGTTGGTTTTCCTGTTCCAAATATGTAAACAAAGTCATCATGTGATCGGCGGCGCTATCTTTAGCATATAATAGAAAATTCAAGGCCAAAATGTCTGACACAAAAAAGCATTAGTGAAAACATAGATTTTCTTTATGATTTTTTAAATTACATGAAATTACCTTTTTGAATCTCATTTTGTTTGATTTTACTATATAATTAAATCCTGTTGCTCTTTAAGAACGCTGGTGACACAGCTGATGACGTCATTATCTCGCAACAAGCGCATTATATCGCGAGAAACATGGCGCATGATTGAAAGAGCACACAACAACTGGCCGTTGTACGATATATATATATATATATATATATATATATATATATATATATATATACATATATATATATATATATATATAGTTGTCTTCTTTCTAAGCATAGATAGTGCAATAAATTTGGAAACTTCTCTAAATTTGTTGTTCATAAAACATTTTAATTCTTTAATACCAGTCAAGGCGGGAAAGGTTTTATTTTTCTACGTAGCTTTCTTGAGAAAATTTAGTCATAAATAATTATTGGACAGTGAAACAAAAAGTAACCCCCAGCTTCCACTTTGTTTTGATCACACACTTGACAGATTCTATCTGTTTTAATTCCCAAATGCCAGGCTTTGGCACGTTTTCTCAGTTGATTCAGATCTTCGGCCAAAGCATTAATAAAGAATGCAAAAAGTGTCAGTTAGATTCAAACACCCTGATGAACGCCGGAAGTAACTGGAAATCATCTAGAAAGCATGCCGTTCAGCATTACACACAATGATGAATCTAAAGTCCTTAGCCTTAATATAACAGTTTATACAACACAGAATCTCTGTCATCCCCTTCAACAAATCGATTGCTTTTGCAAGTTTATAAAGATCGCGAAAGTGTTTTTATTATCCACCAATCTATTTCGGCTCATTGTATATTCAGAGTAAACGTAATGTTGTCAGGACCTGTTAGGAGGAAAGTCATTCTGCTCATCCACGAGTTTATGCTACGATTTAAGGACACGCAGCACACGCTAATTAAGAACTGTCAATTAGAGTTTACTCATGACTGATGAATGTTTTTTCCACTACAATTTAACTAGATTCTTTCGTCCTTAAAGAAAGTATGATGAACATTAATTATGATTATAAACTTCAACACCTCGTACTTCCTTTTGTCAATACCAATCGATTTTCTATTCTTAGCATTATACAAAACGTTTCCAACCTCCTCACATATCTAACACGCATGCTTCGAATGGATACCCTAAAACTTATAAATTCTGAAGGCCTCGAAAGTAATCCTATCTTAAAAATAAGTCGTCTGATTCCTACAACAATTTGTTCTCGAAGGTAAGTCAACTTCGAAAGCAAGCCACCAAAAAATACGTAATTCATATTGTATATGCATATATGTTAACATGAGGGTGACAAGGATAAAGAGATGTACATTTGTTGTTTAATAGATGGAAAACAGACATTCTGAATTCTGTGTGAAAGCTAAATCATCCAATTGTGTATTAATTAATATAAAAGAAGCATAAATCATCAAAGGAAGGTAAGACGTTTTCGAAAATTCAAGAAAAAGGCGACTGATTTATTTCTTCTTCTTTTTCTAAAAGTCTCTATACTCTATCCTGAGAGAATTGCTGCCCTAGGTTTGTCAAATATTGACACATTTAAAAGGTTTTAGAGAGCTGAAAGCAAGGACTTCATTTAACTTGCAATCATGTTAAATGTAGCATTCAGTGAATAGTCTTCTAAAGTGCCAAAGACTGTTAAAACAGGTATCTACCACTCGAATTTCGTCGTTGCATCTCTTCGAGAGCACCAATAAGTTTGGTAGAATTTTAGAAAGTGCAGGTTGTTAAAATCAATACAGTATTGAAGTCAGTTGATCCGTTTGCGAGTGTTAATTGTTGTAGAAATACATAATCGGTTTTTAATCTTTAATGAATTATAGAATTGTTTGGTAAACCTATAAACTCTGAGGAATAACTTAATTTCATTATTTGTGACCTACTTTTCTTTCTTATACAGGAGACTCAGGAATCACAACAACACCTTTTTATCCTTTGTGTCCAGGAATTACAACATCACTTTCTGTGATCCTTTTGGGGTCCAGGAATCACAACTGCACGTTTTGTGTTTCTTGTGGCCCAGGTATCACAACAACGCATTTTGCGATCCGTGCGGCCTAGGAAAAACAGCAACTCATTTTGTGTCGTAGAAATCACAACAGCACATTTTAATAAATGAAAAACGTCTTGAATCTTAGCTAGGTTTATTTAATGAATTTAATGGATAAAAAAATATTTAAAAAAAAATTTTATTTCAGGAAAGAGACTAAGAAATAAAAATGAATACAACATGGAAAGTAAAGGAGAAAAAAAGAGAAAAATACATATATGCTTGTCATATGTTTCTTTAAATACAGAAGAACTTAAGAACTTATTATGTAACAGATTCATAGAAAACGAAGAAATATGTCCTGCATAAAAACAATTTCGCTAAGTTCAGAAATAATATACAGATAGTATAATTACTGTAATAAAAAAGTTTAAGTACTTTAGTTTCAGCAAACCCTATTTGTACCGAATGTTTTTATGAGCTGATACAATCTAAATAACTTAAGTTCTATTCCATATCGATTTTTTTATTTTTCAGAGACGTGTCTCCCTTATCTGTTTTTGGACTCTTGATACTTCCTATTTAGTCATCGATCTGATCGCGTCGTGGCATTTCTACCAAATTTCTGGAGAATAACGAAAAGGGCCGAGTGTGTTCCAACTGATGAATAATTTGACCATATAGATTCTACTTCATTGCTGGAATCATCCGCCTCTGTGCATGTCTAGTCATGCAATTATTGCCCTTTTACGATGCCCATCAATTGATATTCTAGTGGCATAGCTTTTAGTCGAGAGAATAATATTCAACGTCACTTGCGCATCTGATGTGCAATTTAAATTTTTAAAAGCTTGAAAACCGTTGACACAAAATTCAATCATTATTTTTTTCTCGCGAAAAACCTAAAATAGGAGTAAAGACCTTGACGTCAACTTGCAAGTGATAATATTAAAACCATGCATTCATACTTAATAACAATATGACTAAGTAACAATGAAATCTAACGGTTCTTATATTGTATTGATACATTTATTGGTAGACAGATTATTTAGCTCGTGTGGCCGTAAGGTCAAGTGAGTTTTTGTGATATGGCCTTTTGTCCGTCGTGGGTCGTGAATTGTGCGTCTGTCGTGCATCGTCCGTACTTTTCTTTTCCGATTTTGATCAAATTTGGAATATGGGCTTATACCATCAAGATCTCGGAAGAGTTTAATAATAAGCATGATACTCGCATAATGACGAGTTGCTCTTGCATCTGATTGGCTGAACTTGTTGTCTCTCTTGATGCTATAGTTTTGACCTGATTTTCATTCAACACGGAATAGGGTAACAAATTAACAAGACTTCATACGAGATCGATATTGAGCGAAATCCACGTATACATATGAGGTGGTCTTACATCTAATTTACTGAGCCTGTGACCAGTCTGGAGGCTGTATTTCTGATCCAATGTTGATCAAATTAATTAAATAGTATTTTAACATAAGGATCTCAAGTGTTTACGACAATGAGTAATCCGTGCATGCATTGTAATGAGTTGGTCTTGTATATGTATGACTGAACTAGTCAACACTCTATCGACTTTGTTCCTTTTATCAGATTTTGATCCGTCATGGTAAATAAGCGTAGATCATTCCGATGTCCAATGGGCTATATTTCTGATTATATTTTAATCCAATTTTTTAAATATTATTATATCGAAGCTGTTGTATGAATTGATTATAAGCAAGATTAAGCATCTTTATGAGACAATCTTGGATCTGATTGCCTGAGCTTGTTATCACTCCAAAGACCGAATTTTGATTAGATTTAGCTCCAACTTGGTTAATACGCTTATAGCATCGTGGTCTTAAACAGATTCTATAATAACTGAGATCTGCGTATGTTAACGAGGTGTTTTTGCACCTGAGTGATAGAGGTTGTTGCGTCTCTAGAAAATATATATCGCACCTGATTTCGATTAGACTTAGCAAATAGTTTAATATCAGCTAGGTCTTGGATGAGTTGGACTATGAGTGAGATCTATGCATATTAACTTTACCTTTATCTTCGGAAGGATGTTTGTCAGATTCTTGTAAAATGATTGAAATCGACATGATGGAAAGGCGGGTTGACAGTAAAACGGGTAAAATAGAGATGGCATAAAGGTTGGGAGATAGTTGACATAGGGTTCTGTTCTTACAATACTACATAAGTCTGCTTACTAAAATGGTAAACTGTTAAGTTGTGTAAACCAGGTAAGCGATATAAGATCCACTTAGGCCTCCTGCTTTTTTATTTGTCGTCTGAATGAAAAATAAAAAAAATGTTCAGTTTATTCTACCTGACCAAAATATCTTCTTTTGAAAAAGTGATGCTCTTTTGACCATTACCAGGTATGTTTCCATACTATATAACGTACTAGAAGAGAAAATCGATCCTCTATGAACTCCCATTACCATGCCTCATGGATACTTTGAAACAAGCATGGTCAGTAATTTTTGCAATATGCCTCGTGTTTACATACTTTACATAAGTTGTAATTGTTCAAGGAGAACAAAATTAATATGGTCGGAAAATAGTAACGCTTAGCTTCTGTTTAAAATTGTACTAAGGTAACTATTTAATATAAGCCAAGCCTTACAGGCAAAAAAACAAAACAAAAAAAAAACAACAACAACAAAGAAAACAACAACAAAAAAACATCAAGCTGAGGCACACCCACACTCAAACAACATTAATAACAGCCAAGCCTTACAGACAAAATAACAAAAGTCAAGCTAAGACATATCCGCACATATACAACACGGGCACACGTGTCATGACAGGGGCAGAAACTGATAGGAACGGTACAGGTTGGAATGGTAATACTGACGATGAAGTCTTCAAGGGGAGTTGAACTAATTCTCCGGGATTGATTTCTCAACTACTTCCTGAAGTTATTGATAGGATCACTCATCTTCGACAAGCAAGGGTAAAAGAAGTGTAGCAATGTTCCAGCAACGAAACCGTATTAACAAATCATTAGCTGCCAACAAAACGAGACTAAACCAATAACACGACTACAAAATTATATAAATTAAACCAGAAAGAAAACTGCAATAAACTGGCAATCTTTTATTATAACAAATGATGTGAGAGATTTCACATTATATAGGCTGTCGAGCACTAAAGAGTTAAACTTGCAAAGCGGATATGCAACGAGGAAATTCCTTTGACAAACTCCTTCTTTTCTGTATTTGTTATGACTATGGCGTAATTTTTCAAAGGTCTATTTCATTGTTAAATACTTTTAATGTGCGAAATATATTTATCCGTCTTAGTTTATTGCATTTCGTTTCTGTTGAAAACCTGAGAAATTGTGCTACAATTGTTAGCTAGTATGCGATATTTTAGCAAGATTTTAAACACACACACACACACACACACACACACACACACACACATATATATATATATATATATATATATATATATATATATATATATGTGTGTGTGTGTGTGTGTGTGTGTGTGTATATACGTCATGAACAAATATTCCAGTCAGCCATCATACCACTTTTCCGTTTAAATATACAAGCAGATCGTTTTAAAGATTTATAAATGAGCAATCAAAGTTTGTAAATCTGTTCATGCTAGATTAAATGATAAAATCAAGGTAATTGATTTAGATAAGTCGTTTTAGTAGCGTACATTATATTTTTGCAAGTCTTCGTTAATCTTGGTTCAAACAATTTTGCTGTTTTTTTCTACAAAAGCCTTCGTAAATAGAATTTCTAGCTTGCGACTGGCGTAACAAAATATGTTTGTCAAGCTATTCGTAATGAGGCTTGACATAATAACAATAAGAAACTTTGTCGGAGACACCACAATTTCATTGTAAAACGATCTTTAGTCATAGTTCAACCTTGATGGAATCGGTTCTCTCTGGAAAAGTCTAGACATCCGCAATGTTGAATATGGAGATAAACTTCAAAGCTCACATGTTGCATCTAGAAAGTCTGCAAAGCAATAAACTTCCGAAATGTTAAGCGATGTCAGCGTAGGAGATGTCTACAATCAGGTTTGTTTTGAACTCAGATGTCAAACGTGAAACAAATTAATTGTTATATATTCAGTAAATGCTGGAAGTTAAAATATCTAATGATATTTAGCATTTACATAAAAGCTTTCTCTAACATGTATTCCAGTAACGTGTAGCATTTTCTCTTTAATGATTTTTTTTCCTGAACCAGTATTTGTTCTTAGCCGCAAAATATCGGCCGCCCCTCCATTGCCAACCGTTTGATTATTACGTTTGTACTCAGTTTAACTGTCTTCTCCCTGTAGGAGGACTACCGCGTAAACATAAATTTTGTTTATATATATATATATATATATATATATATATATATATATATATATATATATATATATATGTATGTGTGTGTGTGTGTGTGTGTGTGTGTGTGTGTGTTCAAAATGTGTTAATTCAACGGGAAATCAGAAATATATTCCTACCTTATTATCAATATATTGAAGGGAGTGGGAGCTAGCAGCTAGGTGCTTGTATTCTCGGTATGGTTGGATTCGTGTTTGCTGATTATATCAAAGTCACTTTATATTTACATTTTTCACATAATCACTGCAATTTACTTATTACTGCCCTTTCAATCCATTAATATTTATTGTTTTGCGACAGCAATCATTATGCATGATACAGACACAATATCTAGGCTTAGATTTCTAACATATATGTGTCCTCCCCTGAGTTTGTTGTCCTTAATGGACCCTTCTAAATGCAACAATACGGAACACAAAATATAAATATATATATACATATAAGAGTTAACTTAAAATATGTGTGAATTATTATTACATGATTATCATGAAACAGGTAATATAAGCATAATATTACAATCGTTTGTTTTAAAATTATAGCCTCGAGTAACCACCTTTCGTGGACTTAACGTGAATTTTAACGCGTTCGTTATAATATTATGATAATCTATTCAAATAAACAATAAAAAGTGTTCAACTATATCTACTTCATTTATTCAGCGTGACAAAACGTTTGGCATTCATGTACATTAGTTCATAATTACCGTTTTTCCGAGCTTGTGAAAATTGACTTATTTCCGGAAGTGACATCCATGGTTCGTGACACTGACTAAAAAGTCATGTGGCATATGACCAGTTATACCAAGGTATGGATATTATTAGTTTATACATCTCCATGTTTTTGAAATGTAAAAAAATCAAATTTAAAAATGAATAATTTTTTCCGTTAATTCTATATGCAGTTTGTGCACTTACATTACTGCTTGCTTTTTCTTTACCATATAGATACATGACTCAACAGACTGAGAGAGAGACAGACAGACATACAGATAGACAGAGGGAGAGAGAAATTTAACAATAGACACTGGTGAATGGATGCACATTTTATTATAATTGATTCAATGTCTTTTGATGTAGAATGTATGTTTATTATGAAATAATGCTGAAACGAAAAAGTCCGTCGTGAATATACATTTCGAGTGTAAATTTTTCTTCCGTTGTATAAGAACCCCACATGATTAAAACCAAATATTTACATTGGCTATCTAGTTGTATTAATTCCCAAAGTTGGTTTTCCTGTTCCAAATATGTAAACAAAGTCATCATGTGATCGGCGGCGCTATCTTTAGCATATAATAGAAAATTCAAGGCCAAAATGTCTGACACAAAAAAGCATTAGTGAAAACATAGATTTTCTTTATGATTTTTTAAATTACATGAAATTACCTTTTTGAATCTCATTTTGTTTGATTTTACTATATAATTAAATCCTGTTGCTCTTTAAGAACGCTGGTGACACAGCTGATGACGTCATTATCTCGCAACAAGCGCATTATATCGCGAGAAACATGGCGCATGATTGAAAGAGCACACAACAACTGGCCGTTGTACGATATATATATATATATATATATATATATATATATGTATATATATATATATATATATATACATATAGTTGTCTTCTTTCTAAGCATAGATAGTGCAATAAATTTGGAAACTTCTCTAAATTTGTTGTTCATAAAACATTTTAATTCTTTAATACCAGTCAAGGCGGGAAAGGTTTTATTTTTCTACGTAGCTTTCTTGAGAAAATTTAGTCATAAATAATTATTGGACAGTGAAACAAAAAGTAACCCCCAGCTTCCACTTTGTTTTGATCACACACTTGACAGATTCTATCTGTTTTAATTCCCAAATGCCAGGCTTTGGCACGTTTTCTCAGTTGATTCAGATCTTCGGCCAAAGCATTAATAAAGAATGCAAAAAGTGTCAGTTAGATTCAAACACCCTGATGAACGCCGGAAGTAACTGGAAATCATCTAGAAAGCATGCCGTTCAGCATTACACACAATGATGAATCTTAAGTCCTTAGCCTTAATATAACAGTTTATATAACACAGAATCTCTGTCATCCCCTTCAACAAATCGATTGCTTTTGCAAGTTTATAAAGATCGCGAAAGTGTTTTTATTATCCACCAATCTATTTCGGCTCATTGTATATTCAGAGTAAACGTAATGTTGTCAGGACCTGTTAGGAGGAAAGTCATTCTGCTCATCCACGAGTTTATGCTACGATTTAAGGACACGCAGCACACGCTAATTAAGAACTGTCAATTAGAGTTTACTCATGACTGATGAATGTTTTTTTCACTACAATTTAACTAGATTATTTCGTCCTTAAATAAAGTATGAAGAACATTAATTATGATTATAAACTTCAACACCTCGTACTTCCTTTTGTCAATACCAATCGATTTTCTGTTCTTCGTATTATACAAAACGATTCCAACCTCCTCACATATCTAACACGCATGCTTTGAATGGATACCCTAAAACTTATAAATTTTGAAGGCCTCGAAAGTAATCCTATCTTAAAAATAAGTCGTCTGATTCCTACAACAATTTGTTCTCGAAGGTAAGTCAACTTCGAAAGCAAGCCACCAAAAAATACGTAATTCATATTGTATATGCATATATGTTAACATGAGGGTGACAAGGAGAAAGAGATGTACATTTGTTGTTTAATAGATGGAAAACAGACATTCTGAATTCTGTGTGAAAGCTAAATCATCCAATTATGTATTAATTAATATAAAAGAAGCATAAATCATCAAAGAAAGGTAAGACGTTTTCGAAAATTCAAGAAAAAGGCGACTGATTTATTTCTTCTTATTTGTCTAAAAGTCTCTATACTCTATCCTGATAGAATTGCTGCCCTAGGCTTGTCAAATATTGACACATTTAAAAGGTTTTAGAGAGCTGAAAGCAAGGACTTCATTTAACTTGCAATCATGTTAAATGTAGCATTCAGTGAATAGTCTTCTAAAGTGCCAAAGACTGTTAAAACAGGTATCTACCACTCGAATTTCGTCATTGCATCTCTTCGAGAGCACCAATAAGTTTGGTAGAATTTTAGAAAGTGCAGGTTGTTAAAATCAATACAGTATTGAAGTCAGTTGATCCGTTTGCGAGTGTTAATTGTTGTAGAAATACATAATCGGTTTTTAATCTTTAATGAATTATAGAATTGTTTGGTAAACCTATAAACTCTGAGGAATAACTTAATTTCATTATTTGTGACCTGCTTTCTTCCTTATACTGGAGACTCAGGAATCACAGCAACACTTTTGTATCCTTTGTGTCCAGGAATTACAACATCACTTTCTGTGATCCTTTGGGGTCCAGGAATCATAACTGCACGTTTTGTGTTCCTTGTGGCTCAGGTATCCGTGGGGCCTAGGAATAACAACAACGCATTTTGCGATCCGTGCGGCCTAGGAATAACAACAACACATTTTGTGATCGTTGTGTCGCAGAAATCACAACAGTACAATTTAATAAATGAAAAACGTCTTGAATCTTAGCTAGGTTTATTTAATGAATTTAATGGATAGATAAAAAAAAATAAAAATTTTTTTTTTACTGACGTTACTATTCCAGGAAAGAGACTAAGAAAATAAAATAAATACAACATGGAAAGTAAAGGAGAAGAAAAGAGAAAAATACATATATACTTGTCATATGTTTCTTTAAATACAGAAGAACTTAAGAACTTATTATGTAACAGATTCATAGAAAACGAAGAAATATGTCCTGTATAAAAACAATTTCGTTATGTTCAGAAATAATGTACAGATAGTATAATTACTGTAATTAAAAAGTTTAAGTACTTTAGTTTTAGCAAAAATATGTGATACCCTATTTGTTACATATAGTACCGAATGTTTTTATGAGCTGATACAATCTAAATAACGTAATTTCTATTCCATATAGATTTTTTATTTTACAGAATCGTGTCTCTCTTATCTGTTTTTGGACTCTTGATACTTCCTATTTAGTCATCGATCTGATCTCGTCGTGGCATTTCTACCAAATTTCTGGAGAATAACGAAAAGGGCCGAGCGTGTTCCAACTGATGAATAATTTGACCATATAGATTCTACTTCATTGCTGGAATCATACGCCTCTGCGCATGTCTAGTCATGCAATTATTGCCCTTTTACAATGCCCATCAATTGATATTCTAATGGCATAGCTTTTAGTCGAGAGAATAATATTCAACGTCACTTGCGCATCTGATGCGCAATTTAAATTTTTAAGAGCTTGAAAATCGTTGACACAAAATTCAATCATTATTTTTTTCTCGCCAAAAACCTAAAATAGTAGTAAAGACGTTGATATCAACTTGCAAGTGATAAACATGGGTGTATTTGCATTAAAGATACATCTTAGCGTCACATTTGACAACAGAGCATGGCTTTTCATGAAGAATCAACATTATTTTAATCGTTTGCTAAAGTAAAACACATTAGTTAAAATGTTGAACTCGGAAAACCTAATGGATTGAAAGTTTTTATTACCAATAATGTTAATGAAGTCACATGAATTAGCAGCGATAAGTAGGAAAAGACAAAATATTCAGCCGTTTGAGTTTAGGCAGGCTCATACAAGGATGGATAAACGAAATGCAATTTTATCAACAGAAATTCAAAATAATAGACAAATCTGGCCTAGAAGTCGTTAGGTAAAGAGTACATTATTTTCTAAGACAAACCATCAGACGCCCAATGTGAAAAAGTGTCTTAAGTAAGAAAATAAAAATTGTATATTCATTATCATAACTGTTAAATTAAAACCGTGCATTCATACTTAATAAAGATACGACTAAGTAACAATGTAATCTAACGGTTCTTATATTGTATTGATACATTTATTGGTAGACAGATTATTTAGCTCGTGTGGCCGTAAGTCAAGTGAGTTTTTGTGATATGGCCTTTTGTCCGTCGTGGGTCGTGAATTGTGCGTCTGTCGTCCGTACTTTTCTTTTCCGATTTTGATCAAATTTGGAATATGGGCTTATACCATCAAGATCTCGGAAGAGTTTAATAATAAGCATGATACTCGCATAATGACGAGTTGCTCTTGCATCTGATTGGCTGAACTTGTTGTCTCTCTTGATGCTATAGTTTTGACCTGATTTTCATTCAACACGGAATAGGGTAACAAATTAACAAGACTTCATACGAGATCGATATTGAGCGAAATCCACGTATACATATGAGGTGGTCTTACATCTAATTTACTGAGCCTGTGACCAGTCTGGAGACTGTATTTCTGATCCAATGTTGATCAAATTAATTGAATAGAATTTTAACATAAGGATCATTTACTAAAATGGTAAACTGTTAAGTTGTGTAAACCAAGTGAGCGATATCAGATTCACTTGGGCCTCCTGTTTTTTATTTGTCGTCTGAATGAAAAATAAAAAATAGGCTCAGTTTATTCTACCTGACCAAAATATCTTCTTTTGAAAAAGTGATGCTCTTTTGACCATTACCAGATATGTTTCCATTACAATATAACGTTCTAGAAGAGAAAATCGATCCTCTATGAACTCCCATTACCATGCCTCATGGATACTTTGAAACAAGCAGCTTATCTAAGTAATCATGGTAATTGTTCAAGGAGAACGAATAACTTTGAGAAAGACTGTAGAATGGTTGACAAAAGTCAAAACTTAAGATCAAGCAAAATGAATCATTACCGCTGGCGGGGAATTGGAATTTAAGCGTCAGTAATTTTTGCAATATGCCTCGTGTTTACATACTTTACATACGTTGTAATTGTACGAGACAACAAAATTAATATGGTCGGAAAATAGTAACGCTTAGCTTCTGTTTAAAATTGTACTAAGGTAACTATTTAATATAAGCCAAGCCTTACAGGGGAAAAAAAAGACATCAAGCTGAGGCACACCTACACTCAAACAACATTAATAACAGCCAAGCCTTACAGACAAAATAACAAAAGTCAAGCTAAGACATATCCGCACATGTACAACACGGGCACACGTGTCATGACAGGGGCAGGGAACTGATAGGAAGGGTACAGGTTGGAATGATAATACTGACGATGAAGTCTTCAAGGGGAGTTGAACTAATTCTCCGGGATTGATTTCTCAACTACTCCCTGAAGTTATTGATAAGATCACTCATCTTCGACAAGCAAGGGTAAAAGAAGTGTAGCAATGTTCCAGCAACAAAAACCGTATTAACAAATCATTAGCTGCCAACAAAACGAGACTAAACCAATAACACGACTACAAAAATTATATAAATTAAACCAGAAAGAAAACTGCAATAAATTGGCAATCTTTTATTATAACGAATGATGTGAGAGATTTCACATTATATAGGCTGTCAAGCACTAAAGAGTTAAACTTGCAAAGAGGATATTCAACGAGGAAATTCCTTTGACAAACTCCTTCTTTTCTGTGTTTGTTATGACTATGGCGTAATTTTTCAAAGGTCTATTTCATTGTTAAATACTTTTAATGTACGAAATATATTTATCCATCTTAGTTTATTGCATTTGGTTTCTGTTGAAAACCTGAGAAACTCTGCTCCAATTGTTAGCTAGTATGCGATATTTTAGCAAGATTTTAAACACACACACACACACATAAACATAAACATATATATATATATATATATATATATATATATATATATATATATATATAATATATATATATATATATATATATATATATATATATATATATATATATATATATATATATATATATATACGTCATGAACAAATATTCCAGTCTACCATCATACCACTTTTTCGTTTAGCAGATCGTTTTAAAGATTTATAAATGAGCAATCAAAGTTTGTAAATCTGCTCATGCTAGATTAAATGATTAAATCAAGGTAATTGATTTAGATAAGTCGTTTTAGTAGGGTACATTATATTTTTGCAAGTCTTCGTTAATCTTGGTTCAAACAATTTTGCTTTATTTTCTCCAAAAGCCTTCGTAAATAGAATGTCTAGCTTGCGGCTGGCGTAACAAAATATGTTTGTCAAGCTATACGTAATGAGACTTGAAATAATGAAAATGAGAAACTTTATCGGAGACACCACAATTTTATTGTAAAACGATCTTTAGTCAGAGTTCAACCTTGATGGAATCGGTTCTCTCTGGAAAAGTCTAGACATCCGCAATGTTGAATATGGAGATAAACTTCAAAGCTCGCATGTTGCATCTAGAAAGTCTGCAAAGCAATAAACTTCCGAAATGTTAAGCGATGTCAGCGTAGGAGATGTCTACAATCAGGTTTGTTTTGTACTCAGATGCCAAACGTGAAACAAATTAATTGTTATATGTTCAGTAAATGCTGGAAGTTAAAATATCTTATGATCTTTAGCATTTACATAAAAAGGCTTTCTCTAACATATATTCCAGTAACGTGTAGCATTTTCTCTTTAATGATTTTTTTTCCTGAACCAGTATTTGTTCTTAGCCGCAAAATATCGGCCGCCACTCCATTGCCAACCGTTTGATTATTACGTTTGTACTCAGTTTAACTGTCTTCTTCTCCCTGTAGGAGGACTACTGCGTAAACATCAATTTTGTTATATGCAGCGGCATGTTATTACGCATAAAGCTTACTGAGAACTGAATATATATATATATATATATATATATATATATATATATATATATATATATATATATATATATATATATTCAAAATATGTTAATTCAACGGGAAATCAGAAATATATTCCTACCTTATTATCGATATATTGAAGGGAGTGGGAGCTAGCAGCTAGATGCTTGTATTCTCGGTATGGTTGGATTCCTGTTTGCTGATTATATCAAAGTCACTTTATATTTACATTTTTCACATAATCACTGCAATTTACTTATTACTGCCCTTTCAATCCATTAATATTTATTGTTTTGCGACAGCAATCATTATGTATGCTACAGACACAATATCTAGGCTTAGATTGCTAACATATATGTGTCCTCCCCTGAGTTTGTTGTCCTTAATGGACCCTTCCTTGGTAAATAAAGTTAATTTATTGTTATGTTTCCTTTTTTACAATGTGGGTATTGTGACAAGCGCTTTGATCTTTGTTTTGTGTGTGTGTATGTGTAATTATATATATATATATATATATATATATATATATATATATATATATATATATATGGTCATAAACTCAGGGTTAACTAGCAGTGCACCATAATGGGGTGGGGGTGGACATTTAATACAGCATGTGAAGTCTCTATTTATATGTGATCAGATGTTTTGTTTGTTTTAAGATGTTGATGTTAAATGTTTAGCTCCTTGGACCTTGGGCAGTAATAGATCATGTGGTAGTGGCGAGTTTGGAAGTTTGGACCTTGGGCAGGAGGAGATCATGTGGTGGTGGCGAGTTGGTTGCTCTCTGGTTACAAAAGTTTTACCATTGAATAGCTTCTCCCTACTTTCGATAATGCACCCCTTCATAGCCATATTCTCAAACTTCCTATGGTCCATGCAGTCAAATTATACTGAACTGTAAGTTGAATAATCCCATATTTATTACGTCTGAAAGATGTCTCAGTCAATGAGCTTTGTCTACTACCGTATCGATTATTATATTACTCTTTGATTGTTAAAGTTCAACATTTTACATAAAGTACATGCCTATATTACCTTCTTCAATCCCAAATGTGTGTGGTCAGGTTCAAAACGTCAAACAAAATTTATTAAAAAGAGTATAATCATCATTGGTGAATGTTTAAGCCCACCGTCCATTTAGATAATGAAATTTTCAAGAATATTCAAGTAAATAAATTGAAATCGCTCCTATAATAACAATACCACATTGGTAACATAGGTTTAAAAGAATATAAAGCAAATCTTCAACTTTTGTCTGTTAGAGTCACTATGATTTTCAATCATTATTTCGCTTTCGCAAATACTGAAAAGACTATTTTGTTCAGAAACATATTATTGAAATGATTTCGTCACCAGCCAAAGAAAATTTTAACTTCATCTCTACTTCTTATTACACAAGAGTGCAAGCAAAGCGTGTCTCATTGCTGGAGTCATATATATATATATATATATATATATATATATATATATATATATATATATATATATATATATATATATATATATGTTTGAACCAAATAAATATTTTGTACTGATGACATCTTTCCATCCTTGTCTTACTTTCATTAAACATTTTTGTTCACTGTATTCTCTAGTGAAATTTCTTCAATGAACTCTCCTTAGCAGACACGAAGTAGAGGTCACTCTATTCAATATTTTAGTCTGATAAGCATGTACATTCTACAAATATTAGGTGGTTGTCTAATACTATACTTTAGATAGAAATTCTAAAAAGGTAATCAAACAACCTGGAAAGGAGGGGGGGGGGATGGACAAATTTAAACTATCTTTATAACACATTACTGTAGTAATAATAACCTGTCTCTTACTTTAAACATTTCATATATAAATATATCTTATTTACATGTTGTTTTATTATTGCAAGATGTTAAAAATCGAGCGCATTTATGGTTTGGTCTAGAAGTACTTTCTAATTTTTCGAAGTTGAGACGTAAATTAGTATATATTGGACACACTAAAGCAAAATGGTATTCATCTTCAATATCATGGTTGTCACATACTATATAGTATTATATATTTCATAATAAAATATTAAAATATATCTATGATAGAAAAATGATATTGCTACAGTGGCGATACTACTTTTGGAACTACTTTTTGCCCATTTAGGAAATATATCTGCCCTTTTTTATGCTATTCAAATCTGTATTTCCATATTTAGGTCGATTTCATTTTTCTTTTTCTGCTCTCTCTCACTGCCTCTCTCTCTCTCTCTCATGATGAAAAGATCTTAAAATGTGTCATGACTTGTCACAGCTGGAGCTAGTAAAGTGTGCGATCCACTTTTTTGAGCATTTGCTGCGGGGTTTTCCTTATTTCGCGCTTCCCTCGATTTCCTGAATGCGTATTTCTTCATAAGCGCAAACTCCTGCAATGTGAGTCCTTCTCCAAACAGTATTTTTTCAAGGCTAAGTTTACTACAAAAGGGTAGTTTGGGATAATAGTTTAAACCGACATCTCTCTCTCTCTCTCTCTCTCTCTCTCTCTCTCTCTCTCTCTCATGATGAAAAGATCTTAAAATGTGTAAAGACTGTCGACTCTCGAATATAAATTTACATCAATAAGGACGCGCCATCAAAAAAGTGCCTAAAAACAAACTCCAAACAACAAAGGTATGCTTAAAGTATTCACTTTTTAAAATTTTGTTTTCCACATGAATCATGCAAATTATTAGAGAATGAACCTACATGACCTGTTGCTATTCGATATTCTGTGTCAACCATATAGCATCGTATACCAGTCACACTCTACGACAAACGGTATACCATTTTAGGAAAAACTCTTGATTAAATATAGTAATAAAATAGTTTAAGTAGCGATTTTAACTCTCAAAACAATCATAATCATGGCTGAAAACGATGGAGAATTCGGGCATTGATGAGCGTTGATTACAACCCGAAATTAATCGATAATCTAACTTTGGGTGCAGCGTCTGTCACCGAACTAGACTACAAGCTTGCCAATGTCAAAAATTCACATTTGAATGCAGAAAAAACACAATAAAGAACAAACATCAATACAAGCAAACTCACAATCCTTAAAATATTTGTTTAAAGATGTTACGCTGTAAAATCTGTCTGATGCGAACGCTCTGCGATGATTCTATAGTACCACCATCCCAACAACGTTCACTATATCAATCGGCATAAGAAATGTGTTAACGAAAATTAAAATCTCTTCATTTTCGAATGAAAACAGTCATTAATTTGACAAAATACACAATTTTAAGCATTATATGTTTTGTAAAAAGTCGCTGTCCTAAAATTATTGTTAATTTCGGTACATCTTTTTATCGATGTAGTAATGCAGCTGTTAATCGCACTGATACAGAAGGGAGACAAAAATCCATACAAAATTGACGGTTGTTGCCTTAAAAACATATAATAAAAAATCAACATTTTTTAAGTAGATATAAGGAAATATTTCACCCGTGAAGTGGAAATATGGTGTATTGTCACGAGTGGCGAAGCTACTCGTGACGATACAAAGTTTCCCAATTCACTAGTGAAATATTTCCTGATATCTGCTAAAAAAAATCGTAGATATCCTCTATATATATTTCACTTCCATTGGTTATATTGCTTCCATATCTCCCAGTTTTAATTCTCAAATTATGAGACGACACTCGAGTTTGGTCAGAACTGCTCTATGTCTATGCGTGAAAAACAATTTGAATTCATCATCGAGACTGAAGTCAGTTTTTATATGTTGATACAAAGACAGTTTATAGGGTATTGTAATATTTTATCGTTCCAAGCGGAAAGAAAAACATCTGTAACTATTTGTTCAAAATTTGGAATAAATTTGGAGCAATGTAATGAATCAGGAAACATTCAGACTTTACCAAACTGAACTCTGTTTAAGGTATTTTTTAGGAGTATGACTCAATTAATAGCATTATTTAATTAATTTTTAATACATAACTGTCTGTATTCAGTACTCTGTAAAATAGTTTCTGAATTTTTAATTATATGCCAATAGTTAATTAATATACCTAATCTTTGTAAAAGGTTTTACATGTATATTATGGAAGCAAGGCCAGTGACTTGTTTTCTGTTTCCTGACCTTTATTCTGCATTTATTCACTGTTCGGCATATATCGCGTATAATTCGATACCAACTGCAAACTGCATAGACCCAGACCTGCATAATGCGCCGGCAGATCTAGGTCTATGCAGTTTGTAAGGATTAATTAGTAGAACAAACAACATAGACCCTGATCTGCCGGTACCTTATGCGACGGCAGATAAGGGTCTGTGTTGTTTGCATTTGGATACGGTTTATACGCGAGTTTATACGGTAAATCTTTTAAAGCTCTAATCACTATGTCAAAACATCTAGCGTCCATATTTAATCTAAAAATTTGGTCCTATTTCAAGATTTAACAGGCGGTGGTTGGCTTTAGGGTAGTCCCGTAGCCGCTACTCCTCTCCAGGCTTTTTGGTGCTGTCCGGTTACCCTATCGCATTGAGATGCCGCGTTGTGCTCAGTTCCAAAGTGGTGCTGTTCAGCATCTAGTGTCACTTTGAATTTGGGTATTGTTGCCTCATTTATGGCCATTAATAATTCACCAAATTATCACTGTTTTGTAATCCAGTGACTCTTTGTTTACGTATTTTATGCCATCCCTTACTTCTGCAATTGAACCAATCCTGTCCAGCTTACGAGAGGGGAAGAAACATCTGATAATATCGTCCGATTACTTGCGTGTATATGTATTCAGAATATCTGGGGCACCGTGTCGATCTCCATTCAGGAGCACAGATAACTAATTCAATTTCCATACACTGTAACTTTAATATTTGGCTAAATTATTATACTTTTGTCGTAATGTTTTCCACTTCACTCGTAAATATTTCCTTATATCTACTAAAAAAACGTAGATATTTTATATGTAGTACATATATACGCTGACATCTTATAAATGATATATCAAAGAGGAAACTATTAAACGATGAAAATGATATGCTGCGTGCCTCGTTTTTGACAAAAATTCCCTTGTAGCTGCCCACTATAAAAATTCAGCCCGGTGAGATCTCCCCGTTTACAAACACAAGTACCTGTTCGGCGACAGCGATGCAAAACAAAATTGGTTCTTGGTTCAAGTCTACTAATGCGTTCAATGTACCCATACGCTGGCGTCTTCTGAAAAGATACGTTTGTTGGGTTTTTTTCGTATTTAATTTCAGCAAATCAGCGATCTTCATTGTTTTAAATACGTTGTTTAATATACCACCACACATAGGATGATTCCGTAGCTCATAAAACAATTAGTTGCTTGTGACCTAAATCAGGGCACGTTACTGTTGTACCTATCGACAACATGTACACAATGCAAATGTGAACTCGGCTATGTAAGCCACTATGAACTATATCATATTACGAGCAATTTTCATGAAGGTAATCTCTAGGAGACTATTAACTAAAATGCAAATGCGTCCATCTTTCGTATGATGTATGCCTTACAAAGTACCTCAGGGCTGAGAGAGAGACAGAGAGAGAGAGAGAGAGAGGGGGGGGAGAGACTCGGACATTATTACTTATTTAGCATAGCTAATCTGACGTCCAACAAGGGAAAAAGTTTTTATGGTCTTTGAAAACTGTTCGACCTAGTATTACCAAATTTAACATCGTTGTCTTTATCCAGAGTTCACATATCTTACACTCTTTCTTATAGTATTATTACCGTGTCTGTTTAAAGCATTAAGTAAACACTCTTCATCCTCTCAGTCCCAAAAAAGGGAGGAAAACGACCACCCCATTGCTGCTGAATATCAGCCTATCATACGCTCCATTATAAATAGGGACCATTAAAAATCCACTGTTCTATTTAGCAACATAGGCTGGGTGTCCCGTTTGCTCCCTTTTTTCAGCAGGAAAAACTGTTATAGATATGGCCATAGGTTTTTCTTTAGCGGTTTAGATGGGACGGGGCGGAGGGGGTGGGGGTGGGAGAGAGAAGGGGATTTAGGAATTTGGGAAATACCGCTGTTTCTTAAGGTTACCCACTATGTCCCGAAAAATATATTCTATTTGCGAACCCACATAATCGACTTACTCGTGTACATAATTATTATTATTATTTTTTTTTTTTATTTTTTTTTTTTTTTTTTGTAGAAAATTATTTGTTACTACTTATTTATCTGGTCTTATACTGTAGGTACTAATCAGTGATAGAAACAAACGAAATTCAATGCACAAAAATACATATGTCTTTTTTTTCTAATCGGATTGATATGTTGTAGGAATACGTCGAGGACGTCGGAAGACATATTCATACGCCATATCAATCGAGTTCTTGTCGACGACTCAGAACGAAACAGGAATGTGGTTTTGTATTTATTACATACCCCTCTTTTGCGTTTCCAAATATTTTAGCTAAGCATTGAATGGAATTCTAAACAATTGGTGATTTATAGCGTTCAATTCAATGAATCGAAGAATATAGACATGCGGACGTAAATGAAAATGCCTAAATAGTTCAGGTCTGGGTGTGCGATACGCAACTACGGATTGGACATGCGTATCGAACACCATACAAATCATGCCAGATTAAATACGTATGCAATAAAAATGAATAATGTTTCATTTTCAGATTAAAGTATAAAATATCGATGATCATATGAAAAGAAAACCAGAGAAAAAGAAAGAGATATAATCCATTCACTCTGAATTTTGAAACAGTCTATCCATAAATGGGAGTAGCACTTACGAAGAACTACAAGCTCGATTAACGCAATTCCTATCATATGTTCCATTTAATTTCTATTCAGGCTAAATTGAATACAATATATATGTCCCGTCACGAAGGCAAATCTACTGCTCTGGGATATGTCACGTCAGGAAAACAAATCTACAGCTCTGGGAAAATATCAATCTAAACAAAGTGTACATAATGTAAACGAAACAAACACCCTAGTTGTGAATGTCTAATTCATTCTGCATTACATGGCAGACCTCGTTATATTCAATATCTAACGACTATGTCCATGAAATCAGATAATTATGATTCCGATCAGCATTGTTACAAGATATAGAGAAAAAAAAAAGCATTTATTGTAGAGAATTCACATAAGCATCTACCATATACGAAATAAAACCCGCACTGTGCTTACAATTTATAATCTTGGTAAATTTCATGAGATTAAAGCTCATTATAATAATCACACACCAACTACGTCATATAAACACTGCCCCAATCAAGTGTATGTACATACTACAAGCGTTAGGTCTGTTTGTAATTGTTTGAAAATCTCCTCTCCGGAGGTTCTCTTCATTATGGTCACTCCCAATAAAAAAAAACAAAAAAAAAAAAAAACATGTAAATGTAAGATCCGTCTCTGAGACTGATTTAACCCACAATGTTATGTGGTAACGATACACCAGGCATACGTGGTGGTTGGTTCTTAGAAATTCATGATGTTGTGCCTGGAGGATTTTAGAAGCCGCGTTCCTCACGCAAAGCAATGTTAGAATCAATACAGGTGCTATTACATGTGGTAGTATTATCTTTTTTGACCACAATTAGAAGAGCGAGCTAATTAAGGAATGTGTGAATATTATGTCGAATACGGTGTATAATTTTAATGTGGTGAATGCAATCTAACAAGGATTATATAGGTTAAATACTATACCCCAGTCTTTAGAAACAAGGTTATACGAATACAACACAACTAACAGAAAACAATAGCTATTCACCTTGAAACAAACCCAGTACAAAAATTCTATTTCGCAAATAAGGAAATCAGCTGTCAGTTTTGACCTACACTAAGTCATATTGTTTTCACTATTTTGCAACCGTAGTATCCAAACACAACTGCTTAATTGGATGTTCTAAAAATACAATACGAAATCTGCACAAAATACAGCGGTTTCTAGAATGCTGGGTAAGTACAAATATTCTCACACATTTGGGGCGTTTTTAGCTGGTTGTACGCGTGCAATTGTATGACGTCAGTCGTTTTCAAGCATCAGAATTGCACGTGTTCCTTTATTACAGGTGCTTGTGTGTTTATAACTTCCTTTACGTAGGTGTTAGGTACAGTGTGTACTTTGAAGCTGATCATGTAAAAATAACGATTATACATGGTTTGCTGTTTGCAAACGTTTGCCTGTGCACTCGGGTAGAGACTCTAATCCATTGGACAAAATATGAAAAGTTGTAAGATGCAAGGCTTTGAGATTACGAAGCAGAAATAATTGGAAAGTACCAATATTCCTCTTCAGCGTGAACTGAGAATGAATCGACATATTGGGTGATATATTCAATGCTTTACTTTGTTTAGCTAGATCAAGATTTAGCGAAGACGAGCACTGCATCCTTTTCAGTGAGGCAGCCGCGGCATCTCTGTTGGTAGAGCGTTGGACTCGTAACCCAAGGGCTCAATGCACCCTCATCACCACCACCACCAACACCCTCAAGCCAGCCCGTTTAGGTTGCCTCAGTATGTCCTTGGGAAATGCACTTAGCTCCATTTTCCCCGGCATAATATAGCCAATAACGTGTTAAAAGTGACGTTAAAACCCAACCAATATCAATAACAACATATTTTTAATGACTGAAAAAAAGCAAAACTTGCCCCTATAAAATTGTCAACTTAATACTCATATCTACTCATCCATCCTTTTCATTATCTATTTAATTATATAACGACCTTTTGGAATCCAAATAAACAGGCTTTGGTGTTCATGTGTTTAAAATTTGATTTAATATAAAGATCAAAATTCTGATGAATAACAAACTGTTCAGACTGCAATGCCATGAATTGGTTCCTTCCTGGCTAGACGGACTCAGACTTTGTTTACTTAAATCTTTTCCTACTGCTTTTGAGAAGGGAAAACTATAGTATGTGTTAGAGACGCATTGGAATGTCTCCACATATACCAAGTCAATCATAAGTTCCATATAGTCCTGGACGATAGTTTTGAGAAGGGAAAACTATAGTATGTGTTAGAGACACATTGGAATGTCTCCACATATACCAAGTCAATCATAAGTTCCATATAGTCCTGGATGATGATTTTGAGAAGGGAAAACTATAGTATGTGTTAGAGATACATCAGGATGTCTCAAAAAATGTTAAGTCAAGCATAAGTACCCTATAAGTCCTGGTTGATGGTATTGAGACCTGAAAACTATCGTATGTGCTAGAGACGCATTAAAATGTATCCATATTTACCGAGTAAATGATACGTTTCCTATAATTCCTGGATGATGGTTTTGAGATCTGAAAACTATCGTATGTGCTAGAGACACATTAAGATGTATCCACATTTACCGAGTAAATGATACGTTTCCTATAATTCCTGGATGATGGTTTTGAGATCTGAAAACTATCGTATGTGCTAGAGACGCATTAAAATGTATCCATACTTACCGAGTAAATGATACGTTTCCTATAATTCCTGGATGATGGTTTTGAGATCTGAAAACTATCGTATGTGCTAGAGACGCATTAAAATGTATCATATTTACCGAATAAATTATACGCTTCCTATAAGTCCTGGATGATGGTTTTGAGATCTGGGCACATATCAAGCCTTCTAATATCAAGGTACAACATCATATATTTCTGAGAAAAAGCTGCTTAGATAAACGAAACTGAAAGAAAAAAAGCTGAATAGGTCATACTGCAACATTTATATTCACCACATTTGATTATTTCTCTATAAACACTCTGCCAATGGTTTTGTGTTACGTAGTTAATAGCTTTATTTGTTCTTTGATGTATGAGACAGCTGTCAAGTTCTCCTGGATTGGAAGAGATTGCCCAAGTGGTGGGCAAGGGTTTAAGTAAGCGGATTACTCAAAGTAAACATATAATTGATGGGGTCATCCAATCAGTTGTCAATTTACACAAGTCCGGAAAATAGATTAAACTTTCTCCTAGACACAACCGTCGTCCTTCATGCTATTTATTGGCAATTTCAAGGGTTTTGTACAATCAAAATCCTACATGGAATTATAAAGATTAATGTCACAAATACAAGAATTAAATAGAACACGATTTTTGTAAAGGTTACTGGTTTTCTGTTTCTTTGCAATTGTGTGGATTGAAAATGTTTATTTTAGTACTGGATATCAATCAAGGCATAATGCATGTAAGTATTGTTGAATTTTATACTAATTAAATTTTTTTCGATTTTTTAAGGTCTTTAGTTTGAATTTAGGCAATCTATTATTTCGTTAACTTTTCTGTAATGGACATCACATATGCTATTTTTTATATTTTTAGAAAAGCATTTCAAAATGTTCTAGTTGGGTCCATTATTTAAAACATACCTTATGAAGAAGTCATGATCACCATTCAATCAGATCATTGTTTTGAGGATCAAGGTTTCGAAACAAGTGGACATTTTCACCTCATATTCCAATATTTACCTAGAACTCATTAAAAAGGAAATATCGTTGTTCCTTTGGTCATATGTCATGGATAGCAAATTGTAATTATATCTGAAAAATTTCTCTTTCATTTAGCCTTTCATTCGTAGGAAATGCTGTCGTGTGTATTAACTTTATACCCTTTATTTTATCTAGTTTATTATCAAAGATTCATGTAATCTTATTTGTTATTTAAGAATAACTTCGGTAGGCGATCTATACTATTTATTAATCACAAGACAACAGTACAGTTGCGAAGGTTATAAAGTGACAATAATATCATAGCTTTGCTTAACACTCAGCAAATAAAAAAAGAATATGTTAAAATTATAAACCGAGTTTTCAATCAAGACCATGGCAAAATAACAAGAACAAATGAAAATTAATAAACCGGGAGAAATAAAATTAAAATATCATTTCAAAATTTAGTTAATATAACAAAACTCAGAGATTAGAGTGGTTTTAAGTGCTCTACTAAATGATGTCCAAAGAGCTTTTTGTTGTTTACCAGAAGAAAATTTCACTGATTTCCAGCTTCATTGATGTCTAGAAGAACCTTGCTTGGCTCATTCAGTTTGTAATACAGCTGTATTATGCATCAATGACAAAAATCTGTCTTTTTTTTGCACATAAGCATATGCATGATAATTAACAAAACAAGCTCTCATACCTTCTAAATGATTACAACATATGACAGACTGTGTAAAGCTAAAGGTATTCTAGAAAATAAAATCTTTATTAAGAAAAACAAGAACAGAATAAAACGACAAAATAAGATTGAATATTCTCATTAGCATTAATTCTATTTTGGGAAGAAAAATGCGTAAAAATTACTCCAAACAAACTATTATTAAAGCATATAGTGAAGACCTGTTTAAAAAAGCTTTTTAGTGTTGTCACGGAGTTGTGTGCACGAAAATACCTTTTGTATTATGTATGAACATAAATGTAGATGGGTTTCGCTGCCGCGTACAGAGGTACCCACGGTGTATTTTTGGTTAGCATTGGCGATTTCGAAATAGTGACTTCTGTTCAATTACTCCAACACGCACAAAGCGTCGCCAGTGGGGGGCACGTTTACCCCGAGTTCTTTGGCCGTAGATTGACCACGATTATAGTACTTAGAGGGATATTTTTGCTCTATATGGTCACAATGCAGACGAGCCTAGTCAGGAAGCTGTCCACTTTGCGGAAGCAATCTTCAACTGTAGAGCTATGTGAACTGTAATACTTTATTCTCTCTTACTATCCGTTACATGTCATGAAATTGCTTATTATATTGAATGTTCTGGAATTTATTCTAAGTTTCTATTAAGTCAGACCTATGTCACGTAACGCCGTCTATCGGATAGCATATACTCAGTTTCAAGTTAAAAAATTTATAGCTGAACAGACAAGTTGAATTCAGTTATATGTTGTAAGCATTAAATGATGAGAAACGTTCAAATCTTTATAATCCAGTACGATTATTCTTGTCGGAGACAGATTCTTGCACGAACCTGGTTATTATAATAATAATCTCGTACAGTCGTTCTTACGAAAGAATTTAACGAGTAACGAAGTCAGTTCATGTGCACCATGCGTAATGTACATCACTGTATTCGCACTGAAACGTGTCTCATGCATTACAGGGCTCAGTTATTGCAGTTTTAGTTGTTACGAGGAATCGTCGAACTCCGGGTGTTGTGTAACCCTGATCATGTTATCAATGGTGAATTGGTTCGAAGTACAACACTGTTTAACTCAGTGTGAAGGGATAAAGGTTCTGGACAAACGGATTTGCGTGATAGGGAAGTTTTCGAGGAATCCTTCAGCAGACCCGGAGGAGCGGACAACACGAGGTCATTCCTTAACCATTTGTTGGGAACGGTGGATCGGAAGTATTCGTGATCATTAACTAGATGCCACGAGATAACAATAGTATATCGAATGCACTATCATATTTGTTGATGATATTTGTTGATAACTCCATACATTGATCATATTTGTTCATGAATCCATGTATTGATCATATCCGTTGACAAACGATATCATTGTGATTATCTGTTGAAAATCCATCCTTTTGTCGTATTCGTTAAGGAGCGATAGCATCTTGCTGTATCTTTTGTTGAACTTTGTGCACGAGTAGTTTATGAGAGGTGGAAGTAAGGGTGCAAGTTAGGGTGTCAGAGATTCAATCATCACCAATTTGCATTATAAATAAACATCTCATGCACGTGCTTGTGTTATGTGTCTTTGCTAGTTTCAATACAACCCGGTTTCATCATGTTACAAGTGTGACTATTGGGCATTTCTGTTATCGATGGGAAGTACTATAGACTTGTGTCGCATGTTTTCACATTAGATGTGTTTCTTCTCATTTTGCTAAAACATTATTTACCAATCATAGTCAATGTGTCGGAGACACCAGAATGTAGCACAACACCATAATATCGAGTTTGTTAGGTATAGTTAGTGCTTGATTTTTTTTTTTTTTTAATACGATGGATAAAATCTTTTATTTTATGCTAGGCAGTGAATTACTGGATTTTCCGAGTAAAATAATTGTAATATTTCACTGCAGTGAACTGGCCGTCAATAGACATTGATAATATTATAACTCAGAAATTTCGAACATTTTATAAGACCCTTGCGTGATGTAAAGTTTAAGATGGCTGTTTTACCTCGAATTGGGAAGGAGCATTACGTAACTACTGATATTTTATGTGCAAATATACACAAAACAGAGCAGAACATAAACGGTAAATTGCTGACATTATCCCGCGCGATGCAGTAAGAAATCAGCTACTTCAGTGTGGTATACAAATTGCTAGACAATACGCTTGAGCATAAAATAAAAAAGAATATATGATTGCTCCGAGTGAATAACGGATATATTTGATCTCGTGGGTGAAAAACTTAAGTATTTTCACTCGTGGCTTGGCCACTCGTTAAAATACTAAGTTTTTCACCAACGCGATGAAATATATCCGTTATTCACTCGTTTCAAGCGAAAATACATTTCTCATACAGGTTTAAATAGACAAAAAAATAAGAATACTTTCTTCATGCTGGGATCAGCCTAGCTCTATTCCACTAATCTGGGATCAACCCAGAATACACTCCTATGCGGGGATCGGCCTAGCTTAGATTTACTTAAGATGGGATCAGCCCAGAATACACTATGCTGGGATCAGCCTAGCACATAGCCTACTTAATCTGGGATCAGCCCAGAATACACTCGAATGCTGGGATCAGCCTAGCAATACACTACTATGCTGGGATCAGCCTAGCACATAGCCTACTTAATCTGGGATCAGCCCAGAATACACTCGAATGCTGGGATCAGCCTAGCACAAATGTTACTCGAGCTGGGATCAGCCTAGCAGTCTACTTATGCTGGGATCAGCCCAGAATACACTAAATGCTGGGATCAGTTTAGTACAGATTCTACCGGAGCTGGGATCAGCCCAGAATACACCTGAATGACTAAGCACATAGCCCACTTAATCTGGGATCAGCCTAGAATACACTAAAATGCTGGGATCAGCCTAGCACAGATGTTACTTGAGCTGGGATCAGCCTAGCACAGTCTACTTATGCTGGGATCAGCCCAGAATACACTCTAATGCTGGGATCAGCCTAGCACAGATGTTACTTGAGCTGGGATCAGCCTAGCACAGTCTACTTATGCTGGGATCAGCCCAGAATACACTCTAATGCTGGGATCAGCCTAGCACCAATTGGGAATCATCATAGTCTCGTATAGTGTTTCATTCAGATTCTAGCCCATGAGTAGCCCCCACAGAGAGAGCCAAATATTTTATTTGTTTAAGTATTTATGTTATTGTAGTTATACATTTTTGATGTAGTTGAATTGTTGAATCGAGAGAGAGAATGCATATACTCATGTAACCTTTAAGTTCTTACAATGCATATATTAAACCTTTCCTCGTATACATCTGTATTTGTGTTGTGCATAAAATGATAATTACTTAATTTTTGTTTATGCACAACTGGATGTTCTTGATTTATTTTATGTACATATTGCCAGTCTTATAATGAGCTTTATCATGATAATGACAATTAATGGAGGTATTGGTGGTGTGGCAGGCTGATGTGATGTAGGATTATATTGCTTAGTCGTAAGCTAACACTTGTATAGGCGGGTTTGTACATGTACCTGGAAATTGGTAGGCAGACTGGGACTCGTGCAAGAAGCTATTATTAGCCCCTTACACGTGCTGTCTACATGGGGTTTGTTGGAGGATCACATATGGTGTGCATGATCAGAACCCTTTCTATTGGTTAGCATTGGCAGCTGAATTCAAATGGCCAACCAAACTAGATGGTCTGGATGTAGAATCACATGATCATATAGAGTACCATGGATCGGTCACTTCTCTGGACGTTCCAAGGTACAGACATTGAGCACGCGGTCTCGGCATCCAACTAGTCTTATAGATTTATGCTGGCCCGCCACCACCCCTGACACCTCCCATTGGTGCCTACAGGGTGGGGTGTACCCCTTGTATTTTTGTTACTTTTGCTTCATTATTTTCTCATGGGGCTGCCATGGGCTAGGGCGTATTTTCCCCCAATCGGATACTCATCTGCTATACTAAAAACATAAAGGCCATGCCTGTTTAATACATTTCGCATACAGGTTTAAATAGACAAAAAAATAAGAATACTTTCTTCATGCTGAGATCAGCCTAGCTCTATTCCACTAATCTGGGATCAACCCAGAATACACTCCTATGCGGGGATCGGCCTAGCTTAGATTTACTTAAGATGGGATCAGCCCAGAATACACTATGCTGGGATCAGCCTAGCACATAGCCTACTTAATCTGGGATCAGCCCAGAATACACTCGAATGCTGGGATCAGCCTAGCAATACACTACTTTGCTGGGATCAGCCTAGCACATAGCCTACTTAATCTGGGATCAGCCCAGAATACACTCGAATGCTGGGATCAGCCTAGCACAAATGTTACTCGAGCTGGGATCAGCCTAGCAGTCTACTTATGCTGGGATCAGCCCAGAATACACTAAATGCTGGGATCAGCCTAGTACAGATTCTACCGGAGCTGGGATCAGCCCAGAATGCACCTGAATGACTAAGCACATAGCCCACTTAATCTGGGATCAGCCTAGAATACACTAAAATGCTGGGATCAGCCTAGCACAGATGTTACTTGAGCTGGGATCAGCCTAGCACAGTCTACTTATGCTGGGATCAGCTCAGAATACACTCTAATGCTGGGATCAGCCTAGCACCAATTGGGAATCATCATAGTCTCGTATAGTGTTTCATTCAGATTCTAGCCCATGAGTAGCCCCCACAGAGAGAGCCAAATATTTTATTTGTTTAAGTATTTATGTTATTGTAGTTATACATTTTTGATGTAGTTGAATTGTTGAATCGAGAGAGAGAATGCATATACTCATGTAACCTTTAAGTTCTTACAATGCATATATTAAACCTTTCCTCGTATACATCTGTATTTGTGTTGTGCATAAAATGATAAGTACTTAATTTTTGTTTATGCACAACTGGATGTTCTTGATTTATTTTATGTACATATTGCCAGTCTTATAATGAGCTTTATCATGATAATGACAATTAATGGAGGTATTGGTGGTGTGGCAGGCTGATGTGATGTAGGATTATATTGCTTAGTCGTAAGCTAACACTTGTATAGGCGGGTTTGTACATGTACCTGGAAATTGGTAGGCAGACTGGGACTTGTGCAAGAAGCTATTATTAGCCCCTTACACGTGCTGTCTACATGGGGTTTGTTGGAGGATCACATATGGTGTGCATGATCAGAACCCTTTCTATTGGTTAGCATTGGCAGCTGAATTCAAATGGCCAACCAAACTAGATGGTCTGGATGTAGAATCACATGATCATATAGAGTACCATGGATCGGTCACTTCTCTGGACGTTCCAAGGTACAGACATTGAGCACGCGGTCTCGGCATCCAACTAGTCTTATAGATTTATGCTGGCCCGCCACCACCCCTGACACCTCCCATTGGTGCCTACAGGGTGGGGTGTACCCCTTGTATTTTTGTTACTTTTGCTTCATTATTTTCTCATGGGGCTGCCATGGGCTAGGGCGTATTTTCCCCCAATCGGATACTCATCTGCTATACTAAAAACATAAAGGCCATGCCTGTTTAATACATTTCTCATACAGGTTTAAATAGACAAAAAAATAAGAATACTTTCTTCATGCTGGGATCAGCCTAGCTCTATTCCACTAATCTGGGATCAACCCAGAATACACTCCTATGCGGGGATCGGCCTAGCTTAGATTTACTTAAGATGGGATCAGCCCAGAATACACTATGCTGAGATCAGCCTAGCACATAGCCTACTTAATCTGGGATCAGCCCAGAATACACTCGAATGCTGGGATCAGCCTAGCACAAATGTTACTCGAGCTGGGATCAGCCTAGCAGTCTACTTATGCTGGGATCAGCCCAGAATACACTAAATGCTGGGATCAGCCTAGTACAGATTCTACCGGAGCTGGGATCAGCCCAGAATACACCTGAATGACTAAGCACATAGCCCACTTAATCTGGGATCAGCCTAGAATACACTAAAATGCTGGGATCAGCCTAGCACAGATGTTACTTGAGCTGGGATCAGCCTAGCACAGTCTACTTATGCTGGGATCAGCCCAGAATACACTCTAATGCTGGGATCAGCCTAGCACCAATTGGGAATCATCATAGTCTCGTATAGTGTTTCATTCAGATTCTAGCCCATGAGTAGCCCCCACAGAGAGAGCCAAATATTTTATTTGTTTAAGTATATATGTTATTGTAGTTATACATTTTTGATGTAGTTGAATTGTTGAATCGAGAGAGAGAATGCATATACTCATGTAACCTTTAAGTTCTTTCCCCGTATACATCTGTATTTGTGTTGTGCATAAATCCTCTCTATATTCATAACAGAACAATTATCTCTCATGCAGTGTCAAATGACGAGAATACCGTGAGTGAGATTTACACTGAATCCAAAGCATTTAGTTGCGCTGCCAAAACGGATATCTTTTTGTATACGCATCCAGTTTAGAAATTCGAAGAATGTGATTCGACCCGTTCATCGCTTTTCTGTTATTGTCTCAGACAAACAAAAATTGCTATATGTGAAGATCTGGTGCCAGTATTTCACATACAATCATATCTGATCTAGTATTCTTTGGAGGTAATACACATGTCTATTTAATACCTCAACACTCGAGCATAATCTATAAAATCTCGCTTTTTCACGAGAATATAAGTACCAAATCCTCACATTGAGCTTTTTTCGGAGACAATTTGTAAAAGACAAATCAAAGCAATTTACTATGCTAATTATTGTAGCTTTTTTGACCTAACTTTCTTTAACGGTTTTCAACATTTAACAAAATACAGTAGCATTCGAGGAGTAAACGGCCAGAGTATGTAATTATACTGAAATTTCAGTTTGCAAATGAAGCGTATTGTTATTTTCAGTCATATAATTTGGAATGTAATATGAATTAATTTAGGACTTGTATCCTGATTTTAGATTATTCGCGATGAACTTCTAATAGAAACACTTCAAAAGATACATTTCGACAGTAATTTATCAAAAAGACACCGTGGTGCTCCCATTCATTATACAGTTCATTGTTTATCACGTTTTATTTGTATATTTCGAAATCTATCCCAAATCTACCCACTTATCTGTTAGTGTTAAGCCTATACGTATTTTACAAATTATAGGCTTCATCGTGGTGATTTGGATTGGTGTTTTACGGAACAGCAACACAAGTAGGTTGCTTACTGCCGAGATAATTTGAGTAAAGTGCCTTGCCCAAAGACGCAACAAGGTAGCCGATGGTACAATTTGAACCATTTCCAATGAGCCACTGCGGCTCCTATATGGGTTACTTGAACGTCTTCCAAAGTTTCTTGTCATTAACTGCGAATCTGAAACAATTTTGTCTGCAGAAATAAAACATCGACTTATTCAGGATTCCTCAACCCCACTTCACCCCACCCCAGCCCCCACCAACACATCCCAATTCCTGCATATACGATAGTACTAAGTTCTTACAAACTTGAATATAACGTTTACTGTGTATGCTTATTATTTGAAACAATAAAATCAGATTTTATGGTTATGTCCTAATTTTCCAATGCCTTTACCATGTTGCCGCAAACGTGACCGGCATAAGGTCATGAATGAAATATGGTTACAATCAAGTTCACAAATAGAAAAATCAAAATATTGTTAAATAGCCTCACGTAATTTAAGATAAACTGTTAAAAACCAAAGCTTGAAATGCATTCATATTGAAATAAATTTCATACATACTGCTATTGTAATGCAGGTGTGACTAAATACACGTAGAGAAACGTGCACCACGAGACAATCATAATAATCGGAGCATGTGCATACACAAGAGCAGACAAAACAAAACACACAAAAAAAATTACTATGCAAACAATCATACATACATACAGTTACACAGACATACATTCATGGATAAATGGAATCTCAGGGTGAAAGTTTAAAGTGGATATTACCCACAACACCCAACTAATCAATCAAAGCAACGCATTTGCCTTCGTCCAATATATGTATTGCCATTTTCTCTATTGGATTCCCTTGTTGCACGTATTACACGAGTCTTAAAAGCAATAATGACAGGATGCTTTTTGTCAATGTTCCATTGGAAATACTCAATAGCTAATGGATAGAGACATTGATCTAGAAATGATTTACATACAACCGCAAGAGGCTAACACATACTGGTAATGTCATTTATTACTTTCGCTGATACATTTATGACTTTTAAAAGTATAGGACCTGTCAGCTCAACAATGAAAATGTGTTTTATCGAAACGAAATCCAGCTGGCATTTGGACGACACTGATGTAGTCACATGCCAAGCTCAAAAGTCGACATGATTATTTAATTGCATCTATCACCAGAAATGAAATCTAGGCCTCATTTCTATTAGTATTGTGCTCCCAAAAATAAATTATACACGTACCGCCTTAAAGTGCCACTTCTTATCACATGCGAATCTCTCTGGAGTATCAAACTGCCGCAGATGCATCCGATACATGGTCTCGAACAGCAACCCTCAAAATAGGGTGACCCAAAATTCAAGACTCAAAATTATGAAAATTTACTTTACTCTCTCTTTCTCTCTTTCTCTCTCTCTCTCTCTCTCTCTATATATATATATATATATATATATATATATATATATATAAATATATATCTATATTTTTATATATATATATATATATATATATATATATATATACATATATCTTTACTTATTTAAAAACTAGATAATGAAATGTATCAGAGTGAGAAGACTCGTACACCCTCCCCCACCTAAACTTTAGCGGGAAACAACCGGAAAGTTTCATCAAGTTTTCTTTACAGTTAAATGGTTAAAAGTATGCACTAGAAACGCTTAAAATACAGGTGTTCCGTCATATTTAGTTCTAATTCATTGTTTGTCGTCTTGTTCCTTTATCTTCTCTCTCACTCTCTCTCTCTCTCTCTCTCTCTCTCTCTCTCTCTCTCTCTCTCTCTCTCTCTCTGAATGAACAGAGTGAAATATGCCAACACTGTTCTGCATTTATGAAAGCAATGACGAGGTGCCATAAAAAAAAAGGCCCAGAACAAGCGCCAAGTATCAAGTAGGTTTCAAGCATTAGCTCACTGTATTTAAAATAGTTTTCCACATGGATCGTGTAAACTGTTAGCTAGCAATTTTAACTCTCATCACATTGATAATCATGTTTGTAAACGATGGAGACATCGGGAATGGATGAGTGTTGGTTGCAAACTTTAAGTGACTATGTAACTTTAGGTACAGCGTCTGTTACCAAACTAGACAGTCAACATGTCAAAATTACATAACTAGACAGCAAACATGTCAAAATCACATAATTAGACAGCAAACATGTCAAAATCACATAACTAGACAGCAAACATGTCAAAATCACATTGTCCTCGTTTGATTGCACAAATAAACAAAATAAATAAGCAAAAGCATGATAAGTTAACTTACAATCGTTAAAATCTCAAATTTAAAGATGTTGCGCTCTGAAGGCTGTCGCATCCGACCACTCTGTAACGATACTATCCCAACCCCAACTATGTTTATTGAATCAATCAGCGCAAGAAATTTGTTAATGAAAAAACATCGTTTAATTTTTGTACGAAAACAGTCATTAATTTGACAAGTGACACAATCTGAAGCACTACATGTGGAAGGTAATTTTGTAAAAAGTCACTGTCCTAAATTATTGTAAAATTTCGAATTTTTATCGTTGAGGTAATATAGTTTATTCGTCTCAAGTTTTACCCACATTTTCACAAAATGAAGAAAAAAAGAAAAATCCGCTTAAGCCGACATTTTTGACTTCAAAATATAAAACAAAAACAAAATCTACCTGGTTTTTTGAGGAGATCTAAGGAAATATTTCACTCGTGAAGTAGAAATATTCCGTATTGTCACTCGTGGCTTAGCCATTCGTGATAATACAAATGTTTCTATTTCACTCATGACTCTACATGTGTGTCTGTCTGTGTGTGTGTGTGAGAGAGAGAGAGAGAGAGAGCTCTTTTTGGAACCAACTGTAATCATTACAATTTTACAATGATATGTAGATATAAGTTCAAGTTTAGCATGAAGAAACGCACATTTAAACAAGTTATAAGATCTAAAAACACAAATTAATATGATCATATGTAACACACAAAGGATAGGGGCATGTAATGCAACTAAAATAAAAGGAGAATATATATATATATATATATATATATATATATATATATATATATATATATATATATATATATTAAAAGGCATTAAAACAACTAAATTTGAACTAAGCAAAATACAAAACACATATCTCAGAAATACCTCTTGACTTTTTTTCTGAGCCAGCCGATATGGAACCAAAGTGGACCTGCCTAATATATTCGATACATTGGCAATATGGCATAGAAAGGGGTCTGTGACAGTGTAAACAAGATTACGAATTGGCAATATCAAATTAATGTATGACCGAAGCTTGAAAAGAGGCGACAGCAGCGTATAAAAGGTGTTGATTTATTCGGATATTGTTATAAATAAATACATTATGGATTGGGGTCATATATTTCATACTGTGCGTTTCAAATAACAATACGTAATTGGGATACACAGCATGTCAGCGCCTCGATGCTTATCGTGTTCAAACAACAAGCTACTTTGCACATAGCATTCGGACCACCTGGGCTAATTCTGCGAGACAAAAATATGCCTCAAATGTATGTCCGCGTTGTAATTTACAGAAAAATCATACATTTTTTTCGCCGGAAATGTCTTCGCAAAAAAGAACTTGCCCGCCCCTCCCCCTTCCCTCCCCTTCTGCTGATTACCTCTGTACGAGTGGAATGATGGTAGGACTGACCGAGAAGTTGCAAATGAAACAATAGTTCTATGCATTCGCAACTTCTCAGTCAATCCTTGTTTCGTAAATACCCAAAGTTGTCCGAATGGTGCCTATCGGCATACATTCGAGGAATGATCCGAGGGATTGACCGCTAAGTTGCGAATGTGTATATAGATGCTCTTCAATTTCGGCAAACAATTTTAGTAGTCTCCTGTACCGGAAGTTGATCTCAAGAGACCCATTCTTTTTGCACATATTATTAATATTCAGCTAACATTCACCTTTATTGAGAAGGAGTAACAGTTGAAAACTATAAGCACTATATTAAAACGAAGATAACATTTCTTTACACGCTAATTCTTAAGAATAAGCGTTAATAAATCTAAATGGATCTGTTATAAAGTTCTGTTTTAAATCCACCAGAAGCACTGGGGAACCAGTGATATTTTATTTCATATGTACTGAAATGTTTAAAGCCATACATTTCATTTATGACTGTATCATAACTTTACAAAATTGTCGTGAAATAAAATTACAGTGGATGATAAAACCAATGACACTGTCACGTGTCAATAATAGCAATCACTGCCAGTCCAACCTGACATACGAAGCACCTAGAAATCATCACGTGCTAAAGGAAATTCTTGTTTACGGTTAGCTAATGACGGTATCAGCAAGAAAAGAGTATTCAAGTATTCAACGAGACGATTAATCTTTCCTTGAAATTTTTAAGTTTAATACACAGAAAGTGAGGATAAAATTTCCTTGAAATTTGAGTTTTAATACGCAGAATGTGAGGACACAATTTCCTTGAAATCTGAATTTTAATGCACATAAAGTGAGGATAAAATTTCCTTGAAATTTGAATTTTAATACACAGAAAGTCAGGATACAATTTCCTTGAAATTAGAATTTTAATACACAGAAAGTGGGGATAAAATTTCCTTGAAATTTTGATTTGAATACATAGAATGTGAGGATAAAATATATTCTCTTTCCCTTATACATGTATCTACTAAGTGGAGTTTACTTTCATATTTGACATCAAATGCAATCACAATATCGAGACACAGGAAGGAAATAGACATTGACTGATTTGGTGTTTAGACGGGATAATCTGATTTATTCAATCATCTTCAGCAATTAATGAAACAGATTATTACTCATAAAGGATATTGTGACATTAAATTCAAAAGGATAAGAATTTTTTTGTCTTTAATCATTCATTTCTGCAAAAATGAGACTTTATTGCCATTTCATACATAGGGACATTGTAATCGTTATAGTTAAAACAGACCATATCATTAGCACATTATGTGAATAATTGTAGCTATCCGACATCTGTCTTGATATTTTGATTGCATAAGGCATTGTTTGTTAGAGGTATTGCAACTAGCATTCTTCGCACCGACTTGAAATCACCGTCAAGCATTGCAAAAAGAAAACACAAACAAAAAAAGTCTATATACAAAGTTGAAATCGTTGCTCGTATGATGATTGGGCGTTAGAAAGGCTAAAATTGCATTTGATGTATTACTTACATTTACATATTATTAGTAGTAAAATAAAGGACTGGAATCCGAAGACGAAGATAATCGAGGACCTATCTGTGGGGAACATTCAGCTGCTGGATAAACTTGAAGCACAGCAACACCGACATACATGTATAATTGTGTCTTTAAAGAGGTTCAATTTATGGGCTTTGCATTCGTTTGTTAGAACTGTACTAACATTTAATTTGATTTGGTTATACTGACTTTACGTGTAATTAAACACTTACCTATGGCAAGATTTCATGCATCTATCTAAAGTATACTTATAACTCTTCCTAGATGTGTTTTTGTTTTACTCATCTAGAGTCTCGGTCTGGTTGCTTGGTTTGGTTTTTATGGGTTTAACGCCATTTTGCAGCACATGATAGGCTATACATGGTGGCCAGTATATCTGTTGGAGGAAGAACCTGGGAAAATCCCGGGAAGAACCACCGACGCACGGGACACTAATGGCAAGCTTTCTCACATAAACACATAGGCCGAGCCCAAGACTCAAACCCACGCGGACAGAGGTGAGATGGCAGTGATCGGTAAAGGCGAGCACCTTAGACCACTCGGCCACCCGGGGCCCCCGGACTGGTTGCATGTTACATTAGTAGCTACCGAACTGTCATCCATGTTGTTTTTCTAATCTACAATAACTATTTGCCACTTATCCATGGATACCTCTATCTTAGGAAACATTACCATTCATTTGCTTTTCCCTCTTTATGAAATACGCTGTGATGAAAGATGTATTGTTTTTACCCAACTTATCCATTTTTCGTCTTACACATTTTTTAAGCATTGGATTGAGCAGTTTTACACATTTTTTATGTATTGGATTGAGCAGTTTCCGCAACCAACCTCTTCTTTTTCTCCGTCCCTCCTCGTTCTTCTGTTTTCTTTCGGTTCTGTTTTCACTTTTAACATTGCCACATAAGGAATAAGTCTCTGTTTTCACTTTTAACATTGCCACATAAGGAATAGGTGTCTGTTTTCACTTTTAACATTGCCACATAAGGAATAGGTCTCTGTTTTCACTTTTAACATTGCCACATAAGGAATAGGTCTCTGTTTTCACTTTTAACATTGCCACATAAGGAATAAGTCTCTGTTTTCACTTTTAACATTGCCACATAAGGAATAGGTCTCTGTTTTCACTTTTAACATTGCCACATAAGGAATAGGTCTCTGTTTTCACTTTTAACATTGCCACATAAGGAATAAGTCTCTGTTTTCACTTTTAACATTGCCACATAAGGAATAAGTCTCTGTTTTCACTTTTAACATTGCCACATAAGGAATAAGTCTCTGTTTTCACTTTTAACATTGCCACATAAGGAATAAGTCTCTGTTTTCACTTTTAACATTGCCACATAACACTTTTAACATTGCCACATAACACTTTTAACATTGCCACATAACACTTTTAACATTGCCACATAACACTTTTAACATTGCTACATAACACTTTTAACATTGCCACATAACACTTTTAACATTGCCACATAACACTTTTAACATTGCCACATAACACTTTTAACATTGCCACATAACACTTTTAACATTGCCACATAACACTTTTAACATTGCCACATAACACTTTTAACATTGCCACATAACACTTTTAACATTGCCAGATAACACTTTTAACATTGCCACATAACACTTACAGATAACACTTTTAACATTGCCACATAACACTTTTTACATTGCCACATAACACTTACAGAAAACACTTTTAACATTGCCACATAACACTTTTAACATTGCCACATAACACTTTTAACATTGCCACATAACACTTTTAACATTGCCAGATAACACTTTTAACATTGCCACATAACACTTACAGATAACACTTTTAACATTGCTACATAACACTTTTAACATTGCCACATAAGGAATAAGTTGTCAAACAATATTGACTCTAAACCTAATTAAGACAGGATCCTTAAATGTGAAAGGACAGGGGGGAAACTAAATACAGGCGCAAGATTTTCAAATGGATTCGTGATAAAAGATATATATATATATATATATATATATATATATATATATATATATATATATATATATATACATACATACATACATACATACATACATACATACATACATACATAAGTTCTGGAAAAAACAAAAAACAACCCGCACTCTATCAATAATGTCTATCCAACAAACCATGATAACTTTTCATTAACCCACGTAAATAAACTCACTGAGGATGAAAAAGAATCATGCAATGGTCCCTTATCACTTAAAGAACGATAAGAGAACGTTTAAAAGTATGCATAGCAATAAAAGTCCAAGCCCAGATGGCATTACTTGTGAGTTTTACAAAGATTTTGGAACACCTTGAAGAATAATTTTACATATGCCTTTAATTTCAGTTTCCAAAAGGAAGACTTGCACAGTTTACAGAAGCTTGTATAAAATCTATGATCACAAAACGGGAAAAGGATCTAACCGACTTATCAACTGGTGACCAATCATTTTACTGAATATAGACTTGCCAGTATATAGAATTGCCAGTAAAGCTATTGCAAACAGAACAAAAAACATTCTCACCAGTGTTATTCATGAAAACCATACACATTTCATAAAAAATAGAAAACATCTACACTTGATTTTTTCATTAAGGAAATTGCCCACCACATAGAATTCATAACATGAACATAAATTGGTTCTACAAACAGATACTAGAAGCAAGGTTCTTTTTTAATTAGAGAGAAAATATATCACTGACTCCGGAGCAACCCCCCTGGAACAACGATAAGTCATACGCAGAAGACAAATGTTAGTATACTGAGATTGGATCGAAAAAGGAATTAAGTACATAGAAGACGTATAGTCCTTCGCAATAAAATAGATTCTTTAATTTCAGTGAAAGTTGCAGCTGTTTGTTACTCAGTCAATACATCATTTTAAACAAAAATATCATATACTAGTTTCTTATATTTCATAAGACTGGTTAATCTCTTTCAAAACGGAGCCAAGACTTAATGAAAGTCAGCTCGAACATTTTGTAGACAAGCTCATGAAAGGTAAAAAAGCGTATAATCATCCTTGTAAATATAAGACAGAACAAAATGAATGGGATATTATATAACATGAAGTATGGGAAGCTGTGTTCAAAAACCACCATTCTAACCGGAAGCTTATACACGAGATGCCATTTAAACTAAGAATTTTTCAGTGCAAGTTTCTCATGCGTATTGTAGCAACCAAATTTTTTTAAAAAAATGTAAAATTGTTTGTACATCAAAGTGCGATTTCTGTGCAATAGACAAAGAGAATATGCTTCACTTATTTTGGGAATGCGTGTCTATTCAATATTTCTTTGGTAAGCTTGAAGAGTTTTTCAAAGAAAATAATAAAGATTTAAATGTCAACTTATATAAGGTTGATTTCATATTAACCTGTGTATAACAATTTATTTTTCGATAACATTTTCTAAAAATAACTTTCCATCTATTAAAATTGTTTGCTCGATTCCATATCATCGATACGACATGGAGACAAGCATCTGTTTTCCTCAAAATAAATGAAGTAAGATAGAAAAGAAACGGAAGCATCTCAAAGCTACTCCAAGTCCATAGAAACAATGACTGTTCTTGCAAAAAAATAGCATTTAAAAAAAATCTACTTCTCAACATGTATGTCAACTATATTATAGCATACACATTTGGTACGACTCTCTCTCTCTCTCTCTCTCTCTCCTGTTTGAAAAGTTCAGAATATGTTCTTATAACACTTTTATTTCTTTGAACCTGTCAATAAATTTAACGCCGATCGATATACAAAATAACGTTCTTTAAAATGATTTGCAGCTGCACGTACCGCACGCCGGACACTTGCAGATATATGTCTGTGACGCAACATAGGTAAATGGCGGTGACGTAAAAATGTCGGACAAGGAGAAACAATTCTGCTACTGAGCAAAGAGATTACTGTAAAATCCGGTCGATACACAGCGGAAGAGATTTATATTATCACGGGCATTAATTCTGTAGCTGTTTTAAATATATTGAAGAGTTATTTGAAGCTCAGAAAGGTTTGTGAAAGATGGGTCCCACATTTGTTGACTGCTGATCAAAAACGGACTTGAGTTGAAATTGCCAAACAGCTACTCGCCGAACATAAATAAAGTGACCAGAGATGTTTGAATGAGATTGTCAAAAGTGATGAAAAATGAATTTCGTTTTTGAACACGACTGAATAGAAAACAATAAAGTTTGGATCGAAGAAAACCAGCAGAAACCATAAATCACTCGACATAGTCAGACTGTCTAGAGAGTTTTAAAAGCATTATTTGTCCATGCAAAAAGCCCGGTCATACAGGTACATGTACCTGACTCTGCTAGTGTCACTGGACATTTTGGTGAATATAAAGTGTTGCTAAAAGTTGTGGAACACTACCGAACCATCCGTCCGTGCACCTGTACCCGAGGTATCCATCTACTCCATGAAAACGAACCGGCGCATACATTCGTCGTCTTGTCAGACTTCCTGAATGAGCACAGCATCGAAACTTTGCCACATCCTCCATACAGTCCTGATTAAGCTCTAGGTGATGTTTGGCTGAATCCCGTTATCACATATTCGCTGAGGGGGAGATGATTTGAAAGCCGCCATGTGGTTGGAAAAGCATTTTTCCAATATATGAACAACATACCGAAAAGGGTACCAACAGCACACACAGCATTTCCTATGATGGCTATGCAGGAGGTTACATATTGTGGATTCGATTTCAGACCAGACCAAGGCAGCGACGAGAGACATTTCTACCATAAAATCGGGACAGCTGCGTGTTGAAATTCAGTTTTCTCAAGTACTCGACGTGATTCTGTTTGCAGAATTCGACAATGCCATCGATATCAACTGTCTTAGAGATGTGATCCAGCACTACTAACAATTTACTCATGGAAAACGTTATCATGGAAACAGACGATCAAGAACAGGAACCACAACAGCAAGTGCCGCAACAACAAAATCAAAGTGTGAGAAATTGATGGAAAGACGGAGGAGAAGCAACATTATTGATACAGTGGTAGGAAGAAGAGAAGGCCTTGGTGAAATGTTACATTGGTACAATGGTAAGAAGAAGAGAAGGCCTTGGTTAAATGTTACATTGGTACAATGGTAGGAAGAAGAGAAAGCCCTGGTGAAATGTTACATTGGGACAATGGTAGGAAGAAGAGAAGGCCTTTGTGAAATTTTACATTGGGACAATGGTAGGAAGAAGAGAAGTCCTTGGTGAAATGTTTTGCTAAACACTTTGCTAAGACATCCACGCTACTGACCAAAGAACAATGTTAATGATATCAATTCGAACAACACGACAAATGTTTGATGATGAGTCAAGAAGAAAAGTTGAAGCATTATCTGGAGGAAGCTTGAACTCTTAACGAAGAATAGAAAATCTTGACATAGTGGTATAAGCCTTCTAAACCACAACATACTCGCATCGAGAGAGGAGGCATCAAAGCACGAATCCTTCTTTCACCTCCATTTACTTCACTGGCAAGTTTAAAGAAAACGTCAAGTTTGAAATCATCGCCTATCATTATCTATCAACTCATTTGTTTAAGAAAGAATACCTTGGAACTTCATTACCTCTTTACATAGAGTTCGTGCACAGCACCATGGAATCTAGTCGTCACCGCCAAAGAAGAACTCTCTCATCGAAATTCAAATAAGTTCGAGCACACGTCATCAACATACTCGAGTCATCGACCATGAAAACACTGGACAGCTGTTTACTTTATGAACGATGACATGGTGAAATATTTTGATTCCTATGGATTACCACCGATCGAAGACGATATGACAAAACTTTACGATAAGAAATGCTGTTTCGATCCATTTCAATAACTTGAGATAACAAGGGTCCTATTCGATAGTGTGTTGACAATATTGTGTTTGTTTTCTTTTTCAAGGAAGGCTTGGATTACCTCTAATACATTTCCTGACTTTCTTTGCACACCGTTTCCATAGAAACGATGAAAAAGTGCAATTATCGTTTCGTACACATTATGGTTAACTTTTTTTTAGCTCAAAGGCGTAGTTTAGGTCGGTGACATGACGAAACCGTGATAGAACATTGAAAAACATGAAAAACATTGAAAAACATGAAAAACATTGAAAAACATTGAAAAATATTGAAAAACATGAAAAACATTGAAAAACGTGAAAAACATGAAAAACATTTAAAAACATTGAAAAACATGAAAAACTTGAAAAACATGAAAAACATGCATCAGAACTTGGGCAATAATCATGAAGATGAGGAAAGACCCTAATATTTATTCTTCATAATTTGTTAGTGAGTTTGTGAATTACTGAGTTGGTTGAGCGGGGAACATTAAAGTGTTGATTTTTTTTTAAAAAGTCATCTTGTGTGATTATTCTCATTTTTCAACTCTCTTTCTCTCTCTCTCTCTCTCGCGATCGATCGAAAATCGATTGTTTGTGTGCTTGTGTGGATATATAAAATATACCAACATCAAAGTGTCTAATTTTAAGAAAAAGTAAACCGTCGTCCTTTTTGACTATTTTAATTTTTAATCTCTCTCTCTCTCTCTCTCTCTCTCTCTCTCTCTCTCTCTCTCTCTCTCTCTCTCTCTCGTGTGTGTTTTTGCTTGCTTGTATTAAAACAAAATACCAGTCTATACCCCCCCTCCCCTTCTCTCCTCAATTTGTTTGTAAAGGTGGGTGTTGTTTGCCATTAGGTGCATATTTTTTCGTCTATCTATGTATTCCATTCCCATATAAATTCCCATACTGATCTAAACGTGATGTCAAATTCCCATAGGGGGCCATTGTGCCCAAACGTATTATTTATTCCCACAGGGTGTTGTACCCTCTCAAACGTAATGTTAAATTCCCATAGATCCCATACAGATCCAAACGCTAATGTTAATCTCCCAGATGTTACTATAGTGATATCCGTAATGTTATATTTCCTAAGGTATCAATACCGATCTAAACGTAATGTTAAATTCGCATAACTCCCATACAGACCCAAAACGTAATGTTAAATCCTCATAAGCCCCATACTAGCCAAAACGCTTGTGTTTAATTCCCATAAACCTCATAGTGACCTAGACGTAGTATTAAATTCCCATAAGCCACATACATGCCAAAATGTAATGATAAATTCCCATAACTCCAACACCAGACCAAACATAATGTTAAATGTCCATAAACCCCATAGTAATACAATGTAATTTCACATTTCTATAACTCTCATAGTAGCCCAAACGTAACTAAAAATTATCACAACTTTGATAGCGGCACAAACGAACTGTTATAGAGACATTAGCCCCATCGTAGCCCCGTGTACTACTCGCAGTCCAGAACACGTGCTTAAAATGGTCTCGTCCACAACAGACTCAAGACAACATTTTGGGTCATCATGGCAAAAGTGCATACAGACAGTTTCAAAGCTAAGAAAAATCAAGGGAGGGGGATCAGAAAGAAGGGGTTGAAAAATGTATCAATTAGTAAACTGAAGATTTGTGAATGTGTACACTCTGGTTTTACAATACAAAGCTCTCGTTTTGCACAGCTTGTACACTGTATATAGTACCTACAGGGTCAGAAACATCGATTACAAGGGCACTATATTTCACGCTTTTAACACAAATATGACAGATTGAAGAAAAGACATAGCTCTTATTAGGTAGAGTTACAGTAACAATAAAAAATTGTTCTTTTCTTGAAGACATGAGTCCATTTATCCATTATTCAGTAGCAACGCTTCTCGTTATTCTAGGATTTATAATGTACTTCATGGACATTTTAAACAAATGTAATACTGTCACCAGTCAGGGATCTTATAAAGATCACGGCAGGGGCTGAACTGGGGGTCAGTGAGGGGGAGGTGAAGCTGGCGTCCCCACCCCCCTACAATCACCAGTAGCAAAAAAGAAAAAAAAAATGACCGCGAAACAAATGGAACGTTTCGTTGAGTAAGTTTCCTTTGCAGTTAGATGGTTAAAATTATGTCCGCTTAAAATGCGGGAGCTTACGGAGGCTTCGTTCTCTGGACCCCACTAGTGGTTCCATCCCACAGACGCCTTGCTTACTTGGTTACCCACCTCCACCCAAATACAAAAACGATATTACTGAATCCGCCCCTGCACGATAGGGACCAATAACGAGAAAAGAGGATTATAGATTCATACCAGCAACGAGCGAAGAAATGGTATAAATCTTCCACGTGTTGACCCAGGACGATGTCTATGGATTCGGAATCCCTGTATAACAGTCGCTATCGCTAGAGGGTTTTATTCCATCTTAATACAGGATAACTCTGTGTATTCTGTCCGGTGAAAACGGTAATCTTTCTAATGAAAATAAAACTAAGCATTTCTCGTGACTCTAACTTCAGCCCTTATATGGAACCCTATCTTACTATGAACCAAAATGTAAACGTTTCTTGCGGCTTAGGATCTTCTGACGAGCCGAACCGAATCGCACATAAATTCTCTAAAGACCTGATATCCGAACGCACCACTGTTATACCTCAGCTTGATGGCTTGGAAAATTCATACGGCTTGAGGGCTTTTAGCCATTCGAACTCTATCTCCGATCTTGACACTGCACAAGCCCTACTATCATTAACAAATCTCTAACTACTCACTGTTGATGTCGAAGTGGCCACTGATGTTAACGATACAATATTCCTATTTAAGGAAGGCCAGAGAACATTCACTAAAATCGTAACTACAGACCCACGATGTCCAGCTTATATTACGAATCATCATAAAAATTGATTCCTCTAACTGCATACAGGATCTCTCTCTCTCTCTCTCTCTCTCTCTCTCTCTCTCTCTCTCTCTCTCTCTCTCTCTCTCTCTCTCTCTCTCTCTCTCTCTCTCTTTTGAGTCTGGGCTCAATCCCCATGAGGTTGATACCAAGATTTTAATTGGTGTGTATGAAAGACGCACAACGACAATTTTATTTCGATTGGTTAAGCGCGCTTTAAGGAGTAATGCCTACATACATTCAGTTTATTTTTCTTAGACATCAAAGTGTCTTGCCTAAGAAAACAGCACGCCAGATAACCCGGCCTCGGAATCGAACCCGGGACTCATGGGTAGGAGTCCAGCACACTAACCACTGAGCTACATCTTCTCTGATCAGAACGTAAAACTCTCACCATATATATTCTCAGGAGCCTTATTCACACAAAACAACTACTCTTACAAGAATGGACTTAATGTTAAATAACTTTGTCTATCAAATGTATATTTTTAAACGGATATTGTCTGTCAAATTTATATTTTTAAACGAACATTGTCTGTCAAATGTATATTTTTAAACGGACTTTGTCTATCAAATGCATTTTTAAACGGACATTGTCTATCATATGTATATTTTTTAACGGAGATTGTCTATCAAATGTATATTTTTTAACGGACTTCTTTTTCAAAGGATTCTACACAACTCCCTGAAATGGTCTTGAAGTGATCACCATAAGCGGACAATTATCTCCCTTAATTTATTTCGCCTTTGCATATGTAAAGCGACTCGGCGAGTCTTGTGAGAATTGCAGTAAAGCCTTGAAGAGGAGTGAGGACAAAAAAATTTCTTAATTGGGAGGTGGTCTCATTTCGCAGGATAAGTTTGCTCTTTTACACAGTGAATGGAACTTAACGAGAATGGTTGCTGTTATGGAGTTGTTTTTATTCGGGAGTGGCCACATTGGACGATTTTACTGTATATTGTATGAAGATTGACACTTATTCTTTGGCTGATCAATCGGTTTAAAAAATATTGTCTCAAATTTAAATCCTTATTATTATATACTCATTTTTTTCTCCGTTAACTTTGCATTGTCAGAAACGTGCAGTATTTCTCCATACTGCACGGCTTAATACTGCACGACACGTGTGTCTAAAAATAGTATCGGATGTTAGGAACTACTTTTTATTATAAGCAAACAATGTACGCTCACGTAGCAGACACCGGAACTTTTGCTTTATTAGATTTATCTGTGGATGAACTAAGCCAGCTGCTTGAGTCTTTTGAAAGTAGAGATGATAAAGCTGACCATGTGGATGAGCTCATTAAGTCACAAAAGAAACTTTCAATCAAGCAAGCGACTAAACTTGATATTCGCAATGTCTAGCGGTGTTTTTATGACAACAAACGTGAGACATGCATTATTGAAAATATAATTCTGATCATTTAAACACTTATTTAGCTTATTGTTCAGGCTATGAACCGTGCTCTCTAGCGTTTATAAAGAATAGCATAGAAAGGTATCTTAAGGCCAAAAGATATTCCGTCTCTCTCAGAGACTGCCCATTTTACATGTCAGTTCAAACACAAAGTTCGAAAAAAATTACAAGTAAAGAAGGCGGGTTTTGGTATAAAAGCAAGTGCCTCGGAGCCAATAAGCCAAGATAACGAAGAAATCTTATTTTCCGCTGGCGAAATGGGCTCTCACCCCCCAGCCGCTTTGCAATTTTCCTGTCTTAATTTTTTGAGAAAATGTTTTGATTTATATAGTACAAGTCATATAGGTCATGAAGCTGGGGTCCCGCCAACAAAGATCACGCAAGTGACAGTACATAAAAATATGTTATCTATAGCTGGTAATAAAAATGGTAATAAATGTACTTAACTTTCGGCATCTTGAATTTCTTCAATATGTACTTTCTTATCCACCGCGCGAAACTGCATTGCAATCTATAGACTACATTTCCAAGAGAAATCACATTCCAAAGGAGAATCTACTGCTCTCCAAAACGAAATGAATTTGATATTCCCTAACAAAAAATATTTAATCCTGCATCTTCTTAAGAATTTCAATTAAAAGGATTTCATATTGTGTCCACCTTATGATTCTAAACTATCAGTGGTAGAACAGAAACACATGTGCAACTTGCTGTCAAGACCAGTCCCTCCAGCTACATGTACATCGTACGTAATCGACCCAAATAATAAAGCCAGCCCCAATAACTAAAAAGCAGAATTTAGTTGGATCGACAGAAAAACAAAATGGCTCCATTCCAGACCAACTGGGAAAGTTGTTCCAAGGCGCAGTCATTCACAATATTACTCTAAATTTCAATTTTAAGTAGACCAAAATCAGATTTCTTTTTGAAACGAATGACCGAGCGCTCGGCACACTACCAAGTTCAAAGGTCGCTGGGCGGTACCATGTGCACATGAATACGGCTACTGTGTATTGGTTTAACTACGGTTGTGTATTTACTTTGGAATCTAGCAGAAGCTCAGTTACTTTCATTCTTGTAGTGTTCCCTTTTTTTCAGCCTTATGTAGAAAAGCAAACGAGTATATAATAAAAAGGTTACTACATTTGTATGGGAAAATATGAACTCGTTTTTTCTGAGCTATACTGCACTCCTGACGTCGTGCAGTATAGCTCAAAAAAACTCGTTCATATTTTCCCATACAAATGCAGTAACCTATAATTATCAAACAAATAATCACTAGATTTATATAGCTTATGAATAGTGTTGGAAATACAAATAGATCAGACCCCCGGGTCGTTATAATACGGTTGAATTTCTCTGTATAAATATATTTACCAATTAAATTTAAATTTCATACTTTTTGCTCTCTATATTCTGCATGAGTCTGCTACTTTATCTATCATTCCCTTGATGATCATTTAAACTTTCTGCACGCATTCGGAGTATGGTATCAATCTATGTAATGCTGATTAAGCCTGGTTTATTGATATACTGATTAAGCCTGGTTTACTGATATGCTGATTTATCATTTTGTCCGCCTTTTCTGCACTTTCCGAACGAATTTTTGTTTTGTTTTTCGTTTCTACTGTACCTGAAAATTACATATATGAAAAGCTAAAAATTATATTTGAATAACCTCTGATACTTACAATTAAGCTTTTTTTCAGCGATGATACGTATCTACAGATAGATATTTGTATACATTTTGCCCGTAAGCTTTATTGATTGAATCTTTGAATCTTTGCAAGCTGCTTCCTTTGAGGTAAATTGCTTCCTTTAAGGTAAATAGAACAAGCTCTTCGTAAATTGTTGTAATGTATTTCCGTGGAGGCAAATACTGGCCGTGATGCACAAAGGCAAATACTGGGCGTGATGCACTAAGGCAAATAGTGGCCGTGATGCACTGAGGGTGACAAGCTCTTCTTTTAATTTTAGAAGCTATGACGAAGAAAAGATCACATGCTTATGGCACAAAAACTGTGGGCATTAAATATGTTATTATACTGCGACAAAAGGTTCATTTTATCTTCGGAGTTGATGAGCTATAATATCTAACGAAAGTGGGGCAAACCTTATACTATAGTCTGGGTCCGTTCATTATGAATCGTACACCACCTCCGGTCATCGTGGCACAGTACAATATTAAAGAAATGCTATTTATAATAAAATAACAGCCTAATACACGTCATCAGGTGCATGGTTACGACGCAGATCCTTGCAATGATAAAATAAAAGTCGGTACATTTATAGTGTATACAACGTACAAGATACCAAACGATATAATCAGTAAAATTAAAGAAAAGGGTACGAAACTACAGTGATAAAAATTCTCTGAATCATAAAAATGTTATGTAAGTAGAATATAGACTTTATCATTATTTTGATTATATGCCACACATTTCAAAATAATGCAGTCTGAATAAAAATGGCTTTATAATATTTTTGTAAAATTCATAATTAAGTATAATTTTAAATGTTAGTTCTTTGACTACATTTATAGTAATGATTAAAATATTCAAATAACAATATTTGTAAAACTTTGTTTTACCAAATCAGTGATGAATACAAATAGAAATAGAAAGATTATATTGTCAAATCAAATGGTTGATAGTTTGATTATAAGGTGCATTGCTGCGATGTCATCTATACTGTATACACCATGCAAGATGCCAACAGCTTTAATGACTATGACTACAATAAAGGGATACAAAACAACAGTAACATAATTCTCTAAATCATAAGTATTTCAGATAATTATATTATAGATTTGTATCATTTTTATAGTACATGTTAAAGAATCCACAAGCATGCAGTATGAACAGAAGTGTCTTCGCCATAGAAATATGTTAATTTCATATTTAGCTAGCATTTAGCATGTCAGCAATTTGATTAACATTTAACAAGAATATGTCATGTAGACATTATTATTATCATTATTATTATTATTGTTGTTGTTGTTGATGATGATGATGTTGTTGAAAATACAAATAATTCCTAAATATAAGTGTAAATGTCTGATAAACATATAAATCATTATTATTAAGATTATGTATTTTAAAATCTTATTAAATTTCTTAATTTTAAAATTATGATGAAAACAAAAAAATATCAGCCATTAGTATTCAATATTATTTCTATTTTTATTTGTATTCATCATTGATCTGGGGAACAAAAAGCACTGTCATCTGAATATTTTCATTATTATTTTAATTATTAATTATTCTGCATGCATATGTATATGGTCCTTCCTGTGTTCTGTAATAATAATAATAATAATAATAATAATAGTAATAGTAATAATAATAATAATGTCTAAATAATATTATAAAGCCATTTTTATTCAGAATGAATTTTTTGGGGGAATGTGTGGCATATAATTAACAAGGAAATTATACAGTCTATATTCTACTTACATTACATTTTTATCACTGTAGTTTCGTAACCTTTATTTTAATTTCACTGTTACAATTGTTTGTACTTGTATAAAGGTACCGACTTTTATTTTTACCTTCGCGAATATCCGCGTCGCAATCATGCACCTGACAACGTGTATTAGCCTTTCATTGTACTATAAATAACATTTTTTTAACATTGCACTCGCCGTTCACAGCTTTATTTTTCCAAATTAAAAAAGTTTGCGCAGACTGAACAAAGTTTGGTTTTAATTATTTAAGGTATAAAAGAATTAAATAATTCTCAGCTAGATAGTAACTGTGCCATGTAAATACTTTCGAAGACCAGAGATGGTGTACGATTCATAATGGAACGGGTCCATACTATAGTATAGGATGTAATGCTCTTGTTCTGCCCTTCCCCGATTCACTTCATATTTTATGTATAATATAATAATTTTCTTTCATTTTTCCCTGCTCAACTTTTACCCGTTGGCCATGTCTCTAAATGAGGTCATGGAACCGATAACTGCTTTTAAGAAAAAGGAAGTATAATTCTTTGAAATATTCGATATAGAACTTTTGAAGTTTTGCTAATGCACATAATGTCAGTATGTTTCATCATTACTAACAACACATTTAGAAACCTGTTTGGACTTATGACTCACTGCTTCCCCCCACACACACACACACACACACACAAACGTACACATACACACATATATGTATATATATATATATATATATATATATATATATATATATATATATATATATATATATATATATATGTGTGTGTGTTTTATTACTCTTCATATTTTGAGCAACAATGTCATAAACAAGTATATATATATTCTCTTTAAACTGACGATATAGAAGATCATTTACAATGAAGCAGTTAGAATTATTAGTTACATGGCCAGTGTTCAAGACTTTGTAGAAAAATGATCTTAAATAAAATGACATCCATATCCTAAATAATTTAATTTTTTTTTAAAATACTTTAAATTCGCATGTGAGCTATAATTCTCGTCAAAAGTTTTGAAGAAGCAGAAAATATATAATATTGTCAGTAAATATTGTAAAAAATTATAGATTTAATTTTTCTCTCTGTTCTGCTGGATATTTTATGTACTGTAATGTATTTTATCATTAGAAAAGAAAGCCAGTAAAAATAATATTGTACGTAAACAAAATAGATTTCAGCAAAACAAACGATATAGTAGGAGCATTTCATCTTTTATTTTGTTGTTTTTATTATCAGTTGTGTTATCGGAGAACCATTACACGTATCATAATACCAACTGTTTGGTACGAAACTGGAACAGGATATGAACAAATACTGTAAACAAATTAGCACAATCATTCATGAAATTCATTTGATTAAAAGATAAATATAATCAGTTGAACGGACGTAAATTTACAAAAGATCAGTTATTATTGTCTCTATGAGATCTTTCTTTCTCTTTAAAAAAATATGCACGTGAAAACTACTGTTAAACTGGTTTTTGCAATGAAATGACGTAAGTCTTAAATTTGTTTTGCGTTGATTGATTTTTGCTGATTTCGTTAACATTGGGGTATATGTATTTTTGTGGGGTTTTTTTGAGGAGTCGGGAGTGGAGTGATTTAATTTCGGTCGTTTGATTTCTGTGCAGCTGTAATGTTTTCATATGCAGATTTGAATTATAGAGAGATGACGATAGATTTTTGTTAAATAAAAAAGAACTCGCGAAAATAAAATTTGAAGGTAGGCACATAGAATTTTTTTAAATTTTCTAACCTAATGATGCTGTAGGCTTTTCTTGAATAGTTGAAAACTGTGAGGAAAATGTAATAGTCGTGCAAAGCAATACTGAAACCTAGCGATTCAGTTGGTGACATTTTATATAGAAATAAGGAAAAGATCGTAAATTGTTTTGGAAATAATGAAAGGATCTGCAAGTGAAGATAACCTACACTTTATGACATTGAACTGCGAAATGATGATGATGATGATTCTATACCACCTTTCATTTATAAGATCCACCATAGATGGTGCATTTTCCAAGTCTTAGTGATGTGTGAATGAAGTTTAGCTAATGATAAGCTCCAATACTCAAGGAAGCTACTCTTGGATATGACAGAAAAAACAGACTTTTGAACGGTTTGATTTTTACCTTATCCAACAATTAAAAGATGCTATTATTTATTAATAGTTTAAGTTTCGTATTCTATGACATAAGAATAGATGATGGGATACAACATACAAAAAGGTGGACAGACGTTCTTAATGGTCTATCTATAATCTTTCCCAATCTCAGAGCACGTACCATTTTTCCCAGATACCCTGGATCATCAGCCACTTTCAGAAGAAGTACAAGAGTTATGTACAAAAATAGGCTAAGCAAAACAAGATCTCGCAAACTATACTTGTAAAGGTGGAAGGTTTAAATATTTGAATACCAAAAATGGTTTGTATGTAAACATTTAGTCCAAAAATAGTGAAGGCTGTTATTAGGATCCTTATGAAAAAGCATGAACTAAGCAGGAATGAATACAAGTCCTTTGGATTATCTCGGATTATGTGACTTTCTGGTCTCGCATAAAGTAAGTAAATGTGAAAAATTGAACAAACGCTCCCAAAACCTGAAAACAGTGAAAACCTCAAGGTTTGTAGGTTTAAAAGGAGACCAAACTCGATTTCAATGATGCTATGAGATGGCATCAAGACATTGATTTATATGTAACCATTGACAACCTGATCTTCTTCTAAGCGATATAGCCTAAAGGAGCTTCATGTATAGTATTATGAGGGAAGAAAGAGAGGAAAGGATGTAGACGCTGACTTTGCCTTGGTACATTTACCAGAGTAGACAACTTTAAAATATTTCATTGGCACAGGCTGACAAAAGAATATGCCATTTTTGCCCAGACAATCATCAATTGTTTTTCGTACTCGGATAATAATGTAGCATTGACATCAAAAGTAGTTATGTTCGACCGCTTGAATGTTCTACACTTACAATGAACCAGACTAAGATACAGCATTCCATTTAAGCTACCATCAGATACTACCGTCTTCGATGTTTTGCTCTTTTGCGCCATCCAACATTGTGTACAGACATATTTATCATCTCTGAGACTTTAGTCTAAATTGTACATTCGGAACTTGACAGAGAACAACCTTTAGAGGTTTTGTTAGGCTTCCTTTCTAAATTAATGGCAAACGTGCAGGTAAGGGAAAGTGAACATTGTGGAAGTTGTTTGATATAAAGATCCTGAGATATCAGCAGGAATATGTTAAATAGAAAGCAAACTAATGAAAGTAATAAAAGGTCAAATTCCTTCTTCAAGGACTCGAAGAAATTTGTCGGAAAAGCTATGAGAGTATTGTGAGATGGTAAGACGATGCTGCCAATCCAAATGTTCCAGATGCTTTCGAGCAATGTTGGCAATTAGAAGCTGCGGAAATAAGTCTCTCCCAGTCTGTGTTTGCTGTAAGTTCTTGTGAACTTAATGCTGCTTCTGAAGCTTGTCGATTGGTAGGCCTGTACTACACAGGAATGTGCAAATATACAGAACACAACTATGTGAAGAAACAGTATTTTTTTAAAAATTTATTTTGGAGAAGACAAAGAGGACCAGTGATTTTTTAAAATTTAAGTGTTGATATGCCTCATGCTCCATACATGCCATACAGATGTGAAGACAGTTGAACAGAAACGTGGATATTCAAGTAATTTGAAGGTTTCACAAATAATACCACAAAGGCTATACTAAATACAGCCATCACGTGGCATATGAATCGGGTATATTATTATGTTTCAGAAAACATGTTGGGCTACAATATCGATTGATAACACCGATTTCTTATTAATGGCAAGTTTTAGTAGTTAACATGCATTGATTGACTCTGTGTTGATACTGTAATAGACTCAGGGTTAAGTAGCAGTGCACCATAATGGGGTGGGGTGGATATTACATATATTACAGCATGTGGAGTCTCTATTTATATGTGACGAGAGATGTTATTTGCTTTGTGATATTTGTGTTAAATGTTTGGCTTCTCGGAGCTAACTCAAACCGTCAGCAAGGAAATAGAACTTGCTTCTTGTGCAAGTCTCCTGACCATTTCTTCCGAAAGTGTCCCCTCTACAACAAAAACAAGGCTGAAAATGGTGCTTATGGGCGTGAACAAAGAAACAGAGATGCAGTACCAACTGATAATAAATTGAACCAACAGAAGCAGGGAAACGGCACCCCGTTGGCTGTCTAGGCCAACCGTCAACGGGTCAGGATGGGCCTGTTAAAAAAAAGACAAGGATTTGAATTCATCTGATATCAGAATTGGTCAAGTTGGTGACAAATTAAATAAATGGGACAATGGTCTTTATACATCTGGACATATAGGTGGAATTCAAACGCATTTTCTAATTGATAGTGGTTCTACATCTACACTGTTGTCATACAGAGTCTTTAAGAAAATAGAAGTAAATGACAGGCCTTCGTTGAAAGAACAAGCAATAACTGTACAAGATATTAATGGGAATCATTTGCATGTGTATGGTCTAATTGACGTGAACGTTAAGATGGATGAAAAGACATTCAGCCACCAATTTCTTGTCTGCGACATCACTGAAGAAGGTATTATAGGACAAGACTTTCTCCTTAAATTTGTTGATAAAATTGACTATAAAGCTCTCAGACTCATAACAGGGGAGGGTGATATAAGTTGTTGGATTGGTGGAGAAGCTGAAATGATAAGTCGAGTTACAGTAAGAAAAACAACAAAACTTCAAGCAAACACTGTTACATGGGTTCCAATTCATATCCCAAAGTCAGAATTCCTAGCTAAAGATGGCATTCTAGAAGTATCACACAGAGTTAGTGAGACGCAGAGAGTCTATCTGCTCAGTGGAGTTATCAATATAAGAACCGATAACAAATACGTTCAAGTAATTAACTTTGGCGACTCTGAAACCATCTTGAATGTGAACACTGACATTGGCATTTGCGAGTCTTATTATGAACAGGAACAACCTCTTCATAGGTGTGCTAGTGTAACAATTAAACCTGAGATCGTAGCAGTAGATCAGCTGCCATACCATCTTAAAGAGATGTTTGAGAGAAGTTCTACTGAACTTACACCAGATGAAAAAGAGACCTTTGCAAAACTGTTGCTGAAATATCAGAATATATTTTCAAAGACTCCTTAAGATCTTGGCAGGACTGACAGAGTGCAGCATCGGATAAATACAGGACAGGCTCTGCCTGTACGACAACCTCCAAGAAGACAGCCATTTGGCAAACGTGAAGCAGAGAAATCTGAATTAGAAAAGATGTTACAGCGATGTATTATTGAGCCATCAAACAGTGCTTGGGCCTCCCCCATTGTCCTTGTCACCAAGAAGGATGGAAGTACTAGATTCTGTGTTGACTATAGGAAACTTAATGATCTAACTGTGAAAGATGCCTACCCTCTTCCCAGAGTTGATGATTGTTTAGACTCATTGACTGGTTCCAAATGGTTCTGCAGTATGGACTTGAATTCCGGGTTTTGGCAGATAGGCATGACACCCGAGGATAAAGAAAAGACAGCATTTGCTACAAGTTTTGGCCTCTATCAATTTCTTGTTATGCTCTTCGGATTATCCAATGCACCATCTACTTTTGAACGTTTGATGGAAAGTGTTTTGAGAGGACTGCAGTGCAATGAATGTCTTCTTTACATGGACGATATCATAACCCCGGCATCAGCCATCAGCCAATGTGTAGAAAGCCTAGAACACGTTTTTCAACGACTGCAGGAAGCAAATCTCAAATTAAAACCTTCTAAGTGCATTTACTTTCAAAGGAAGGTAAAGTTTCTTGGTCACATCGTGTCTGAAGAAGGTGTCCAAACAGACCCTGAAAAAATTCCTGCTGTTCATAATTGGCCAACTCCAAAGAATGTCAAACTCGTGCGAAGCTTTTTGGGACTGTGCTCATACTATAGGCGTTTTGTCCGAGACTTTGGAAAAATTGCACGCCCCTTGCACAAGCTATGTGAGAAAAGAGTGCATTTTCTCTGGAACGAAGAGTGTCAAGAGTCTTTTGAGAGGTTGAAACAGGTTCTGACGACTGCTCCTATTCTAGCATATCCCTCTGCTGGCAAACGTTTCATTCTGGACACTGATGCGAGTGACGTTGCTGTTGGTGCAGTCCTGTCACAGGTATATGATGAAACAGAAAGAGTCATAGCCTATATGAGTAAAGCTATGAATGTTCATGAGAGATCATACTGTGTGACAAGGAAGGAATTACTTGCTGTTATTACTGCCTTGAGAAATTTTCATTCATATCTGTATGGACAAGAAATATTGCTGAGAACTGATAATGCCGCTAATAGCTGGATTAAGAACTTGCGTAACCCTTCTGGACAAGTGGCAAGGTGACTTCAGGAACTGGGCACATATAATCTGATTGTAATACATCGTCCTGGTCAGAAACATTCCAATGCTGATGCAATGTCCAGAAATCCATGTGCAACCTGTAGAAGACAGGAAGTTCAAAGGAACGTGGATTCAGATGAAGAAAATGAAAATACATTGATTGAACTTAAACCTGTGTCATCCCAGTTTGAGAAAGAAACTGAAACGGAATATGCTTGTTCAGATGCTACAATGCAAGTAATATCAAGAGCTATTACAAGAAATCAAACTGCTGATAAACAATCTACTTTCTCAGAAAACCAGGAGTTGCTCTGTGGATGGGAACAATCAAAAGTTAGAAATCGTCAGCTGGAAGACCCCAACATTGCACTGATAATGGTAGCCAGGGAGGAAGGATCTGGTCGTCCAGAATGGCAAAGCATATCTGAAAACTCTTCCTCTCTGAAAACCCTATGGCGACATTGGGATCGGCTTGAGTTGCATGGTGGAATGTTATACAGAAGATGGATTGATGATAACAATGCTAGTTCTAAGATTCAATTGGTAGTGCCAGAGGCGCTCAAATGTGACATTCTTAGATACTTCCATGACATTCCAACTGCTGGTCATCTCTGTGCTGAAAAGATATTGGGAATAATTAAACAGAACTTCTATTGGCCTGCAATGAAAAAGTACGTTGAAGATTACTGTAAAAAGTGTGAGCAGAATCGTGCACCATTGGGTAAATATTTAGTCGGTGAACCGATGGAAAAAGTTGCCCTTGATATCTTAGGACCACTTCCCTGTACAAAGAATGATAACAAGTACATACTGACACTGTGTGACTGTTTCACAAAGTGGACAGAGGCCATACCTCTACTAGATCAAGAAGCACTGACAGTGACCAAAGCCTTTGTCAACGAATTTGTCTGCCGGTTTGGTACTCCACTCCAGCTTCACTCTGACCAGGGTAGATGCTTTGAATCAAAGATTTTTCGTGACATGTGTGACTTCTTATCCATCAATAAAACAAGAACAACACCACTAAGACCTCAAGCAAATGGCCATGTGGACAGATTCAATCGAACACTAGCTACCATGCTTACAATGTACTGTGAGAAAGATCAGAACAACTTGGACTGGTATCTGCCTCAAGTGATGATGGCATACAGAGCGTCAACCCACTCGAGTACTAGCCGAAGCCCAAATTTGATGATGCTAGGCAGAGAAGTGACACTTCCAATGTTAGCTGTTATTGGGAAAACTGTCCATGAAAACGATGTAAAGAAAAGTTATGCCGAGGATTACATCGAGGAACTGCAGGAGAAGATGAGACAAGCTCATGAACTTGCACGAAAATGCCTGAAGAAAAATGACAATTACCAGAAAAGACATTATGATTTAAAAGCCAGAGAAAGGTCATTTAAAGTGGGTCAACCTGTTTGGCTGCATGACCCTGTACGTAAAGTTGGTGTATGCCAAAAGTTGACATCACCCTGGAAGGGTCCCTATATTATTGTGAAGAAAATTGATGACATAACTTACATGGTGAAGAAATTTCAAAAGCAACCAGCTAAAGCATACCATATTGATAGGTTGATGCTGTATCGAGGACAGCACTTACCAAAATGGATTTCTAGTTGGACTGAAAGACTGAAAATGGTGTAGAAATTTTCTATTCAGATATAAACACTCTTCTTTTCTTTTTCCTTTGATTCTTAGTCACCTACTCTTAAGTTGTGTTCCGGTTTAGATAGATCCTGAGGATGGCGTGGTGGATGCATGAGATCCATAACGTGAGATAGGAGGTAGGCCACATGGGACAGGCGACGCCGCACGCCATTGTCTGTTTTATTAGGTAGCTACCGCGAGTGATATGGGTTGTGTAAAACTCTGACCTGATCAACCAGAGTTGAGCTTCCCGGCATTGAGGATGACTAGGTTGTTGTTATTCTCATGTATTGGTGGATTCCTCCTGCGAACTCTCTTCAATATCTAGGATTACTCTCTATAAAAGGGAACACTCTTGCAGCAGCAAATACTTATATACTTTACAAATTCATCAAACATTTCCTTCCAGTAGGGCATGCAAGACCATGTGGTGAGACAGAACATACACACACACACGCAAAAAAAAAATTAAAAAAATATAGAAATATTTTCTGACGTTTATATGTCCAAGTTGCCCATGGACAGGCCGTTTACAATTATTCCTCCTAATGTCCTTCCAGAATGAAGTGCTGGTTATATCCATCTGAGTTTACCACCAAGAGGGACCTCAAGACCCACCTGGCTGGACCGCCACATGACCGGATGCGGGTAGTCTGCCCATGGTGTCATCAAGAGGAGAAGGATTTCAAGAAGATAAGTGACCTGAAAAAGCATGCCAGTAGACAGCATAGGCTGGACATAAAAGGGCTGCCTGAAGATTACTTTGGTGAACCCAACGGGTTCTATCTAGCACTATATCCAAGGGATTACTTGTGGATTGTTAAGCCATCCGAGTACCAGAGTCAGATTGCCAAGATGGCACGTTGGGCCGTTTCGAATTGGTTGACCAGGTGCAGGCGCCCCACTCGTTCAAGAAACTAATGGATTGATGGATGGGTATCATTCAAGATGGATCTGAGCCAGCAAGATAACCCTCAGAAGAGGCCCAGGCTGGATGGACCAGAAGCCTATTCGCCTACAACACCAGCTGTGGGGGATGATGGCATTGAGTTTGATTCAGTGCAGCTTGGAAATGGAAGTACCAAGACATACTTTTTCTCCGAAGGCCACGGATTTTCAACCTGGTATGAGGTCAATCTCTCGGACAACATCTTACGAGAAAGGCGCTACTTTGAGAGCCTAGCCAGGAAGATCATGGTCCCACTGGATCCTAGTCGTATCAGACCATGCGCAGGAGGGTTCGAGGTGAAGGAGTAGGAAAAAGGAAAAGGTATGCCAGAAGTTGGGCATCCCATCTAGCTTTGTAACCAGTTTGTACAGGAAGACGATATCTGCCTCGGAAACTGTAGCAATTCCACCTTCCCCAGCACCAGCAGCTGAAGCAGCATTGAACCCTCCACCCACAATCCCGCTATCCACCTCTTGCTTAGCCGGAAATCATCTTGCTACTTCCCTGACATCAGAGAAACCAGTGGTGGTTCTTTCACCAATATCTGAGGCCAGCCTACCAGGGTGTAGAGAAGACCACAGTCCATTCAAATCTGCAGAGTTGTCTTCACGTGGCATGGCAGACCAGGATACAGAAACAGAAACTATACCATTGGACATGACAGTAGCAGTTCTAGAGCCAGCCATCAAATCCCTGAAACCATCCAGCTTGGACAGGCAAACTGTCAACAGTCAGCCAATGGTCAGCAAACTTGTAACCTCGGAGACACCACTTGACCTTACGGCTACCTCTTCTAAAGATACTACATCTCTTCCTAAGAAGACTCCAACGTCAAAAGATCAGGAAAGAGCGAGAATATTACTGAGGGCTGGGTGCATGCCCTTGTTTCCACCTGCAAGGAGGGACTGGGACAAGGAAGAAGCAGTTGAACTGACAGCAGGTCCAGTGTCAGTTCATTGGCCACCTAGGTCATGGAAGAAAATGGCAGCAGACAGGAAGCTGCTCAGTGTTGAATATGCTGCCATGACCCTTGAAGCAAGTTCGACTCCAGGCCAAATCCCTGATATAGACCGGGGGGATCTTCTTGGCCGCTTCTTGGTGCTTCCTGGAACAAGTTTCACACTTACTAGCCACCCATTCCGGAAGTGTCGATACTATAACTACGAAACTCCCCGTCTCATTACCCTAGGACAGGACATCCCTGACTGTTCCAGGTTCCTGGATGTTTTGGAAGCAAGTACTAAATGCAGAGATCAACGTTTTGACTCTATCATATCAATAATAGAAAAAGCTAGTGTAGGGTTACGGTTAGAGCCTTGAAAGATTCAGTGGACAAATTCAGGAGAATTAGAACGTTTAAGATGGGGGTAGTGTAATAGACTCAGGGTTAACTAGCAGTGCACCATAATGGGGTGGGGTGGATATTACATATATTACAGCATGTGGAGTCTCTATTTATATGTGACCAGAGATGTTATTTGCTTTGTGATATTTGTGTTAAATGTTTGGTTTCTCGGACCTTGGGCCGTAGGAGATCATGTGGTGGTGGCGAGTTAGATGCTTTCCGATTACAGAGTTTTACCGAATAGCTTCTCCCTAATTTCTATAATGCACACCTTTATAGCCATATTCTCAATCTTCCTGTGGTCCATGGGGTCAAATTATACTGAATTACAAGTTAGCTAATCCTATATGTATTATGCCTGTAAGAAATCAATGTCAAAGAGCTTTAGCTATGACTATATCGGTCATTATATCACCTTTGCTTGTCAAGGTTCGAGATTTTACATTCAGCACCGTTTCTTGTGCAAATTGCATGCCTGTATTACCTTATTTAATTCTAAATGTGCTTTTCTCCATTCTGTGGTCATTTCATAGAACCATCGTGACACATAGATTAAATATGGAGTTTCAGATTACTTGTGTTTCGCGGTGAACGAACTTTTATTGATCGTGTCAAGTTCTTATGGACGCCATTTTGTTTGTGATCTGTGACCCATGACATCGATGTTTAAATATTACAGGTATGTGATTCATATACATTTAATTTCAAATGGAGTCCCAGTGAACTTATTGCCATCAATAATATGTGAAACATGCAGACTCTGTATAAAAGTTGTTCGATTCATCGAGTACTACAATTATAGAACAGCACTATTTTCTTCCTAGTTGCAACTTCGCTAGCAAACGTATTTCGTTTAGTGCCGTTATACTGTCATTGGTTTGCGATAATTTATCTACTATAGAACTGTTGTTTTGCTACTGAAAACTCTATAGTCAAGTTAACATAAGGAGTTTGAGTGTCAGAGTGTGTTTACACAGAGTAAGAAATTGCATGTACAAATGTTATATGTTGAAATATGCTGAACCTTATTCATGTACAGTCGCTGGCGTAAGAATTGCGGCAGACAGAAGTTTGCCAGTTTGCCGCATCTGATTTGTTGGCGGATGCAGTCTGCCAAATCTGGTTGGTCCAGTACTGTCACGTGATTAAAAACCGAAGGTTATATATAGGAGTGACTGACAGTACTCGTCAGATAACTGCTGAGCGCGGTAAAGTTCAAAACTGCAAGCAAAATTTAATCGTTATTTTCAACACCCTTTTTAGGTAATGAAACTTCCAACAATATTCAAGTAAATTAATAGGAATTCCTAATAATAACAATAATAATAATGGAAATTGGCAATGTAATAATAATACTTATAATTGTTTTGGACATTTATAGTTTATTTATGTCAAAAGCTAGTTAAAGAAGCAATATTGGGATAATTTGAATGTCAGGATTTTTAACTGTAGATGCAGACATTCTGGTAATTAAGTAGCTTCTAACTATCAGGAAATACTTGAATAAGTAAATTCGTCTTCCAAATTTTCTTGCAGTTATCTCCCACCATATTGGTAACCTGGGTTAAAACGAATACAAAGCAAATCTTCCACTTTTGTCTGTTAGGGTAATTGTATGATTTTCAACCATTATGTTTACCTTCTCAAACACTGAAGAGACTATTTTGTTTTGAAACATTTTATTGAAATGATTTTGTCGCAAGCCACTGAAAATTCACTTCGAATCTCTATTTCTTGCTATTCAAGAGTGCAAGCAAAGAGTGTTTCATTGCTGGAGTCATGTATGTATGTTTGAACACCAAATGAATATTGTATACTGATGACATATTTCCATCTTTTTCCTTGTGTTACTTTCATTAAACAATTTTGTTGACTTTCCTCTTGAGTGGAACTTCTTCAATTAACACTCCCTAGCAGACAGGATGAAGAGGTCGCTTACAATACTATTAATTGTTGAGGCGATGGATCGAAATATAAAAAAATAATTGGAAAACTAAATCTCAGAAGGCATTGCAATGGATTGTGATTTGAGATACTTCCAGACTGCAGCGGTAGTATCCATTTACCTCCTGGATCGAAATGTAATACTTCTGTTACAGCTTCCATTAAAATACCTTATAGGTTTTGATGAAGGTATGATGTATATTTGTGAAGTAATGCAAGAAGCCTCCAAGCTACATTGGAATTTGTTTGTACCTCACAGACAACCTACTCGTATATTTCAGGGAAGGTATAGGCAGTGGAACTCATGAAATCACTTAGACACTGTTTCTCTCATCTTGGTTTATAATGAACTTGACATTTAACTTTAGACGTTGAATTTGAGAAACCACTTTGTACCTTCAACATCATATATATCAGGGTTGACGAAGTTCAGTTGAACTTAAGGCATCAAGCAAAAATCATATACGCAGTTCAGGCATCAAGCAAAAATCATACACGCAGGTCAGGCATCAAGCAAAAATCATATACGCAGGTCAGGCATCAAGCAAAAATCATATATGCAGGTCAGGCATCAAGCAAAAATCATATATGCAGGTCAGGTTTAAATGACACTCTTTTTTTAACCATTTGACCTCACAATCAGGTGTGGCTTTTTTTGTGAAATTTCTTGAACCTGCTTGGAGTATATTTTAAGTTATTGTGTTGAAAGTAAAAGCTTCCACATAGACTAAGTGACAAAACCCTAGCATCATACGTCCAGCGAAAGAGAGGTAAATGAAAACGGAAATAAGTGTTATTTGCTTTTATTTTATTCCGGAGGTTACTTTATTGAAAATCGAATGTTTTGAACGGTTTGATTGGTTTATATCCTACTTAAACTGAGTTTATTTCATTGAGATGTTAACATATTCTTTTAATAATTTGTTATTTTCCTAGCTTTAAAATTATACCTGTTTCCAGCTTTCCTCATTAAATTCCCACTGAAGGCCAATATACGACAAATGGCCTTGGATTGAATATCGCATGTCTTGATTTCGTTTAACACCTAATACTGGTATAGTGAATTAGTAATAAGATGAGATTTTTGTAGTCACATTTTTTAAGAGAAATATTAGTGTACCAATGTTTACATTTTAGACCTGCCAAATTGCTGAAAATATATCTACTGCAAAAATGTCAAAATTGTAGGTATTAGAATATAGTCCAAATACTACTTCAGATCACCTTCAGAAAGGTTTTCTGATACTTTAGGGATAATTGCATGCTGCTGTTGTTATATTTAAGGGATCATACAGATTGATATACATGTCCCACCACCAGACTCAAAGAATGTCTGGATTGACCTTTAAAAGAATTTACACGTGTCTTCTATTACTTGGTGCTTTACCATGAAACTAGCAGTCTCTGAAATTGTTGCTTTAGCGAGAGAGAAAAATAGAATATTTGCAGATATAGTAAGTGTAGGCAGCAAATAGTAGTATGGAAATGTGAAGACTTTCAAATGACCTTCCTTATAGCATTTCAGTTAGCAGTAAAAATAATCAGCTTGATGGCTAGGGAAAGAAGCAGATATCAGAGACGACTCCTTATCATCGAGTACAGCGAAATAACATCATGGCGTGAATGTAGTCAAAGATGATAAGTTGCCTTAAGGACACTATCATTAACAATATGAAAACACTATCGCAGGTGCGTTGTTTCCCGTGTTTCCTTCTATTGAATTTTCTTTGATATAATGAAAGAAAGCCTTAGAGGGTTTGCTTGTCTGACAATAATTAGTCTGATGAAGGTCATTATTATGGTCCATTTGTTCTTTGTCTCTTTATGAGATCCAGTACGGGTTAAACTCCGGGCTCAAGCAACAATGCCTGCTAGAGTCGAGACAAATTAATTTGTTTTACAGCGATTATATAGCAAGTTCTCACAACTTGCACGCCCTGGTACAATAAATACTCATAATTTATACTAATTTGTGAAGGACCTACATGCTGTTGTTCCTGGCTTCGTTCTTTGTCGTTGAAATTAAGATCGCATTATCTCAAAATTTAGTAATTTAAACGGAAAATATTCGCAGGTACCGTCTTAATATCCTTTGAGGTATTTTAAGTTCTACAGAGTTTTACAGATTCGATAGGTTTTCCTAATGTAATGCGAGCGCATTTGTGTCAGAAGCCTTTGGTTGTGGAAGATGACTAACTGAAAGCTTTTGCATAGGCATTGCCTACCACAATATCTCAAACGTCCTACCAGCGGGAAAGAAAATTCTAACGTAATATTCGCCGGAAGTCCAGCTACTCATTCCCGCAGCCACAATCCTAACATCTCGAGTCTTGCTCAACTACCAATATGAACTATGTGGCGTCCTGCTTGGGGTACAGCCATAATGTCATCGCGGGATTTAAGTACGTTCAATTTGGCAATTACTGTTTTATTTGTGAGGCGTTTTATCCGTTGGCGGCAAGGCCTGAAATGTTGCGAGTGAAGGGTAACTGGGAACTCAAGCCTCCATACAGAGAATTTGATACAGTCACATATTTAAACAATAAATTAAATACATCGTTTGTTCGCACCATTTCGACTAATGTATTGTACCCCAAAAGACGTTATGCTACCCCAGAGGTTCCAACACGTTTGGCAGACAGGCCACAACAGTGCTTATTAGTTGCACATGCATACAGGAAACTGTTGAATAATAGTGAACCTGATTAGCTCGTATGAATCAAAATCAAAACTTATCAGGATGCATGTCTGACCAATCACATATATAAATTATATTTTTAAGATGCCTAGATATAAATCTAACGGAAGTGTCTTGGATAAGTAAGTAAGTTTCACCAAAAAAATATCTTTTTTCTTTTTATCACTATATGTGTATATATTGTTACGACTCTAGGTCCTAAACTAATGTAACAATAAGAAAGTGAAACAAACAATGTAAGTAAAATCAAAAAGCAATTTATTTCTAGACAATTAAAGTAAAAATTCAAAGGACACTAATAGTAAGGTGAATTAAAATCCAAATAATCCAATAATCCGAAGTGTCCTAATCACAAGTTTTAAATATAGAATGTTCCAATTGAAGTAGCCTTGAATGTCCTTATATGTCAGTAATCTTGAATGTTCTGATATGCCTGAATGATGTAATCCGGAATATCTTTGAATAAATTCACATAAATCCCAAAGTCAAGTATTAATCCAATATGAGATTGAGCACTTTTAGTAATTCCAATTAATATTTTAAATTTAATAATTCCTCTCTCTGAATTTACTCTGATTTTCACAACTGTAAGATCTGATTACTAAAATAAATCCCTAATAGACTGATCTTAATAATATGAAATTTAGTATAGGAATGAAATCTTGTTTACCAAATCTGTATAAATATAAAGATACGTCATGTGACAGAATATTCTAGAATATGAGTAACTCTAATGGAAATTTCAGGTGCGTACGTGACTTTTCTCACATAAACCATAGAAAATTCCAATCTAATTGTTAAATGCTACGTAACAACAAGACTGACCTTGAACTCAAATGTAGAAAATATATTGTTTACAAAATGTGTGTGTGTGTTTGTGTGTGTGTGTGCTTTTGCAAAATTTTTCAATCATTAATCTCACAAATCTCCGAAATGTGATATTTAAAAATTTCCATGGCCCGATTTTTCACATTCATATCTACTTATTTTCTACTAACATTTTAAGTCATACAAACTACATGTGGCAAAATTAAAAATGATATTTCATGACCAATGAGTTCACGCAGCGTACAGAAATGATAACATGTTATGATATTTCTCTCTATCTCTTAAGGAAACATTTGAATAATAACGTCCGTTGATGATCAAGGGAAATATTAAAAAGAGACGTTTTCGAAACAACAATAAACAAGTAAAAAAAAAATAACATCGGAACTTTGTTCTAATACTTAACATAAAAAAATAGTTTTCATATTCCATGGTTACATCTTGTATTTGCAACTCATGTTTCAAAACTGACATCAATAGGTAGATTCGCACTTTTACGCAGAGCTTTTCTTTAATCTTTGGGCTTTGTTCAGATGGTACATTATCTTTTTAATTTCGTCATTGTTTGAGGAAGAAAAAAAGTTCAATATATGGCTACATTTTCGAGGATTGGCATATACAATAAAATCTATCCAGGACCGGGAGGGTTTATTTCAACGTATATGGCCAGACTTTTCAATACAAACGGCTTAATATCTTCTGGTTTAGCAAGCACAGATTTCGAGAAAGTGTAGCCTAGAATCTGTTGGGTATTCAATAACAGATACAGATATTGTGTTTTCAAAGATTGTGTATAGTAGTATAGGGGGCCACTGTGATATCAAAACGAATTTTATTTTATTTCAAAATCTGGATCGATATGTGGTCTATGGGAATTTTACATTTCGGCAAATTCGGGTGGTATGGGATGCTGCAGGAATTAAGATTACTGGGTCACTATGGGGCCCTACAGGAATTTAACATTAGCGGTTTTGGGCCACTATGGGGCTTTGCGAGAATTTAACATTTGCGGTGTGGGTCTAGTATTGGGCCCTACAAGAATTAACATTACTTGGCCACTGTGGGATCCTACGAGAATTTAACATGGATGGGACGGTATTTGGCCTTTTATGGGAATTTAACATCAGCGGTTTATAGCCCCCTATAGAAATTTAACATTACGGATGACACTATGACCCAGTTATTGGAATATAACATTACGGCAAAATCTGGGTCGGTATGGGTTCTATGGGAATTTAACATTACGTCAAATCTGAGACGGTACGGGGGTCTATGGCAATTTAACATTAGCGTTTGGGACGGTGTGGATTCTATGGGAATCTAACGTACGCTTTTAGGACTGTACAGAGTGTATGCACATTCAACGTTAGCCTTTTGGGATGATATGGAGTCTATGGGAATTTAACATTAGCGTTTGGGGCAGAATGGAGTCTATGGGAATTTTACAATAGCATATGGATCGGTACCTTAGTGGTTTATATCCTCCAGTGGGAATTTAACATTAGCGGTTTATATCCCCGTATATCAATTCAACATCACAGATGAGACTATTACCCCCTACCCCCCATGGAAATTTAACATTATATATGACACATTGGAGTTTATGGGAATTTAACATGACGTGACACTCCAGGGTTTATTAAACATTAACAGAGTGGGTCAGACACACCTAATAATAGACAAGTGCCTACCCTGACTACCCAAAACCTATTCTGACTTACCAACACATATTATGACTGATTAAAAACCTATTATAATTGACAATCACTTATTCTGACTGAGTAACGCCTAGTTTGACTGAACAATGCCAATTCTGACCGATAAATACCTATTCTGACTGAATAATACCTATTGTGACTGATAAAAACCTATTCTTACTTACCAAAACCTGTTCTTATTTACAAACACCTATTCGGATTTATCAATACCTATTTTACTGACCAACACCTGTTGTGACTGATCAATGCCTATTGTGACTGATCAATACCTATTCTGACTGGCCAACACCTATTTTGACTAAAAAAAAACCACCTATTCTGACAATGTCTAGGCAAATAACGACGCAGTTTGCCAAATGTCGCCCTTTTGCACGCTGTCAAGATGGAAATTCCGATTCTGTTTTTATTGAGCAAAGAAAAGGTTGACCTCATGGCATGTAAGCAATTGCACCATTGTATAAACTAGGAACGATGACCTTATTCCATGAAAGCAATAGCAACATTGTATACATTTTGTCAAAAACAATCTCTCTTGTTCGAAGTGTGGCGTAAGGTCTCGTCTACGTTTAAGCAGGAAACATGAAGTACATTGCTCCTTTCAGTCGCTGCGAGGATTGGCATTAAGACCAGTATAGCCCTTGATGGTAATGTTAATAAGGATGAACCAATTGGATGGAGAGACGGACAAAGACACACCTAATAACAGACAACAAACTTATTTTTAAAATCCAACACTCACACCACCAACCCTTGTAAACAAAATGGACGAGGAAAGGCAAGTCATGTGATGGTCACTAATACATAATTGCAATCCAATACCAAACTTACAAACAAAAGGGACGAGGTTGCGGATAGGTAATGGTCACAAACACAAGTTTTTAAAAAAAAATTAAAAAGACAAACACCCACATATAGAAACAAAACGGGTGGGTAAAGTTATGTTATAGTCACTCGCACAAATATTTACCATGCAACACACACAATTACAAGCAAAACGAACTAGCGAAAGGGCCGCAAGCACATATAATTACAATCCAACACCCACCTTTACGATGCAAAACCCACTCTGACAAAGAAAACAAAAGGGAATGAGGAGTTATGTTATGGTCACACCGATTGACCATCGAACACCCTTACACATGCAAACAAAACGGATCAGGGCAAAAGTGATATGTTATCACATAATCACTAACACATTTACTTCCAATCCAATACAAGCACACTTACAAATAAACTGATAAGGGAAGGGAAAGGATATTTTTATTATTTGGTCTTTAGTTTGTTTTGTTTGTTTGTTTGTTTGTTTTTTGTTTTTTTGTTTTTTTTTTTTGTTTTTTTTTGGGGGGGGGGTATTTTTTTGTTATTATTTTGTTGTTGTTGTTGTTGTTGTTGTTGTTTTTCGGAGGCTTTTCGGGTGGTGTTGCATACAAAGACACAAGCACATACATTCACATATTACTAAGGGTGGGTAGATTATTTGGGTTTGTTTTTGAATACAAACAAAGACATAAACTTAGACACACAAAATACAGACAATACATATAAATTGCCAATCATGATTTTTGTTCTGTTTCTAGAATACTGGGTGGACCTGAAAGGGAAGGTTGGTAAATCTCGAGAAGGGCTATTTTTAATGTTGGCTCCTCCCTATTCGGGCACCACAGCCGACACACCTTGTTGCCCATCGATCTTCGAGGTCACCATAGCTAGAACAGATAAAAACTGTTTTAATTGCTGCTAACGCACGCATTCAATTTAACCCATTAAAAGGCATGCGGTTTCACACTTGACAAAGTAAATGGCATTTACAAGTTGATGTACAAAAGAGAGTCTTTACTTCAGACACAGGTATTGATTTACTTTGAAACTGTAAAATGCTACACATTCATTCATAATCGATCCATTAACAAGCATTAGTCAGCTAGTATTTTAATGTACATGTATATAGCGAGGTAGTGGGTGGACTGGCCGGTACATGACAACAACTTAAAGGTTTCCCAAGGGTTTGGTGGCATGCGGCCTGGGGTATTGGCAAAATAGTGGTTCCCTTGTTTTGGCGGCACCAGCCCCTTTGCGGCCAAAGTCCATATGAAGTAAGGGGGTGGGGGTGGGTTTAGAAAATCTTAAATGCTATTTTATCTCTACTCATATTTCACATATCATTCATTCTCTCCTTCTTATAGTATTATTACCATATCTATTTAAAAGCTTTAAATAGGAAAAATGAAGATGACTCTTACACAATTTATCAAAATCTTTCTAGTTAGGTAAATACTTCTTCATTCTCTCAATCCCAAACAAAAGAAAAACCCATCCTTTGCAGCTGAATGTCAGTCTTAGAAATCATTAAATATCCACTATTCCAAATTAAATAAAACTACTCCATAGGTTGGGTTTCCTGTTTGCTCCCTTCATTCATTTCCAGCACCCAAAACTGTTATAGATACCACCTTAGGTTTTTCTTTAGCAGTTTTGATGGGGGGTTTTTTCCGGGGACGGGGGGTACACTATTTTATGAAATATCTTAATGAACATAAATTTTATGCATCATAACATGCCGATGCATATCATATATATATATATATATATATATATATATATATATATATATATATATATATATATATATATATATATATATATATTTATTTATTAATGCTTACGTTCGTAGCAGGTTTTTCCGGGAGCAAAGACTAGTTTGTCATGCAACTTACGTAACAACCAACTATGAATTGAATGTCGTGGGTATTTTTTTACAAACTGTTAGAACTGTGCTGGTAGCACCATCCATTTAGCAGCTTGGGAAATACCGTTGCATCGGGCAAACCAAAAATATTTTCCTTGATACAAAATTCATTTCAAATCAGACCATAAGACAATATCAAAAACTACTAAAACAAATTAAAAATAAAAACTCCTCATGTCTTTTGAAAAATCAGGATATCATAAAAAGCGCGTGCACCAGGTAACCTATAACATTTAATTTATTTTGCATTCGACATTTGAGTTTGGAAAAATATAAACTATTAGAGCATCTACATCATAAGCTAACATGGCTTTGCACTTTGTCAATGTACTGCCATCAGGGAGTTCCGGATGCAGCACGCGGAGTGTACAGTCCTAAGAAAAGTTTCCATTGATATTAAAAGACTGGCTAAAGATGGTTTTACAAAGAAATATTGGTGTCACACACAAAGTTTCGAATTCATCTCAATTTATTGCTTAATATACATAGTCAGTCTCAAATCAATTGCAGCAAATGACGAACAAGGCAGAAGCAAGAAATTTTACTCACGACTTTTTTGCAACAGAGCAAAATCTTTCAAAATGCAAGAATACCGGTCCTTTAACTATATATATATATATATATATATATATAAATTAATGGCAGGCAATACGAATTTCGAGGCAGAGTTGGATAAATAGTTAGTGACGGGAAAAAACAACGGGAAGAAACATTTTGCACATGTCTTCACAAATAGTGTAGATTGCTAGAACTTTGCGATTTCAATAAATAGTTCTGGGGAAAATCAATTTCTGTTAGCTACCGAATATATTAGCCTTTTTTTCGAACTTTAGTTCTCATTGGTTTATTAAAATCAAGAAAAGCTCTGATTTCCTTTGCTGTTGTTGTTTTTTTTTTCTTTCTTTCTTTTCTTCATCATAGTGTAAAGTCTTTCACACAGGAAGACACATCATAAAAGATTTTGAAACAGTGTTTGCATACGAAAGCAAAAATGTCTTCTATAATTCAATACCAATTGCAAACTACATAGACCCAGATCTGCCGTCGTATAATGCGCCGTCAGATCTGGGTCTATGCAGTTTGTAAGGACTAATCAGTAGAACAAACAACATAGACCTTGATCTGCCGACTCATTATGCGACGACAGAACAGGGTCTATGTTGTTTGCATTTAGACCATATTTATACGCGAGTATATACGGTAATTAGCTGGTCATCTACTTTTTATTAGAAAATTCGGAGTGAATCTAGGCACATACAAATAAATTTAAATTATTTATAAGATTTTTAATTTGCGCAAAATTGGTAAATTATTAGGTTTACAACATTTAAACATCAAAATTTTAAACAGAAAACTTTCGTTGACGAGCTAATAGAAGTTTTTGTCAAGCAAGTTTGTATCTACAGTATGGCGATATTCTCAAGTTCATTTTTGGAAGTTGTTATTACTAAAAATGTTGCATACGTACAACTGTATATTCAAAAGTTGTTAAAGGACTTAAAATATTTGTTTCTTTAAATGATGGACTCAAGGTCTTCGCGATCATATCAGCGAAACAGGCGAATGCGCGGAAGTTTAAGTTTTGTGTCACAAATGGAAGATGCGAAGGGTTTGTGAAAGTTGCAGGAACAAATTATGGTCCCAAGATTAAAGGAATTTCAATAATATTAATCTTGTTTCTTACTTTTCAAATATCTATATATGCATATTTATTGTATTTTCGCGAGATTTACTTACATTCTATTTCTAGCAAGCTGAGAAAAGCGAGAATCGAGTCAAGAAAAGCCTGTATCGCGTTACAAGAATCAATTGTCGGTACACAGAGCCGAGTAGAGAAAATGAACTGCAAATGAGAAGAAGCAAAACCATGCGAAAAGGAGAATATTCATGCTTAAGAAAATGGATACACCACACGAGTTTCTCTACACATTTTAATTACGACCTCTTGTCATATGAAATCAAGCTTTGCCACAACATTTTGTATAACACAGCTTCCTCCTGGTCTTTTTTTTTTACCCCAGCTTTCGTGTTTGTTTCATTTGAGAAGGTATTCCGTCCCCTTACCACATGTATGCATCACAGCTACAGATAATTTTATCAAATGTAAGTGTTCCCCCATTATAACCACATTCTTTTACATATCTATCACATGTTTCCTTTTGTATATCACAGGCATATCTACTTAATGTGCCGACGTTTTGATAACAGAGAAGCTTATATTATGTTATCCTTACAAAATCACAAATTTCGAGAGACTGCGTCCTTGAAACTGTAAGATGTTCAATAAAGTATATAGTTTTGGTGTTTTTAAACATGGTGTATCTTCATGAAAAATTATATTTGACTCTTTAGCAAATAGGATTTCTCATTTGCAATGTACGGATTTAACAGGAGGACTGCGGCGTCATTTTCGGTATATATACCCTAGAGTGATTTTACGATTCACAAGTGTGAGACAGTGCAATTACAGTACACATGGCTGAATCGAAGATGCCAATACTCTAAGGGACAGTACTGCTACTGTGGCTAGTATTATTCCACGGTTGGTATCTTCTATTCCAGAGAATGACCTTGATTTAGATATGGCTTTCTGCAATTTTGTAACATCGAAGGACTGTTTGACGCTGCCACCTCCTCATTCCTCTCCTACGTTACTACCATTTCTGCCCGACTATGTCGAGTTTAACAAGAAACTGAAGGAAGAGCCAGAGACCTTTTTATAACACCGAAACGACGAACAGACTTTTGAGAAAAAAAAAAGAGGAAAAGAGAAAGCAACAAGAGATTAAAACGATGAGCGGTGAAGAAAATGAAGTAAGTGAAAATAGGACTAGAGAAACTGTAAATATGTTACGGGTGATTCTGTCGGAGCGAAAACAACTGTGAGAATATATAAAGCTTCTTAATGAAACCCAAGAAAAAGAGAATTCTAAAACTTTCAAGACTAGATCTGTTACCACTGAGACGCCTGCAGCAGCAGCAACCACTACCACATCAGCGGCAGTGGGACAGGGATGTATAAATGGTTTAAGGCAGTTGAAACTGATCTTGAAAGTCCTGATTTTTTCGTTCCAACCCAACGGTCTTTTTTCAGGACCACCCACATCACTCAGAAACGAGACACTACTCACTATCGCCAAATTAACAAAAAACTATCTCCAACACATATATGTGTGTGAGTGTGTCTATATCTAATGAATAAAAACATCAACAACAGCAAAAATAACAAATCATAATATTCACTATTTATGTGTGGAATATTCGCATGAATAAGAATCGCATCACATTTTAAACAAATCACAAAAACCCATTTTTTTTCTTCTTCTTCTTAGCAATTTCTTGCTTTGCATTTCTTCGCTGGAATGGGTTCTGTTGCTTCTTCTTCTTCTGAAATCTCCTTTTTTGCTACCTATACATTCCTTTTGAATATCTTTTGAGTGGCTTTTTCCGCTTCTAAAAGCTCATCCTTTTTCTCTTTCGTCACTTGCTTTGCACATTCTCGACACACTGAAGACCAATGTCCTTTTTCTTGACAATAATTAAAGATATCTTTACTTTTGTCTCTGGACCGGATTTCCCCTCTTTTAGAGGTTCCGTTTCTTTGACGTTGTGGACATTCTATAGCCCAATGTCCTTTCTCTTGACAAATATAACAAGCATTTTCACTTTTATTTCGAGAGGAGTAGTTTTTAGTCTATTCATAGGCCTTACTATGCGTATTTTTGAATTACTCTCTCCAAAATCTCTGACAAGAAGTGTAATGTTGGATTTTGCTGTGTCATCTTCACAGGTTGAATGTGGAACTCAATGATAGTATTCTCTTACGTAAGGACTCTGTATAGGGAGAGAGAGAGGTAATACTAGTCACATCAAACTGGCATACTCTGCCGTCATGAAACGATCATACCATTCAAAGGAGAAACCAGAAATAAAGCGTAGATGTCGACGATCACGTTCTGTCTCACTCAACACTTGCAGAGAAGTTTTGTCAGAAATTCACCCTAGCAATTTTGAAGAGGAAGTGATTGAACGCATCTCTATATATAGACTAGGTCCTGATCGAAACTGAATTTGATTCTCCACCAACGTGACCGCGTGTCACATAGTTCAGTGATGACGTGTTTTCTATCCACCGATCAGAACGCAACAGGACTGTGACGTCACTTTCGATGTGTTGAGGTGCGCCTACAGTGAATACTTATGCCCGAAGTGACAGTACTAACACTGCTGCTGTGGCAAGTATTATTCCAACTATGATTTCTTTTATTACAGGTAATCACTTGCATTTGGATTTGACTTTTTGCGAGTTTCAATCATAGCAGGAATTTTGTACGGTGCCATCTCCTCATTCTTCTCTTGGATTACTATCATCACTCACAGAATATGCTAATTTTGAAAAGAAACAGAGGGAACATCTGGAGACCTTTTCACAACGCCGAAAAGCAGAAGAGACTTTTTTTTTTACAAAAAAGAGAAAGATGAAAAGCGAAAGCAACAAGAGATGAAAACGAACAGAATGTATTGAGTGAAAACAGAACTTCAGAAATTGTCAATGTGTTACGGGGCATTCTGTCTGAGCTAAAGCAACTGAAAGGAATGTATGAATCCTCCTTGATGAAACCCAAAAGAAAGTTACTTTCACAATCAAAGAATTCTAAATCGTCCATGACATCGACTACACCGACTACACTGAGACACCAGCAGCGGCAGCAACGACTACTACATACTACTCACTATTTGCCAAAATAACAAAAAACAAACAACACTCGTATTGACACAAAAATTTATAACCGCGCAAATGCAAAACAGTTTCCCAGCGTTTCGAGTTAAACAAACTCTTCGTCAGGGGAGGAAACAATTTACATCCACAAAACAAACACTAAACACAATTGCCAAGAAAAAGTTTTGACTCCTACATATTTGAATGACCGGGAAATATGCACACAAAGGATAAACAATAGAAAAGGAATGAAGACAAAATTGATAAACGGTCTTAAAACGGAAAACTACATATCTACTTTATGCTGCCATCGGTCCTACAAGTTGTATGACAAAAATCAAAGAAGGGATTATCGTGCCTATCACGCAGAGAACCAAAAACCATTTGACCTAATTCCAAACTGGGAAAAAAAGACGGACACCATGCGTGGCGATAAATCAACGCCATCCACAAAATGTACAATAGTAAATATATCCCGGTAAAGTTCTGCATGGAGGTACTAAGGAAATATGTCAAGAACATGGTGTAGAGGGATAATGGGCAAGAGTAAATAATAATAATAATAATAATAATAATAATAATAATATTAATAATGATAAACTGATGACTGGCTGTAGTTTTGATAAGACTGCATTACGAAGGTTAGACTTTTTCATTTAGGCGGAACTGCCCATTAGTTTTCAATTGTAGTATCCAGCATCGTCCTTATATATATATATATATATATATATATATATATATATATATATATATATATATATATATATATATAATGAACAAACAAGTCAAGACATTGATATACGTACGTTTGGTATGTTCTCGTGAAGAGGAATCACAACAGATTTTTTAAAAAGTCATTTTTGCTTCCTTTTCTTTGGAATGTTTTGCTTTACATTTTTTCACTGGAATAGGTTCTTCTCCTTCTTTTTCTGAAATCTCCTATTTTTCTCTACCTTTAAATTACTTTTGAAATTTTTAGAGGGAGTGTGCTCTTCTTCTTCTATAAACTCCTCCTTTTGCTTTTCCTTCACTTTCTTTTTACGTTCTTGACACTCTGGAGACCAATGTCCTCCTTCCTGACAATAATAAACGGTATCTTTACGTCTCTATGGTGACCAAATTTCTACTTTCTTGGAGGTTCCATGTATTGTTCTTGAATTTGTGGACATTCTGTAACCCAATATTATTTCACTTGACAGACAAAACAGGTAACTTCACCTTTGTTTCACGAGGAGTAGCTTTGAGTTTGTCCATAGGTCTTGTTTGACTATTTCCAAATCAGTCGCTATAAGTCTCTGACCAGGAGTGTAATCTGGGGTTGCTCTTCCATCTGCACAGGTTGAATGTAGAACTATATGGAAGTAGTCTCTTACTTAAAATCTATATATATATATATATATATATATATGGAGAGATACAACGACCACACAGGAGTGTAATCTGGGGTTGCTCTTCCATCTGCACAGGTTGAATGTAGAACTATATGGAAGTAGTCTCTTACTTAAAATCTATATATATATATATATATATATATATATATATATATATATATATATATATATATATATATATATGGAGAGATACAACGACCACACAATTCTAAGGAGAAACCAGAAACAAAACGTAGGCGACGATCACATTCTTTGTCACCCAACATTTTTAGAGAAGTATTGGCAGAAGTCGATCTTCGTGATTTTGAAGAGGAAGTTATATGTTATTTTGGCCCATTATATATCAAATATTTGTTTTCTCGCTTCTCCTGTCATGACGAGGTTTAAATCTAAAAAAATTTCGGATCATATTAAATTGTTTCAAATCGATGCCATTGTTATTTGTTTTGAATGTATCGTCATCAGATAAAGATATTTTTATTCAGACAACAGTTTTTGCATCTGGAAATAATCATGAGATTTGTATACTAATTTTACTAACTCTGGTATGTTGCTGTCTGCTAAATGCAATAAATAAATCCTGCAACCAGTTGCTGTTATCCACACAGCCCAGTTTAGTTACGTCTGCCAACATTTCATGTCATACTCTATATTTGTTCATACAACCGTCACTGTCAAAGTTTAAAGTGTAGTTATAAATAAGTTTAATGGTTCGTTTGCGAAAAATGAGCTTCAACAGAGCAAATTTGTATCTCGTTCAATTCATTTGATATGCTACTTTGATAAGGTGATATACACCGGGATTCGTCCTGCCACTGGTCATCCAGGTTACTTACATGTACCTTTCTATAAGTAAATATTTTCACACTTTCCTCGTTTAAAGTATAGGTAGATTGTTCAGTTAACCACTCTTTCAATTCAGCATATTTTAATTTTCCTTTAGTCCTATTTAAATTGTTTCCACATTTTCTTCGTATTTATGTATGAAACTGCATATCACGATGGTAGTGAAGATGTTTTAAATACTGTTCTTTTCCAGTCATTTAATACGGTATGAAAACACCCAGCGAATATGTTACGCTTGACAAATTGTCTTTTGACCTTATCAATAAACCAACCAGAAATCATACGCAACAGGTACATTTATTTTCAACAGTTTACAACGTTTCTTAAAACTTTTGAATAGTATGTATGATTTCAGATTTATGTTAAATTTTGTCATTCCTATGGTTGATTCGAAATAAGCTACTTCATATATACTAAGTCACCATGTATTGTTTTATTTTTAGAAGTTTTTTTGTTTATGGATTCTGTCTCTGTCGTTTCTGAATCGGTGTAGATTGACTTTGTAAAGTTTGCAAAAACTTTAAGTTGTACTGTAAACGTAGCTGAATACAAATTTGCATATTTGCTAACATCAGAAACGTAGTTTATTGCTTTTTCATTCCGTACTCTTTTAACAATATTGATTTTAGGATTCATGATGCTTATCTCTGTTCACATCATTAAATGTGATCTGTAAATATTCATCTTTTCTAAAACATTGCATGAAATCGTTTTGGATACTTTAAATCAACAAATCCAACTTGTATGTTATTTTGTAACACAATTATATTTGACCACATTTTTAGTCCATCCAATCTGGTAAACAAATATATGTTACTTTTTCACACTTAAACTATCGTTTTTATGTTAAGCTCATTAGATATTTATATCACCTCTCTGAAAAGTGTTTAATCTATTACAATATAGCTTTTGTGACATTATTTATGTTGATAACAAAACTTGATTTTATTTTGTTTTATGTTGATGGAAAAAAAATTAAATAGCTCCATACTCTGGGCCTAGAGTAAATTTTGCAAGTGTTTCATAATTCTATTCCTGTGTATTTATGAAATTTTACAAGTGTTTCAGAAATCCGATTACGAAATACAGACAAAGTCTGATACTCGTTTTTTTTATAGGAAAGTTGTTTTCCTAAATACTCTACAATCAGATGGTTGTAATAAATATTACAAGCGTTTCAGAACTGGCCACTTATATATATATTTACTTTTGATATTTTCTCTCTCACTCCAGATTTAAATAATTTATACAATAAACCATTCTTAAAAACAAACAGAAAGACTTCAAAAGCACAACAAGGCCCTTCACTATAGTGGATATACAAATGTATAAGACTATCGAGTGTACATATCGCATTAACAGTTTCCAGTCCTTTTTTAATACAAACTAAGAATCACTAATGTTATGCAATGTATTTATCAGTTCATTTAATCTTCGGTTAAGAATGCCTGCACACACACACACACACACACACACACAGACACACACACACACACACACACACACATTGAAACACAACCTCTACAATATCTGGATTTAGAATTATCCCACCTTTAAATATTGGATCAATCACCCCCTCAATTGAAGACGTAGTTAAATAACCGCTACCAGGTATTGCATTACAACATTTACTTAAAATATGAAAAAGTATATCTTGTCCGACAATAAAGACCTCATTAGTCATCTTGTCGATACTGCCTGTCTTATTTCTTTTATACTTTTTAATAATAATTCAGCACTCCAAGGCCACTAAAACATAAGTATGCGGTTATACACTAATCCGCGTGCTTATTCAGCTCATATATTTGGGGCTTCTGTGCTCAGAGGGCATGGTCACACCCCACTTCAAACAAACGACTGGGGAGTAATAACAACGTTATCTACGTATCTTTTGTAAATTATCCTTACCTTTACTGGCATTTACGAAATTGAATACGCATGTCTAAGAAATCAGTAGAACTGTCATAGAAAATCAATATAAATCTTATTTTAATGGTATTTCTCTTTAAATTATCCCTCTAGATCCCGATACAAGCTTTATAAGTTCAGGTATTTTTCAAAACCTATCACTGCCATTTAGGCATTATGGTATTGCGGACTACGTGCAATATATACTTACCACCGAAATTCAAGAGCTTGACAACGTGCAAAAACTATGCACCTCCGAAACTGATGATTAAACAACGGAAGTGCTCCCATGAACAGGGAAAATTGTACGCTTTGCAAAAACACATGTTTGCACACATTTATTAAGAATTTTTACTTATTTCAAATTACAATCAAGACATACATTAGATTGACCGTAGCACGTCATCACAACAAAAGAAAGTAAAGGGGCCAAGTGTTTGGAACTATTTCCATAGAAACTTAACATATATATGGATCCGCCAATCTGGTCAGCGTAAGGATATCCAAAATAAGATTATAAATCGCCAGATAGCAGAGTCGATTATTTAGCGGCGATGATTCAGGGGTGGATCGTAATATTTTCAAACATCAGAGACATTCAAGCAAGTTAAGCAACAGAGGCAGGTATTCGAATGAAATGGTCAGTGTAACAATGTAAATTTTAATTACAAACAAATCCGAACTTTGTCATTATCGGTCCATATATCCGCAGCTGACGAAATCTCCGCATAATGCAGAATAAAATGCATACAAAGTGGACATCCTGTACAACTTAAGATGTCGTACAAAACAAGGATGTCGCATCTGATGTGTAATGTATGCTTGTGTCCCTCAGTGGCAGATTCGCCTAGGGTGCCCGATGTGGATTCAGCAATCATCTTTTTGCAAGACAAAAGCTTGGGATATCCACACGTTTATTAAGAAATAAAATACGCATGTCGAAACAATCGTTAGAAGTGGCACAGAAAATTAGTTCACACGATGCTGCAAACGTACGAAAAAGTATGGGGTGTAGGACTTACTTTTTTTCTCTTTACTTAAAGTAAAGTTTAAGTTCCTGTGTAACTTTTCCAGACTATTTGTCCATTCAAGAATAATTTCTGTAACTATTTATAATCCATGGAACTTAATTGGGTACTTTAAGAGGAATATAAATGCATACGAGTTGAAAGATGTTTAGAACATGAATGATCTTGTAGATAAATAAAAAATAATGACATAATTTAACTTGAAGCAGCCATCAAACATGTTGGTGTAACCGACATATAAATCGGATAAGTGAATTTATGGCAATATACGTCAAAAATTGAAGTAGTATTATAATTTCGAAAAAATAACACTACGTATTGTTTTAAACCGTATATTGGTTACTTGCTCAAGTAGATAATATAAAGTATTATTATTATTATTATTATTATTATTATTATAAAGGATTTTTTAAAATCTGAATAAAAACAATAGTTATATTGATAATTATATTTATATGCACAGATGTTATACTTGTTTTATAATTATATTTATATGCACAGATATTATACTTGTTTCATAATTATATTTATATGCACAGATGTTATACTTGTTTTATAATTATATTTATATGTACAGATGTTAAACTTGTTTTATAATTATATTTATATGCACAGATGTTAAACTTGTTTTATAATTATATTTATATGCACAGATGTTATACTTGTTTTAATGTCTTATCTTTACCACTGAAATCCTTAATCTTTCAAATTGTCTCGTAAACATACAATTTATATTTAGGGACCACGGTCAGTTATCGTCGGCAGCAGGGCTCATACTAAAGTAAAACAAATACAGGAAAAATCGATATACTTTTGTTGTTATAGTTTTTATATGTACTACAGCATCAAACCTTTCAAATATCGATCAATAAAATAATTCAAATTTACAAAAGAAAAGAAATCCTTAAATTTGGCATTGGGCAAGGTGGAGGTAATTCTGCAACGTCCTCGCAAGTTCAGTATACTAAAAATGTGTTGACTGGGCTTCTCCTAGTGTATGTCATTTAACAGAGGTGTGTGATCCTCCCAATGTATATACAAAACACACGACGTCAATCAAATATAAATTTAGTTTTTCACAAAAATGTTGACCCCAGAGACATGTTTTTTGTGTAAAAGCAAAGAAAATCCGCTATAAGGGAAGCGTATTAATGCTTTTCCTTGAGGTGGATCTCCTAATGTATGAGGATTTAGAAGATCCTTTTAATGCAGTTAATGATTTGTGTGTGTGTGTGTGTGTGTGTGTGTGTGTGTGTGTGTGAGAGAGAGAGAGAGAGAGAGAGAGAGAGAGAGAGAGAGAGAGTCTGTGTGCTTAATGTGCCAAATATCACTGGAAAAGTAACTCATTTCAAGTTACATATTGCCACATTTTCCTAAAGGTATAGTGACCAATCATGAAAACAATTCTCACAAGTTTTGTGTTTTCTGGTGTAAGTATTGGTGTTAAATTCATCATTATTTGTCTGACATAAAAGTTTGGTTTAATCAACGTTTCTCTTAATTTATTGTAATATGGACATTCAAGAATAAAATGAATTCATCTTCTGTATTACCACAAATAGGACACAGTCGTTTGTTAATATGCGTATGAACTTGACGACATCAATATCACGGCTGTTTTCCTGCGCTCTAATAGGCAGTGATCCCAGTTTATCTATTTGCAGTAGAGAGTTTACACAAACGTTCCAAATCTGCTCTCGTACTTACATTAAGATAAGAGTTTCACCTTGGCCACGTGCTTTCTCTTGGCCCAGAAACTTTCCATGGTTCGTCCTCTGTGTTGTTTCTTGTTGATTACCGGCTACACTGTCAACATCAATATCCACTTTATGCTGCCTTTGAGAACTCCATGTCCACACCACAGTAACCACAGTGTTTCGAAATATATTATCCACCCAGAAAGTCCAATATACCTGTCTTAAACAGATACAAGAAGAAACAATTCTGGAAGAACAAAGTACACGTGCACATCACCATTCAAGGCAGAATGCAATTCGGAGTTCGCACACAGTGATGAAATACAGGTGTTTTTCTTTCCTATACAATTATTTGTGTCGGTAAGTTGTAAGCAATTCATTCATTTCTTAATTTGATCATGCAGGAATAGAAAACAAAAACGCTTTGCTATATGCAAACATTTTCCGGAACACTGCGAAAAGACATACTAAATGCTCAATTGCAACCATGTGAACAAAAGTAGGTTTGCAAAAATCCCTAGAGAAGCACTCTAAGATACATATTGCCGTAAAATGTAGCGTTAATAACTTTTAAAAACTGACTTAAAACTAACTAATGTTTATCTAATTCCTGAATGGAGAGTTTCCACGTACACATGCTTCCTGGTCTTTGTCTTTATGACGGCAAAAGCCGCATTAAGAAATTCTCGGTGGTAATTTAAATGAAAACAGTCTTGTAAACTATATTTTATATAACACTTTTCTGAACTGTGTATTTTTACTGCAGGTTGTCTGTGCTAGTAATTTATGGTCGATTACCATCCCCACCCCACCCCCACCCCAAAGATAAACGCTATTTGAAAATAATACTGACTTTGGGAATTCGGACAGCATTCAAGAAACTCAAAACTCAAAATTCGTCGATAATGATCCATGTATTCCATCTCGATCACAAACTGAATTATATATATATACTAAACACATTAAAACTAACATGGGTTTAAAGTGTTGTTATAAAGAAATTTGATATATGAATACTGTTTGTGTATCAAATTGTAATTCGCCCATGGCGTATGAATACGCATATAATTATGGTTTAAACAGAAGACTATTGTTTCTATGGTCTATAGATCTATGATGAATAAAATAAGAAAATAACGTGAAGAATATCAGTAATGCCCTTTTTCTGAATGAATTAAACACAGTTTCATCGAAAAAACCTCTACTTTCCCTTCTCTCTCTCTCTCTCTCTCTCTCTCTCTCTCTCTCTCTCTCTCTCTCTCTCTCTCTCTCTGCAATAGAGGAACACACATTAGTGGAAATCCGTGAAGTGAGAGAGAGAAAACAAAATTTGAGCTTGATGATAACCTTGAACTTGCACCAAGTAACCTAGAACATCCCGAGTCAAAATAAGTGTACAATTTCCATGGGATTTTTCTACAGTTTTACACGATAACCAGTGATACAAAGTTGCAATAACCTACCTGTTGAGCCGATAAGGCCGTACTGTAAATTTCTTGGCGAGACGACGCACACACTGTAATATATTTGATGCTTTCCTTTGTTTTTCTTTTTTTAACCTATAAAAAGGCTCTAAAATTTAATATTGAAATAGTTTAATGTCTAAATGTCTCTCTCTCTCTCTCTTTCTCTCTCTCTCTCTCTCTCTCTCTCTCTCTCTCATTCTGGATCTATGATGATAAAACTGACAGACTAATCAACTAACAGAGAAACAGACACGATGAAAACAATCTTATGGTCCCCCATCTCTCTCTCTCATTGTCTCTATCTATCTGTCTGCTGTCTGCATGTCTTTCTCCCCCTGTTGGTTTGTTAGCCACCATGTTAGCTTTACTTCAATGGATCCATCTCTATCTCTCTCTCTCTCTCTCTCTCTCTCTCTCTCTCTCTCTCTCTCTCTCTCTCTCTCTCTCTCTCTGAACAATCGTCGCAAGACACGGGTGAAAATAGGTGAATAAGGCACGTAACATATTTTTGCCTGTGGTATATGACGTTATCTCTAGGCCTATGATGGTAAAACTGAGAGATAAACCGACCAACACAGAGAGAGAGAGAGAGAGAGAGAGAGAGAGAGAGAGAGAGAGAGAGAGAGAGAAAAAAAAAACAATCGTATGCATAGTATCAATGGTAAGTAAAGCATAATAATGACTTAGATCAACTGTAAACAATCTTTTATCTTAGAATTACCACTTGTTGATTTCGCATTTCGCTTAGCCATTCGTTTCGATGTACCAGCCGGATATTGAATTGCCTCGCGTTCGCTGTTCGAGAAGCTGCGATGTTCTAGTACTCTACTTTCTTTATTGAAACCAACTTTCACGCATTAATCCTAAGCGTCACTTTTATTTATGTAATCGCTATGAGTGAAAAAAGAAGCTGAAAAAGAAGCAAATGAGCATTTTCCAAAAGGATTGTGAATAGCTGAAATAGTGCAGAACTACATTTTATAGAAGAGACACTGCACAGAGATGTGAAGAGTTCACTCCCTCCATCAATACACGATTTCTTGTAGTCTATCGTAACGCCGTTGGAAATTTATGTATGGGTGTTTGAATGTCGTATAAATTAAATATATGTATCTTTCATATACTACTCGTTGCAAGCCTTGTTTCCTTTTTATTAAAAATGTATACATCTCGTGGTATATCAAAGATACAGCGTGTATATTTATGTATATAATTTTTTTTAATTCAACAAAATTTCAGTTATATGTTCATCATTTATTCCTTCAAGTGCTTTCGCATCATCGTCATGGATGCTCTTCAGATAGACACAGTATTCTTTCCAAGTATTTGAATAAATACACAATATGACGCCATTGTTTTGTCAATTACGTCAATACGTGTGTCAGATCAGGCTGCACCTGCTACCTTAAGTAACAGTAGACGGTACTACTTGTGACTGTTAACATAGAGTGGACAGCTACACTTGGCTCCCTCTGGAAAGTCCTGTCTGGTGGATCAGGTGGCCGACCAGATATGCTCATCTGCCTGACTGTGAAGGCATATTGCAACAGCTGTGTGGGCAGCGCAGGGCATCAGCTCAGGTGCAATAGGAGTTGATGGCCATCCACCGCATCCGGATTGTGACTCTGCGCAATTTTCCCTCACTTAAATCCAACTCACGTGCATGTTATGACATTATTCCCCTCCCCCTCTAGAAACCTTCAAGTACTGTGGCGATGGGCGAGCGGCAAAGCAGCGTGTGTGGATACACTGGGAGCTGTAGCTGCTGACCTGCACACGGGTCTCAGTGCATGGGGTCGCTTTTCACTGGACCGAAGCAGCAGTGGAACTCGGCAGCCCCCTGGGTGACTGAGCAGCCCTTTTTAGGATCACACTGCTCACCTCCATAGCTTGAGGAAGGGGCTAGAAAAGGTGCCCTAAACATTTCCTGATTCACCTTAGCCCTGGTCAGCACACCGCGATTGATGGTGATCCCACCTTAGCGGTCGAAAATCTACCAAGAATACAATGATGACGCAACTCACCATCGGTGCCTATAGTGTGCACACACTAATGGACAGTACATCAGCAGATATAACAGCTAGAAGAATAGCTTTAGCTGGTAGATAACTGGCCAGATTCAACATCCAGATAGCAGCATTGTGTGAAACTCGCCTAGCTGAGGAAGGACAACTCACCGAAGTCGGAGCGGGCTACACCTTTGTCTGGAATGGCCGAAGTAAAAAAGAGCGAGGTGAAGCTGGTGTTGGGTTTGCCATCAAATCACAGCTAGTTATCAAGCTCACAAATCTCCCAAAGGGCATGAATGACAGACTCATGCAAATGAGACTCCCACTGTCTTTAAGAAAACATGCAACTATCATCAGCACCTATGCACCCACCATGATCAACCCAGAAGAGATCAAGGACAAATTTTATGAAGACCTGGAGTCTTTTATTGCAGAAGTACCCTAGGCAGAAAAGCACATCATCCTTGGTGACTTCAATGCTCGAGTTGGCACAGATCAACAGAAATGGCCAGGTGTTATTGGCGAAAATGGATTTGGCAAATGTAACAAAAACAAACTCCTCCTACTGAGAAATGCGCTTAACGTGACTTCCTAATCACGAACACAGTATTCCGCCCGCCAATCCGCAACAAGACGTCTTTGATGCAGGCAGGATGTCCGAGTGACGAAGGTCATGAGAAGTGCAGATTGCTCGACTGACCACAGGCTCATAGTCTCCAAACTGAATATCCAGATTCAGCCTAGCAGACGACCACAAGACAAAAAAGTGCCCCAAAAGCTTAATGTCTCCAATATGAAACAGGAGAATGTGAAACAGGCATTTCTAGAAGAACTGTGCAGCCAGCTAGAAACAATCGATATGAACTCATAAAGTCGAGGAAATCTGGGCATCGTTCAGAGACTCTGTGTACTCTACGTCCAAACCCTCAGTCCCACCACGCATAAACATCAAGATTGGTTTGATGAGAACGATGCTGCCATACAGAGACTTCTGAATGAAAAACATCGGCTACAGAAGGTCTGTTTAGAAGACAGCACTTTATCATCTCATCTAAGAAGGCAGCCGTCAACATCAAGACCAGTGTCCACTGCCAATTCAGAGAGTCGCAAGACTCACGGCTGAGCAATAAGGCAGATGAAGTTCAGTCCTACGCAGACAGGAATGACATGAAGAACTTCTGCGATGCTTTGAAGACAATCTACGGGCAACAGTCATCAGAAACATGGCCTGTTGTCAAACGGCAAAGCACCTGCAGCAGATGCTATACTAGCAGAAGTCAACAAAGCAGGAGACGAAACATGGCACAAAAACTGACTGAACTCTTGCAATCAATGTGGACTCAGGACACTATACCCTAGGAGTATAAGGATGCATCAATCGTCCACTTGTACAAGCGGAAAGGCAAATGGCAATCCTGCGACAACCATTGGGGCATCTTCTTGCTGTCAATAGCCGGCAAATTCCTCGCCAGACTACTGCTTAATCGCTTTTATACATCACATCGATCACGGGCTCCTGCCTGATAGTCAGTGTGGCTTCAGGAAAGGAAGAGGGACCACAAACATAGTGTTTGCAGCTCGTCAACTCCAGGAGAAATGCCAGGAACAGAATTCCAACCTGTGCACGACATTCGTTGACCTGACAAAAGCCTTTGACACAGTCAGTCGTTGGGGCCTTTGGAAGATCATGACAAAATTTGGTTGCCCAGAGAAATTTATCGTGATGGTTCGGCAATTCCATGATAGCATGCACGCTCGTGTCGTGGAGGACGGCGAGTCATCTGAACGATTCCCAGTTACCAATGGAGTCAAGCAAGGCTGTGTGTTGGCCACAACCCTCCTCAGAACAATGTTCTTTGACATACTTACTGATGCCTTCTTTGACTATGACACTGGGATCGACATCAGATACCGAACTGACGGCCAGCTCTACAATCTGACGAGACTACATGTGAAGACGAAGTTACAGGAAGTGGCTGTTCGTGATCTCCTATTTGCTGACGACTGTTGGCAAATCTGAGTCTGACACGGAACAGAGAATGAACCATTTCTCTTCAGCTTCTGAAAATTTTGGTCTCACAATCAGTATCAAGAAGACAGAGGTGATGCACCAACCTGCACCAGGAAAACCTTACGTCAGAATTGCTAAAGCAAGCATGGCCTTTGGCAGACTACTCACAAATGTATGCGAGCGCAGAGGCACCAGTCCACAAACAAAACTGAAGGTCTACAAAGCCATTGTGTTGCCAACCTTGCTGTATGCATGCGAAACCTGGACGGTGTACAGACACGAGGCCAAGAAGTTGAACCATTTTCACATGGGATGCCTGAGGAAACTGATGAGGATAAGATGGCAGGACAGGGTCCCAGACACTGAGGTTTTCACACGGACAGGCATTTCAAGCATCCACATTCTGCTGATGAAATCACAGATGAGATGGGCAGTCCACATCACCAGGATGTCAGAATAAATGTTTGTTGTCTTTGGCAAAGATTTTAATTTGAGGATTTTTTTTTTAGTGATACCAACAAGCATTCACAAGGGCATCTAATGTTCAGAATTTCATTTCAAATCCTACTCAGGAGGGGTTAGAGTGTATGAGAAAAGATGATTTGCTCGAACTTGCCAGAAAATATGGTATGTTTGAGGCCAAAGCATCATTACCAAAACAGGAGATAAAGATTATTTTAATTCAATATTTAGTAGGAAAGGGAATTTTGGATAGTAGTGCTTTCAGTTTGATCGGTAAGTCGGTATCTAGTTCCGACAGGAAATTAAGGGAATTAGAGTTAAAGAACCAGATGGATTTAGAATTAGCAAAGCTTCAAAGAGAGAGAGAGAGAGAGAGAGATAAAGAGAAATAACAGATGGAGAAGCAGATGCAGATGCAGAGAGAGAAAGAAGAGAGACAGATACAGAAAGAAAAAGAAATTACGGAGATGCAGATGCAGAGAAAGAGAGAGAGAGAGAGAGAGAGAGAGAGAGAGAGAGAGAGAGAAGAAGAAGAAAGAGAAATGTCATTTAAGTTTAGAGAATTAGAACTGGCAAGCATAGCACACTCCCTCTTTTCACACAAGTTCAGATTTTGATGTTACCAGATATATTACGTTAGTATCTCCTTTTCAGGAACTAGAAGTAGATAAATACTTTCTTCACTTTGAGAAAATTGCTGAAAACTTCAAATGACCCAGAGAGCATTGGACTTTGTTATTACATAGTGTACTTATTGGCAAAGCTCGTGAAGTCAACAATAGAATTGCAAACGGAAGTGTGGCCTTTGGCAGACTACGCACAAATGTGTGAGAGCACGGAGGCATCAGTCTACAACCAAAACTGAAGGTCTACAAAGCCATTGTGTTGCCAACCTTGCTGTATGCATGCGAAACCTGGACAGTGTACAGACGCCATGCCAAGAAGTGGAACCATTTTCACATGGGATGCCTGAGGAAACTGAAGAAAGTAAGATGGCAGGACAGTGTCCCAGACACTGACGTTCTCACACGGACAGGCATTTCAAGCATCCACACTCTGCTGATGAAATCACAGATGAGATGGGCAGTCCACGTCAACAGGATCTCAGAAGAGCGACTACCAAACGAGATCTTCTACGGCAAGATAAAGGAGGGAAAGCGATCTCAGTTTGGTCAGAAGAAATGATTCAAAGATTCCCTCAAGTCATCCTTGAAACACTTCAACATTGACCATGAGATGAGTCTTGGGAAGATCTCGCACATGATCGCCCCACCTGGCGCAGTCTCATCCATACTGGATCTACATACTTTCAACTGAGGAGAATTGCAGGAGCAGTGCAGAAGCGAGAGCAGCGTTAATCGCAGAACTGCAGCACGTCCTCTACTGATCAAGCAAACCCAAGCGGCATCTTCTGTCAAGTGTGCCATACAGAGTTCAGAGCACAAATTGGTCTGATCGGCATTCACGCACTCACAGAAACCAAACCAGTTAGGGACGTCGTGGTCATCGTAGAACTCAAAGGACGAACAACAGTAATGTCATTCTTTATAAACAACTTCTTTACATGTATATACAACACTTATATACAAACACACATTTGTAATACTGACGAAAACATTTAACACCCTTCCCAGTCCTAGGCTAAATAAAACAAAATAAAATAAATTGGACAGACATGCACTCAATATAGGCCCCATACAGTATGTTAGGAAAGTGCATCAATGTATTGATACAGTGTATAAAGTTGTCCATACAAATTAAGACAACCAGTATATGTTTCCTATGATCATGTTACAAGGCATCCCGTTTTCATTTTTAATGAATCTCTAATAATTAGTTTGAACTATTAAAGTGCCTATGATATAAAGTTCCCTTTCTTCTCTTAAATATTCATTATCCGTAACTAATTTATATTTGGGAAGGATTTTGAAGTTTCCTCCTGAACAGTTAAGTAGATGTTTATTAACGTTTAATAATCTGAACTCTTCTATTCTTGTTTGTTCTCTATGTGCTCTCATTCTCTTTCTAAGTTCATTTTTAATTTGTATAGACCAGTTTATAAAATGTATCAATACATTGATGTATTTTCATAATATTCTGTACAGGGTTTGTATTCAGTGCATTTCTGTCCAATTTGTTTGTTTGTTTGTTTGTTTTACTTAGCCAAGGACTGTGAAGAATGTTTAATGATTTCGCCAGTCTCACAAATGTTTTTTATGCCAATTGTGGCAACAAAACCAATCATATTTGTAACGTCTGATGATTTAGAACAATTTCGAAAAAACCTTTCCTATGATCCATATTCCGTTTTCCTCACCGCCGATGTTCCCTCTGTTACTTTCTAAAATGCCATACTGAGTTATTTTAAATTTACTCCATGTATTTGATAAACTAAGGTAATCTTTATATGACGGACTTATTGTCCTTGTAATTGTTTTCAAAATAGTATTTCAGCAGTCCAGTCACACCAGGAACCTGTATCGGTAGTGACCTATATCAAGAATGATCGAGAAAACGTTACATTGTAACGGGATTGTAACCGTAGTTACCAGAGACGGTGAATATCTTGTCCACCAATGCACTAAGTCTTTTGAATGAATTAGAAATATGTATGTAGGGAAAGTAGACAAAGTTCTTAGTGTGACTTTCTTACCGGAAATTACTTTGAAACAACGGTTTCCCAACTTTGGCAAAACCTTTTCACAGTGTTATCTCTGTATTCCACGCATTGCAAGCTGAACATGGTCTCTATTCCAGACATTACACACGCGAAATTTCGCACAGATGCCAAATGTTATAAAGACACCAAGAAAAGATCTGGAATAATTTATGTATGTAATTTTTTTTTTTATTACTTTACGTGTTCTTTCTAAACTAACATAAACTGCATAATCGAAAGACTTTTCCTTTATTAATTCTATATGGCATAGCACTTTCTGGAGCCATTAAATGGGGATGAATTGACATTTTCTTAAGTTAAAATTTGCTTCGTTTCAAAAATCAGTTTTTTTTTTTCTTCTCTGTTGTAATTCACAAAATATAAAAGTTGTTACGAAAAATCAAAAATGGCATTAAAAACAAATATCTTACAATTATTAAACATTCTAACACGCACTGCAGAATGCATGTGTTTGCATTTGTGTGTGTGTGAGAGAGGGTGTGTGTGTGTGAGAGAGAGAAAGAGAGAGAGAGAGAGAGAGGGGGGGGGTAAGCGAATAGAGATCTGACAGATGGGCAAAAATATAGATCTGCAAAGAAATTAGTCAGTGACCTTTTCAGTGCACGTTACTAGAAGATTACGAAATTATTTGATTATTTTTATTGAATCTTAAAATAAGCCCCTTCAGTATAACCTGTCCTGGTTAAAATTATACAGAAGAGATCAGGGGATCTGGACCAAGACTTGATGGTTATCAACAAAACTTCTTCCTTTAATGCTTTCTGTAATGTTCTTCCTAATTCAATATGTGCGAATTTGTTCATCGTCAAATGGGTATTTCAATAATGTGTTTTCTTTCTTCTTCAGAATCTAGACATCTGAGTTCACTTCTTAATCCGATTCTACCGCAGAAATAGTTTAACACTCACTCTTTACCGGTAAAAGAAAGTTAATAAAGTTAGAAGTTCTGTTTATTGATACATCTGGCCTATTTACGTCTGATTCCAACAGTGTGGAATGTATGCTGTGTCAAATATAGATTTAGCTTATATTACAGACATACAGACACTAAGAGCGAGCGGATTGTACATACTGAGAGAATAGAAAAGTTCACAATTTTGTCTTCTGGATGAACGTTCCCCATTGTCATTATCTGGCATACAGACAGACAGATATGCTGAAATAATTTGGAGTTTACTTTTTAAGTGCATATGCACTTGTTTTCTCTACACTAGTACCCATACGTAGCATGCTATCAACTTTAAAAGCTCCTGATGAAAACGCCACTGGATTTTACACTTTTAAGCTCCTGATGAAAACGCCACGGGATTTTACACTTTCAAGCTTTTACATGTTAATACGCGCAAAATAATAATCCCATCCATTTTCGCTGTAAACAAAGTCTTCTTGTTCTTGTCAGACCCCTTTCATTTCAAGAATTCAACATTACCTACAAATTCATGCTAACGTGTTGATTTTTTTCCGCGTTCAGAAGCGACCTATACATAGGATTATCTTTATCTGTCCGTATGTGCATGTGTTTCTCTGTCCTACGAGTCATGCACGATGTTACTACACAGAATGTGTGCTTACATTATGTAAGTGGAAATGCGCTCGTTCTGCATCTTTGTGGTCCTGGGGATCAATCCCCGGTAGTAGTGTACATTTAAGAGTTCTGCATCAATGTGAAAATTAATTCGACTGCACTTTAATTTCGCGTGGGTGAATACATTGAGAAACACTAATTTTAGTACTCTATATACATTGGTGCGAAACCAACAAATGCAATTAAACACAGATAAAAACTAAATGTATGACAACTGGATCAGTGCAAGGAATAAAAAAATTATAGGATATCAATATATTTGATCAGGGAACAAAATTAAATAACATTAAAAATCAAAGACTATTAGGCGTGATTATTGATAGGCATTTATCATGGGAAAATCAAATAAAGCGCGTGTGTTCTGCAGTATCCTCCAGAATAGCGTTATTGATCAGACTGTCTTTGTTTGTGCCAGAATCAATTCCAAAATTTTCGTAATGGATATTTATTGCATTTGTTTGATTATGGTTTCGCCATATGGGGGAATTGCAATGCTACTAATCTTAATCAGATAACTCAACTCCAAACAAACGATCCGATGGAATTATTACCAAAAAAAAGACCATCCATCCTACCATTTATTAGTTAATTTACAGTGGTTACCTTTTTTAATTATAGAGTCAAGTACTTTAAAGCTATTTTGACATATGAATCTTTTCATAACATAGCTCCACAATATATCAATGATCTCCTAACTCCAGTTTCCAATATCCGTACACACAATATGCGGTCTATTTCGTAGTCTAATCTTCATTTGCCTAAATTCAAAACAACTCTGTACAAACATCTTTTACATATTCCGCAGCAGTGTCGTGGAATATCATTCCCAATGATATTAAACAAACACCAACACTTTATTCTTTTAATAGCGTGCTTTATAAATTTATTCTTTCTGATTATGCCAAATCTCAAACAAATTGAGATACCCCACCACCTTCCTATCTCCCAAATCTACATGTATATCTTATGTATGTTTTAATCTAATGTATGTATCTATGTATATTTTATGATTACGTGTGAGTGTGTCAAACACGGTAGTAAGTAGAGCTATATTTGTACATACACATTGCATTTATAGTTTGAATATTCTATTATTGAGGACTACATGTAAGATTGGTTGATTGATTCAGAACCAAATGTATTATCCTCAGAAAATAAAGTTATTATTATTATCATTATTATTATTATTATTATTATTATTATTATTATTATTATTATTATTATTATTATTATTATATACACTACTCAAAAATTACTGGACCAATCAAACTCGATGGTATTATTTCACAAATTAAAAAACCTTCTGGACCAATCAGAATACGAAAGCAATTAGCAAACATCAAAATAATAACATACAATTTTCATACATCATAAATAATGACACACAACTTCATGGTATTAAATTGAAGAGCTTTCTGAGACGTGATAGAAATAATTCATGATTTTATCTAGAAAGAAACAATGCCTGTATCTAGAGAAAATGCCTATTTTTATACAAGTTGGACACCAAAATGTTTAGTCAAAGCTATTTGTGTTGAAGAGTAGCATTTAGGAAAATAAGTGGTAATTTAAAACAAAAATAGATATACTTTAATGTATCAGAAAAAAGCAGATTTGCATATTACATTTAATGATAATACATCGAGATAAGGAGCATCAGCTCTGATAACAGGATGATTAAAACAGTGCAGTATGAAGAAGGAATAAATTAAGTATTTTACGAAAGTAAATCCACAAATTTGTACTAAGCTAAATTTACAATACAATTTGAAGATCTCATAATTTGACTAGACCAATCTATGATAAATTCCATAAACACACATATAAATTGTATGGACAGCAGAGTTAGATTTAAACAACACTTGAAGATTCAGTACATTAAGTAGCTGTAGCAAAATCTAACCTAGTCCGATAAATCAGCCTTCAAACCTGTATAGGTATTTTTGATGGTTTGTAGTATGATCTGACTTATTCTGAAAAATGTTTTGCAGAAAGATTTGTCCGCAGCACATGAGTGCACATATTGATCGTGTTAGACACTCACCGGTATTTCTCTTGGGTTCTGGTCGGTTGAAGGGGACATTCAGCGAACTATATAGCATATCCGTATCAAATCCGATGCATCTGATACGGATTAATCCAAGTGGGATAACACAATATCACCTTCTGTCACTATTTCGAATTACCCGGCTACATCGTCAGATAATCGGCTGTTCCTCCAATAACGAGGAACCAATCAGATGCGACGTCGCTCATCCGAAATGGCTGCTTTAGTCATGTGACTCAAGTGTCTTTGGATTTGTTAAATAACTGTCACGTGGTGAATATCTCGCCATGTGACTATTATCACGGTTCAACATCCCGTGAAGTTACAAAATGGAGGGATACATTAGCAGTGTTCTGAGCAAACTGGGTTACAATGTAACACCAACATTTTTCAGAAAACTGTCAATTAATCCGAATAGGCGAGATCAGATCCCAACCCACCCAATGTCATTCACGTGAATTGAAAATAGTATTGTGCTATATTTTTGAAGCTCATGTTTCCTCAATATGTGTGATGTTACATACTGTGTTTCGCCTATGTTTCTCCTGATCGTTCTCCAAGTTATGCTGGTATGGAAAAAGCAAACGGTATTTTGATATTAGAAAATAATATTGATATACAAAAAAGGACTATCTGAACTGCTGTTACTTCTTCAATGCCAGAACTAAGGGCTTTCCAGACAATATCTCGAACAATAATTTGGTATTTGCTTTTGAAAATATCGATTATGACGGTGATAGTATAGTATAAATCCGATGAGACGAATTATCAAAGCTGTGCATTACAAGGAGGGATTAAATTACGTATTGGATAAATGTACAAATTTGTATTTATCTAAATTTAAGGCACAAATCGAAGATCGCATCAACTTTATCAGGTCAGTATACAAGGTCAATATACAACGATTCGTCAAAAACAGAGAGAGAATTTGTTAAAAACAAAGTTAGATTAAAAAATAGCACATGGTGACTCAAGTGTATCAAGCAGATGTTTTTGATTGAAATACTGTAGTGGCAAAATGTTACATCGATCTGATATCATTCATATGTTTGAAAGGATTGAAAACATGTTGTAAATTCCTCAAAATAAAAGTACCAGTTGTAGGTGGATGTTCTCTTGGCTTGTTGATCACGTTACAAGACAATTTATCATGTATAAAGTACTCTCAGGATACCTTTATACCGTAGTAAATGACCAACGTCGTAGGCTCAATAAAGGTGGACTTTAAAGAGCAAGAGAAAGATTAGTATTTACGGCATATATACTACATACCTGCTGTTTTTAGTCTTCAATTAATTTTAGGAACAAATTAAACGATAAAATAATAGAATAAAATATGCTGACGTGGAAGAATGGTTCACAGAACAACATAGATAGAAGAGACAAAATTCCATCAAGAAGGGTCTATGTTAGTCACTTGGATGATCAGTGGCAAGCAGACATTGTTGACATCCAAGTTTATGAAACATATAACCATGAATACATATATCTCTTGACAGAGGTAGATGTTTTACAAAATACACATACCACACAGAGTAAAACCAAAAAGGGTAGGCGATATACACGACGCTCTCACATACATCTTTAAAGAGAAAAAGCCTGCAAAGATACAGTTTGATGAGGGGAAAGAGTTATACAACAAATGAGTAAAGGATTTTACTCAGAACAAAACCAGAAAATGGGTTGACGTTTTACAAAAGATAATTGAGGGATACAATGACATTTATCACACATTAATATATATCACTCCAGTTGAAGCGAGCCAGGAAGAAGAAACAGATTAAAAGTATGGATCAATTTATTCGGTGGTTTGACAACTCATACATATAGAAATCCAAAATTCAAAATTGGTGAAACAGTTAAAATTTGGAAATACAAGCCAATTTTTTCAAAGGGCTACCTTCCCAACTTAATTGAGAAAACATTCAAAATCATGCAAGTAATACACTGTGATTCGGTTGATTACAAACTAGAGGACTTGAATCGAGAGCATATAGACGACATTTTTACGAGCAAGTCTTATCTGTGTATGACAAACAGAATGACGTATACAAAGTTTAAAATATTTTGAAGACAAAACCAACGAAAGGAGAAAAGTAGTGTTCGTGATATGGAAGGAATATAATGAATTGTTTAACGGTTGGGAGACAAGAGAAATTATTATTCAGTTAACATGAACAGTAGAAACTCAATACATAGATAGCAGTCTCAAGCAGTACGTAAACTTTTAATTTTTAAAAGATAACGAGCTTCTAGAATGTGACAGCGGGGGTACAAAACAGTGGATTAGAAAATGAGGGAGTTAAAACGTGCAAGTCATGATAATTTGTATTGATCTCGAGACCAGACGGAAAAAAGAAACCACGAACAAAAACATCGCACAACAAAATGCTACACATGAAAAACGTGAGAAGTTAACTGCAATGTAGGCAATGTCCTGTCAAAGTAATAAAAAAAACAAAAAAAAAAAACATGACAGTAGAAATAAAAGCACGCAACATTCGAGAATCTGAAACTGATTCCAGCTTCATTTTTTTAAATCTGAAAAACAAATACGACGTGGAAGATTATAAACAAAAACAAATGGTACAGCTTGGTCTACTAGATTGCGTACACAATACCAGGCATTGAAAGTCAAATAGACGTTGAGAACATTTAAATTTCTTTCAAACTTCATTTAGAGAAGGTAAAGCGGTGCGTCACACAGCCACTGAATCAACTATACATTTTTCCTGGACAGCCTTTTTACTATGAACAATTTTAGAACATCCATAAAACCTTCGATTTGCCACAAAATTGACATAAATCAGTTGATATGCGAAGTGTGGTGGATATACAGATTGTAAAGATCTAGCTTTCACAGACATCCAGTAGTACTTAGATACTTGAAATTCGCTACTTACATAAACTGAAATTAGATACCTAAATAAATGAAACAATTAGTTGCACCAACAATGGTGAAATGCTACAAATGCCACAGAGAAAAGCTGGCGAACCACATGTAAAAACGAATACAATTTACGAAAGATGTACAAATTGCCTGAAACAAACGAGATGAATATGGTATTACAATAGAGAAAATGAGGAGATCCGATATCGAAATCAACAGAAAATTACATTTAATTGTCAAGTTACAGTAAAAACAGGAGCAATGTATTTGCACAAAAGAAGGCAATTCCACGCTAATTTCTTGATTTTAGATAATAAGTTTCAGACCTTTAAAAAAACACAATTAAACAACAACAACAACAACAACAACAAAACAACAGTGCAGCATCTTACCCTTATCCCTAACCTCAGTTTAGCGTTCTATTGATCCATTGAAGTAGTATATATGTAACAAAATACAAATCGAAAACACTGTAGCTCACATAAATTCCGCTGAACATTTTTGAAAACTACACTCTAAAATTTTAACAGTACTGAATCAATGAAAATATACAAATCATAGTGTGAAATGAAATTTTCGCAGAACCAACTAAACTGGCAGTGTTTATGGCAACACCTGTTTCATACCTGCAATTTATAAGCAAAATCGTATCAGTGTTGGCGAAATCAGTCGACAAGTTTCACGTTTATTTCCAGATGCGACAGCTTCTGTCTTAATGTAAGATGCTTCTGCATGATGACAATGCATTAAATCGAATAAAACAACATAAATTTGAAACAATTTAATTTCATCTGCAACAATTTCAAAATTAAACAATGACATGAGTTGAGATACATCAGCGGCAAAAATAAATACTTAATAGATAACGGCCCATGAGATCATACAATTGTATGCCAAGGTTTTGGTAATCTTACCACAGCTGTTGTATTAGATGCTTACAAATGTAAATACAGCTATGTGTCAGGTACTGTTGAGTATTGCAGAACATTGCCAGCTGATGAAATCAATTAAGTGACAGACAAAGAAGAATATACTGGTTGGACATTCATCTATCTGCAACAAAGTAATGACAAGACAGATGAGAGAATATGTAGACTGAATGGAAGTATCAGATTATACGTAATCTGTAAATTAGGTGCACAGGTACAAAAGAGAAAATATATTCCTCAGTCTGTTTCGACAGTATTAGAGAGTGTTACAAAGTTGATGGAGCTACTAATTCTTGGACATCAAGGATAGAGGACACAAGCGAAAACATCACGGTAAAATTTCAGCAGTACATAAAAGATTCAAACGTAAAACTGGAAAATAATGTTGGTGGTGACGGTATCTTTTTGTTTCCTAGTGACATGGTAATGAAAGTGTGTAGTATAGTTGCAGACAACAATAATTTACAGAAATCCAGTGCTTCGTTTAAAGTGGGATTCAACCCTCCTGCCATCAGTACTGAGATAACCAAGTACAGTATTCCACAGAAGAAGGAAAAATTAATACATAAAATAAAACAAACAAAACAATTAAAAATAATGTTGCGGTTGCCAAGAGAACAATTTCAACAGCTGATAAATAACCAGTGGCAATATTACAAAATACTATAGCGGACAAAGATGAAAACAAAGTGAGTAAGAATTATATGGCGAATAAGGACTATGATGTTGATAGTCCTGCTATCATTTTAAGGTAGGCTTTGTCGCAGAGCTAATCTATCAGATCTTCTTATGTTCAAAAGACATATGGCATTTTATAAACTAAAACAATCAGCATGAAATACACAAACAATAATTTATTTTGATTTTCGTGGCTGTGGGAGCTGGAATCGTTTGGATATTTAGGTTGTGTCTCCTTTGATTTCTCAGTAGGTAACACCCATTTTTTGTCATTCCTTGTCCAACCAAACATGGTTTCCTGTGTTAACAAATTGGGCTCTGAGAGCCATATTTCTAATGTACCTTTCTCTTGATATTTGAACAAGACCCCAATCAGGTTTTTTATAAAAATCCTTCTAGCTTTATTTTTAAATTATTGCGAATCAAGCCATGTTTCTTCATCATTTATCTTAAGTCCCATTTTTATCTGGTCCTCGTACTCGTCGGTAAATCTTAGCGAAATGCTTTCCAAACTAGATACTGCTGTAACACCGTTAGAGAGACTTACCATATCATCAGCAGCGATATGTTGTGTATCTACCACATTAGCAGCTTCATATGTAGGATCATCAAATTCTGTCAGTTCAAAATCACACGCACCTTCTGCTAATTTTGGCTTGTTTATTTTTATTTTTATTTTTTTTTTAAAGTGAAGAAAATGGATAAGTCAGAGTTGGAAAACGAACGTTAATTTATCGAAGACAAAACTAGATCCATTCATCCGGAAACAATAACAGAAATTGACGAGTGCGAACAGGAATTTAACATAGCAATATCAAATGGAAGATACAATGAGACAAAAGCTTAAATGGAAAAGAATTGCAAAACATGGATGAGAAAAGATGTCAAAAGGACAAATGAAATATTTGTCAATGTCAAAGCTGCAAATATCTCCAAATAATTGTTCAAATCTTGTCATTTACACTGTGACATCATTATCACGAAAATTCTTCCAATCGACAACTTGGACATTTTTCAAAATGAATTTAAAGATGACTACATATCATCCAATGAAAGTTTATATTTCACCGGATTTGTGTCATTTAAGCTTAGTTTTACAATCAAGGAGTACAATTAACAAACTGAGTATCAGCATAGAAGATAAAGATAGAAAAGTAATAGATTTTAACATTATGCCTGTAACGTGTGCTTTCCATGTAAAATAAATGGAGTGGATACAGAATGTTTGTAAATATATCACTCTGAGGTAACAGTAAACCATTAAAAGTTGAGACTAACCAAACTGAAAAGATATAACAATAGGTCAAACGATTAGCAGTGACTTGGGTCTTAGTAATAACCGTAAAGTCAATTTTAACCCTGACAAAGTCACTGATGCAGCAACTAAAATATTTGAATTAAGGAGAGTTCATAGCCAGATAATAAGCACATTTAGTGAGAACAATTTAAAAGACATGGAGACGTCAGAGTTTCAGAACAAGAAAGATTTAACAGAGATAACCAAAGAGATAGATGCCGTCCAAAACCCCAATGATTGCGAATGAAATCACAGTTGTCAGTGAAGACTACGTACAAGCTATTGATTACAGATTTAAATGATAGAATGAAAGCGACAATAAAAGGTTATATTCACCGAGTTTTGTAAGACATGACACGCTGAGGTCGAACAATCTAAAACAGACGAGAAAGGATATGTTGATTGAAAAGTGGCCAATGACATGGGTGTGGTGCAAGGTAGCATAGAGGAAACAGAAAGATGAAATCAATTAGAAAAGATTCATTTGATTTGGAGAAAACGTTCACACTAGCTACGAATGCATTCAAAGTTGAAATAGATGAAAGGACACTAGGCTTAAGTGGCAGCATTGACTGAGTTAACACTGACACACTAAAACTGGAATAAACAATATGACACTAGCTTTAAGTGGTACCATTGACTGAGTTAAGATTTAAATAAAAGCAAACACAGAGGTATTCAAAACTGAATTAAAAACGGTATTTTTTTTTTATTATTTTTTTTTAATCCCCGTAATAGGTTGGCCACTTGGTCGGGAACACTATTTCAAGGTCACCTTGCAATCAAACATTTCTGGTTATCAGATAATCTAGGATAATAAATATAATGTACAGAAAAAGAAAATAAAGCACACACACACACACGCACACGCATGCACACATGCATACAGCACACAATCTCTTTCGATACACAATTTTAATAGACGAACACAAGTATACAGTGTCTAGGCGACATAGACTTTGTGATAATCACGTTTATTTTGTTTCTGTTTACCGTCAAATAAATATAACGAAATGCAAGAAGAGAAAGGATTCTTACACAGGTTACATATTCATTATTTAGGTCCATTTTTGAAGAAATTGGTCCTCTTTTTTATTTAACTTAGCAGTGTATGTTTCAATGTTCTTATGCATTTCAACCATTTGCTTAAAAGCATAAATCGAAGGTTTTTGCATATTGAATCTGCAAGTGTAAATATAATATTTTGCCAAAATAAGCAAGAAATTACACAAACTGTCCAATTGTTCAATTCTTAAAAATATTTATTTTTTGGGCAAATGTACAATATTTGGGCAAGAAGGTGCAAAATGTTCAATAAAACGGTACCAAATCTTTGAAGTAATATTGCAATCATAGAAGAGATGTTCAATACTTTCGTTCTCACTCTTACAGAAAGTACATTTGTTGTCGTCTCATATATTAATTCTTTTCAAAACATTGTTAGTAACAATTATTCTATGGATTCATTTATTGTTAAAAGAGATCAACTTGGTATCCTTAGTACAACATTTCGCCCAGCTATAAATCTCAGACCAATCCTCACTACTTATATTTTTATTTAATACTTGCATCCAAGTTTCTTGCTTCGCAGTGTGTTGCCTTTTTTCCTTTTTTTTAAAGATCTTTGTAAACAAAACTGAGTGAATTTTGCAAGTTCATTATTGTATCCGCCTGCTTATCAAACTTATTATGTACTAAATGGTTTTTGATAGCATCTTTCCATGATTTTGGAATTTTGGATATTAAGGAGAAGTATTTCAAGAAATCATCGCATCGAGTTTCTTGTTTTATCATTTCAAAAGGTATTAAATTACCGTAATCATCTACTAAATCATTCTGAATTTCAATAGCGGTTTCTGCCCAGGATTTGTATTGACAGAACATTCGGGGGGGGGGGACAAAATTTAAAATACTCAAAGATAAATACTTGTTTGGACTTTGCGGTTCCTCTTTCCAATTAGATACTGCCAAATTACATCTCTCCAAAAACTGTTTTTAATGAGCTTACTAAATTCTTCTAATTTCTTTCTCCTTAAGGTTCCAAATATCCATTTTATTTCTGAGTATAGTTGTATTGACTAAGTTTTGCCACGCTCCATTTTCATTTTCCAGCAATCTTTTAACCCATATTGTCTTAATATACCTAATGAATGAATAAATATTTACTCCTCCCTCGTTCTCCAGGAATACTAGTATATCACGTTTAATTCTCTCTACTTTACCACCACATACAAATTTAAATAATGTACGATTTAGATCTGCTTCAAGTTTTGCTGATGGATTTGGAAGTGCTGCAAAAAAGAAGTATGAATATGGGCAGAACAAGAGTTTTTACAACAATTACCTTACCAACTACTGACAGATGTCTTTGACTCCAGCTTGCCGGTATTCGTTTTGCATTCGTTAGTTTCTTCCTATAATTAATTTCCACCATTTGCTGTAAATCCGGAGACAAATATATGCCAAGGAGTGTAAAGTTAGAAGAAGACCAATTTAGGCACATATCAGGAAACATTCTTTCATTTGAAAATTTCTTGTTTCCAATCCAAATAGCCTTTGTTTTTGTTATGTTACATTTAAGTCCAGTAAATAGAGAAAAAAAATACCTTGCAATATATTCATAGTTGCTTTAAGAAAATGTTGAGATCCATCAAGAAGAATAAAAGCGTTATACTCACTAACATCAAAGATCAGTCCCCGTACAACAACATTTTGATTTAAAGTTATAGCTAAAATCTCACCACCGAGTATAAACAAGTCTAAAAAATGATGCCATATGCCCATTATTTATCACACAACTTCTAGAGTTATTACAAAACAGGTTAAACCACTTACAAACTGAATCTCCAAAGTTAAAAGATTGTAATGCTTTTTCCACAAAGCACTAGTTAATTGAGTCAAAGGCTTTTTCAAAGTCTATTAACAATAATAAACCATATCTATTTTCGTTATCTAGTTGGTCCATGCTATAGTATAATAGCCTGGTATTGGCTCCAATGAATCTACCCTTCATAAATCCTTTTTGAGTATCACCGATTATAGATGGAAGAACTTTTTTAATTCTAGCTACAATGGCTCCCGAAGCGATCTTATAGTCAATATTTACAAGTGGTATAAGTCTCCAATTTTTAAAGTATCTTCTATCTTTTTATTCCTTTTGGTAGACATGTGATGACTCCTTGAGTCTGAAAATCTGAAAGTTTTCCCACACTATATCCATAATTTATTGATCTGCATAGAACTCCCCCAAGATTCTTCCAAACGAAATTATAGAACTCTACAGTGAATCCATCTAAGCCAGGACTTTTTCCATTTTCCATCCGTTTTAAAAGACATACCGTATTCATTAATTGTAAGTAGACCCTCGCATGATTCTCCTTCCTCTTGACTAAGTTTTAT